>JAFEMH010002226.1:0-363957 GCA_022495995.1 Adenophora triphylla var. japonica
TCATCAATCAAATGTTCAGTTCCTCTTGGCGGACCACTCGATACAAGAGATGATTGCGAACGCTTGTTTCAACCACATAACGCTCCCCGTGCGCTACTCCATACCTTGTAACCATCAACAAAACCCTGCCTCTAACACATGTTTCTTTACCCCGTCCAACACTAGATATTTTCTATTCTTTACACTTTTTACAAGGACACCTAATCTTATCACCACGCATGCAGCCGGGATGCGCTACAGCAAACTCCACGAAATGTTCTAAACCTTTACGAATTGAGGTCTGACACCCCTTCTACCGGGATTACTACGATTATCCATCCAACTACGATCTTCTCCCGACATAATTAACTCCACCGCATTTCATAATGTATTAACGGTTTAGATGTAATTAACGAATTGAGGTCTGACGCCCCTTAATATTTTGAATATTAATATTTAATTCTTTGTTGTAAAGTATATCATTCCCTATTATGAAAGGACAATTCATGTCCATTAGGTTTAGAGTGGGGTTGGCTTCTATCCCATCCCGAAATACACGTATGAATTGCAAATATCACCTTGTCTACTTGCTTTATAATCGAAAATCAAGAAATTTCGCAAAGACCCGTAACCCCAGTGGTCTCCAAGTGCGCACGACGTAGACTAGGTCAATCAAACACTATCGATTAGAATCGACAAAGTGTGTAATCAACCATATATGTCTAGTATACACTCATAGAACAATAGGATTAATGCAACCGAAATATCTCAACTATCGACTATTCAAGCAATTTTAATAGACAATGATGATATTTACAAATCATATAATCGTGCATTTCAAGGCTGTCCACCTACGTACAATTTAAGAATCGATGACTACATGTTGACCTCAACATGATAAGTTAAAGATTCTTAAACGGGTTTCTAAGCTTTTGTGTTTCAACCGTCACAACGTCACGTCGTAACATTAATTTTTATTCATTACCGTAAAATGCATAATCTTACAATAATGAATTAACACACACATCTATCATATTTTTTAAATTATTAATATTGTGAATAATTTGAAATATTAATACTTTATTGTAAAATTTGAAATTTTACAATGATGAATTAAATTAACATTTATAAAAAAGATAAGAGTCGTTCATCCACAACTATCAAAACCCAATCTCATCTTAGACCAAGAAAGACAGAGCAAACAAGTTCATTGCCGTTTGAGTCAAGGATTTTGTTTAATAAGAGTTTTTGCGCCACCGTAAAACTCTTATTAAACAAAATCCTTTGACTCAAACGGCAATGAACTTGTTTGCTCTGTCTTCCTTGGTCAAAGAAGACGAATTTTGATAGTGAAAAAGGCTCTCATCTTATTTATATTTTAAATAGAGTTGTACCTCAATCTATTTAAAGCCTAATTAACTACCAATTAGGTATAATGAAGAGCCACTTCCAAAACCCAAACTTGATAAACTAGTTAGAAAATGCAAACGAGCCTAAATCGGAGGACCAATCAAGCATCAAACATTCAAATATTTGAAAATTCACACAAATACCAATCAATAATCATGAACATTAGAATCAAAAACAAATTAGGGTTCTTACAAAATTTAACAAGATATCATTTTATATTTTTTTACAAAATTAAATCATATAAATCAATCGCCGTCGGTCTCCTATTAAGCAATATAGATGCAATCACAAATACTAATTTATACGCACTGAACATATAATCTAAAAGGCTATTGTACAATATAACAAAACACCTTTATACGCACATAAGACACATTGATAACACAAACATACATTTTTAATACCTCAAACCCTACATTTATAATTGCACACACACAAATACACAATAAACAAAGAGCTACCAAAATAAACCCAAGTATGAAATTATTCACATTTTTTGTAGTTTAGTTCAACTCCTAATGAACATTTGGAACACAACTCCACATGATAATGCATTAACAGCAACAACATGTATATACAAAACTGAAAGACAATTACTTGAATAAAAACTAGGGTTTCTCAGCTCATTAAAATTAATCATTCATGAGAGAGAGAAATCGAGTGAGAGAGAGAACGATTGAGAGAGAGAAAGCGAGAGAGAGAGAGAACGCACCGGCGACCGCAAACGGCGATGGAAAGAGACTACGGCGGCGACGGCGTGTTCTTACCGATGAGAGAGAGAGAAAGTGAGAGAGAGAAAGTGAGAGAGAGAAAGTTGAGAGAGAGAAGCGATTAAGAGAGATAAAGAGGACTTACGGCGACTGCGAGGCCTCGGCGTGAGACGGCGACTTGGCGACGGCGACGGCCAAGGCTGGGCCGGGTTCGAAGGACCGAGGAAATAAGGGGCGTAATAAAAATGATGCGTAATTAAAAATGGGGAAGAGACGCGTTTATATATGGAATTATTTACCGACGGACCGGAGTCCTTCGGCACATACCTGCAGCGGACATAGTCCGTCGGTATTACCGACGAAAATACCGACGGAATTTAAAAATTAACGACGGACAAAACGAAATTTTAAAAAATTAAATTCCCGGTAAAATAAAATAAATTTCCGTCGGTAAATGAAAAGTTTCCGTCTGTATTACCGACGGACTTCGTCCGTCGGTAATGACCCTGTTTCTAGTAGTGAAAACCCAATAGATCTTACTACCGAGCAAGAAGTAGAGATGGCCTCCAAGAACGTTATTGATCCCCGTAAATTAATCAGGCTCAAGAGACGAACTGTTAAGACCTCTACACTTGCCCAGAAGAAGGATGAGGCTACCCGTCGTCAATTGCTTCTGTCCACTAAGGAGGTTGCTGCTCTACCCATCAACTGTTGAGACTGAGGAGAGGCACGTCGATCCTCCTGCAGCCGAGTAGACAAACCTCGTCACCATTCTTCAGGCCAGAAAATACCAAGTTCTAGTGCTGCCAAGGATGAACCTGCTACTAAGAGGGCCGCTGATGCTTCTTCTCCTCCGGTCCTTACTTCTCCTACTATCACTTCCTATCCAGAGGCCTAGAAATTGGCTCAAAAACTCATTACCCTGCTCCCGCCCCTTAAAGGCCTTAATGTACTAGTCAGGGAGGGCCCCCAAGTCAGGCTGGGGAAAGAAATTGTCCAGAGGGCCTTGGACGCGGAGCTTCTCTAGGATTTAGTAAAGGCCAAAAATAGCAATGAAAATATGTCCAACAGAAAAGGCTTGATGATAGCCGAGGTACTTATCTTGTCCTTCCCATCTCGTATCTTATACTTTATCATTTTTGCTGACGTTGCTTTTTGTTGCAGCTTGCTACCATGGTTGCTTATGAGAATATCCAAAATAAAGCCGTGGATGCTCAGATAGCCAAGCTCAGGGCCAGGCTAGGGAGAGGAGAAGCTGAGATGGCTGCATTTGCTGGGTTGCTGAAGGCCAGGGACGAGGAGTTGGAGGCTGAGAAGGCGGCCAAGGCAAAGACCGAAGAGGCAAAGATGGCGGCCGAGGAGGCAAAGGTGCAAGCCGAGGGGGATAAGGTCCGGGCTGAGGAGGCTCTCAAGCTGAAGGATGTCGAGATAGCCGAGCTAAATAAGCTCAAGGCTGAGGCACTAAAAAACTGAGGATGCTGAGGCTGCCCAACTGATTTTGGAGGCCAGCATTCCCTCGAAGGAGGAAGAGGCCATAGCTCTTTTCAAGAGCAGCTCGGCCTTCACATATGCTGTAAACTATAAAATAGCCACTATGTTCTAGGATAGCTACCTGCACTTGGCCCGTCGGCTTAAGGTGGATACCTCCCATGGCCTAGATTTGGGAGCCATTGATCGGCTTGTATGCCAGGACGGGTACGATGAAGCAGCTCGGGCTCTTCACTACCTCATTCCTTATTCTGAGTATAATTTGGACGTGATTGCCATGTTAGATGCTCGGGAAGGCCGAGATGTTTGGGTTCCTCCGTCTGTCGGTCCTGATAATCTTAATGTTTTAATTGAACGGATTGAGGACGATATGCAATTTGATGTTGAGGGGACAAATGCTGGGGAGACAGTCAACGAGGAAACTCAAATTGACGCTCAGACTGAGCAAGTGACCCTACCAACGGTTGACGCCGACACTGAGCACTTCCTCGAGGATCCCTTTGTTGATGCACAGACTTAGAATTTTTTCTTTTATTTTTGATGTAATATATTAGGTCTCTATGCACCTCGTCATTTATCAATGAAATGTTCCTTTCAATTCACATGTCGTATTTGTCTTTATGCTTTGATATATGAACTGTGGAATGTGTATCGTATACTTGCACAAGTACACAAGATTTATGGTAGTCGGGGAAGGTCTCCTCATACCTTTAATAATTTAAGACGAGGAAGATAGCTCGGTTATAGATGTTTGGCCATTTTGCCTGTTTTGAGTCATTAGGGCGAGGAGGATTCATTGGTCTTGATCGATGCGCCGTTTTAGTCGTTAACGCCGAGGGGTTTCCTCGTTAAGACGTAGGGCTTTCTTCTTTTTCATCTACTTATGTCGAGGAAGATAACTCACACATAGATTTTAGACGGTTTTGCTGCATTAGTCGTTAGGCCGAGGGGTTTCCTCATCGTGGCGTTGGGCTTTCTTCTTTTTCATCTACTTATGCCGAGGAAGATGACTCGTACACAGATTTTAGATGGTTTTTCCGAGTTAGTCGTTAGGCTGAGGGGTTTCCTCATCGTGACGTTGGGCTTTCTTCTTTTTCATCTACACATGCCCGTTCAGATCACCACCAATCACTAATTTCTCACCACTAGGTACTCGTTGCACTACCTCCTCCAAATCTTCCCAGAATACTTGTTTAATAGATGCATCCAACCCTACTTGTGGTGCATAGGCGGAAATAATAGTTATAATCTCATCACGTATCACCAGTTTAATGCCCATAATTCGATCACTCTTCTTGTACACTTCTACCACATCATTAATATACTCCTTATCAATAATGATACCCACTCCATTTCTACCTTTATCCTTTCCTGAGTACCAAAGCTTAAAACCCCAAGGCGATATTTCTTTTGCTTTCTCTCCAACCCACTTTGTTTCCTGTAGACACATTATGTGAATCTTCCTCCTCCTCATAACTTCCACCACCTCTGCTGATCTCCCTGTCAATGATCCAATGTTCCAAGTTCCAAAGCGCATCCCACTACCCTTACACCTACCATGGACTAGCTTCTTGGTACTATGGGTATGGGGTATTTCGGCGATTGAAACTATTTATAGAACTGTTCATGCTAATGCTAAGGTGGACATCCCTAATTTATACTATAGATATTCGACGTGATTATATTTAGAAGCATTCACGGCCACATGGGCCCACATACAAAAATCTCAAAGCCTAATCACAGATATTTCTTCTCGTTGAAAATAATTGTCACTTTTTATTAGGACAGTAGTACAGATAAACAAAGTACTAGTGTTAGTCCTGATGTGATGACACTAAGCACTATACGAAAAGATTTGCGGCGGAATAATAAATACAAAACACTAAATAAAAACAATGTTTACCACTTATCTACAGTAACTTGTTGTAGACAACAAAAACTTATCTTTATATAATGATTTAATTCTTTGGTTATAAAGTAAAAGAAACAAGAGAAGAAACAAAATATTTAAATACTAAAAACACAAGTTCAATAAAAACTTTGTTTAACAAAATAACTATCACAAAAGCACTCAAAAATAGTTTATCTCTCTTTTGAAATCGCATGAATGCATACATGACGAAGGAGGCGGACTACTTATTTTATAAGCTGTGTAAGGGTGAGTTTGGCATTGCTTCTGATTCCCTGAAAGTGATTTTTCAAAAGTGATTTTAGAAAAATTGATTATTTGTAATAAATACTAAAATTTATAAGTATGTTTGGATAGTATATGTTCAAAACTGATTATTGAAGATAAATACCAAAAATGACCTTTATGATATGTATCTCGATATAATAAATGTATAAAAGAGATAGAGGTTATTATTGTAAAAACAACACAAATAACAGCTTCTAAGAATCACTTTTAGCAAAAGCTGGGTCATAGCTGCTTCTACGAAAACACGGTTTTTTGCGTTTTAACAACTTAAAATCATAATCAGTATTGTTATCCAAACACTATTAAAAGTGATTTTGAGCTTCAAAAGTGATTATAAGCCACAAAAAAAACACCCCCAAACTCACCCTAAATCATTTGCCTTGAAGTAAAAAGAAATACTAAACCATGTAAATATCTTCCTTCCAAATCCATGTATATATTGAAGTATATTTCCTACAAATCCTCTACAACCTTTCCTAGAATAATGCCCATGTAAGTTTTCAAGAAGATCACAAATACTTCATTTCAAAACATGTGAAGAGATTGACTTGAATTTTTTCTTTTGTTGATCTTTCTCCAAAAATAAAATAATTTAATACATGTGAGAGTAATATAAAATAATCAAAAGATACCCTATAAAAAGAAAACCATTTAATATGTTTGTACATAAATAATAACAACTAAATAAGCTAAATAAAATATTTATAAATATATTATTAAAATAAAAAAGATATAACTTCTAATAATTATAAATTATTATTGATAAAAACTTGTGTAACAACTTACACTTACGTACAGGGTTGAGGGATGGAATACGAGTGAAGGTGTACGTCATAAATTTACTGTCTTTTTGTCTCTAATCTCTCCCTCACTCTCTCTCTCTCTCTTTAATGCTGATTGGTTATTTAGATTATTCGGAATCCGCTACATTAAATAATGAGTTGGTCTTATAAAAAACTAGTTTTTTCTTAAGATAAGGAAAAACATGTTTTCAAAATAAACGGTGGCAATTTTGTAATTACTGGCAACCATGTTCAAAATAAACGGTGGCAATTTTGTAATTACTGGTTTCCCCGTTTATGCCAGTGTCTGTTTAACAAACTGCCAGTGTGATAAAGTGCCAGTGCATGTATCACAAAATGCCAGTGAAAAAAATGCCAGTACCAATTTAACAAAGTGCCAGTGTAAACTGGCACTGGCACTTTGTTAAACTGGCACTGGCACTTTTATACGGGCATTTTTATATACATGAACTGACACTCTTCACACTGGCACTCTGTTCCACTAACACTGGCACTTTGTTACACTAATATTTTTCTTTGTCTCTAAAAACACAAGCACTGGCATTCAAAAAAACATGGACTGGCATTCAAAATCACGTACACTGGCACTCAAAGACACATACACTGGCACCCAAAAACACTGATAATCATTTTTTATGGCTTTCAAAAATACAAGCACTGGCACTTCAAAATACATGAACTGGCACTCAAAATAACATACACTGACATTGGCTCTTAAAAACACAAGCACTGGCATTCCAAAATGCATGAACTGGCACTCAAAAAAACAAATACTGGCATTAATTTACATGGGAACTGGCACATCAAACCCCTTCGTCCTTCTTCTTCCACGAAGACGCACCATTCACAAACGCAAAAGCATCTCTCTCTCACTACTCTCTCTCTAGACGCAGGAAATCAATAAAACTCAGTCACAATCAATTTTGCAATTCAGACTAAAAATGACGTGCGTAAAATTGGATCTAAAGCGAGAGGGGGAGATTACGTCGCGAAACCGGGAGAAGGCCGAGGTCACCGAGATAAGAGACGGCGCGGTGAGCAGACTCGACGGGGAAGATGAGTTGAACGAAGGTCATCTTTTCCGACCGCATCAGATCCATTTCTGGCAAATTGCAATGTACTCCATTGAAGCTGTTAACCCGGAAGTTGAAGAACAATTTCATCTCTGTTGAATTGGAAATTGAAGCCGATTTGAAGCTGATCTGGAGATTAGGTCGCCGGCGAGGGAGATTTGAGATCGAAGAAGATTGGAATTGTTGGGTCGGTGAAGAAGAACGACTTTGCGGTGAGGTGAGGAAGAACGGCTTTGCGTTTAGTGAGAGAGAGACTGTGAGGAGAGAGAAAGTGAGAGAGACGCCCCGCCCTTTATTTAAAACACGTTTTTTGTTAAGTTAACAAAAAACGCATTTTTTATAAGTTTTTGGCTTAAATAATGGGCTTTGATATCTTGATAATTCGAGCTCCATTTTAGACAATACTTCCTATAATAAGTACTCCCTCCGTCTCACGTGAATGCAAACTTATTTTCATTTTGATCCGTCCCACGTAAATGCAAACTGCCCAAAATGGAAACAAATATTCACTATTCCACCCACTCATTCTCTCTTCTACTTCACTTTTACACTCACAACATTCTCTCTCCTAACTATTCCTCCCACTCATTCTCTCTCCTATTTAATTTTTTATACTCACAAACACCTCCTCCACCTGTTTCTCTCTCCTACTTTTCCTTAATTTTCACACCCAAAAAGTTGATTTGCATTCACGCGGGACGGAGGGAGTAGTGAGTAATCCGTTGAAATTTGACGGATATATTAAGGCTTATTATTATTTATTGCTATAATCTGTAATTTTATTTAAATAAACGAAAACAATATGTTAAATTTATATCCAACAATAAAAAAGTGAGACGATCATTTTGGAATAGATGGAGTATCCTGTACACACAGAAAATTAAATTACTACATTCAAACTAACTCCATTTAGCCTACTCCCTCCGTCCCATTATTTACTTCACCATTTTGGCTTCGGCACACAAATTAAGAAAATGGGTAGAAAGAAAAAATGTTGTGAGTGTAATTTGAAAATAGGAGAGAGAAATTTGAAAATAGGAGAGAGAATGAGTGGAGGGAATAATAAATTATAATGGTGTTGTGAGTATTAAAATAATGTAGGAGAGAGAATGAGTGTAGGGAATAGTAAAGATTTTTTGCCAAAAAATGAAAGGTGAAGCTTTCAATGGGACACCCAAAATGGCAAAAAGTGAAGTTATTAATGGGACCGAGGGAGTATATGTGTTGGGATGACCAAACATATTTTGGTCACAGAAATCTATTTTTTATTATAAAAGTAAAAATTTGTGTACACTTGATCACCGATTTTTTAAGAGATGGAGAAAATATAATTTACACAAACTCGCATAATGATTTGAGCTTATAAAATTTACACAAACTTGCTCACAAAATTATCTTTGACAAACAGTAGTTTGGTAGGCTATTTTGTCTATCAATTATATAGTCATTTATTATCAAATATTAATCAATTTACAGTAGGTAACAATTCAATTATCAAATTATTCTTAGTCAAGAGCATATTTGAAATGAATTTCCAAAATGTTTTGAAATTTGCTTTTGATCAAGAACAAATTTGAATTTTTTTTGGACATTCCATTATGGGACGGAGGGAGTATTTTCCATTATTGTATGCATAAACTTTATTTGTCAGGAGAGCGTAACATTGTTTAGCAAATCAAGTACGCATTCAAACGCATAAACTTAATGTATAATGAATTTATTGTCGTTAATAATATGATTCTTTTTATTTCAAAAAAAAAAAAAAACCCTACAGTTACATTGGATATTGTGAGAAATATAGAATCGATATATTTAAATTACAAGGATATAAATATATTCAAAACATGTCATTTATGGAAGGGACTCTTGAAGTGGGACCGACCAAAAGAAAAAGTAGGACCCTTGAAGTGGACGGAGGGAGTATCATTTATTAGTATACGAATAATAGTAATAATAAATAAATATCATATTTGTTTACATTAACTCATCATGAATGTAATTATAATATTCATTTTCAATTTAAATTATTTGATTTTGAGAAGAAAAATCAAAATCTTAAAAAAACTAACATTTTTGTTAAATGAAAATTTTTTTCCAAACAATTCACTCTCTCTTCAAACCTAACCCACTTCTTCCTCTCCCTCTTTCAAAATACCAATTCATACTATCTTTATGTTTTAGAATATTGACATGCACTTCAAAGAAAATGATTTCTTTTTTGTGTCAAAATCGAATGAAAGTAGTCTCTATTTTTGAAAGAATTTTTTTTATGATTTTTGGTGAAAAAAATTAAAAAAAAATTATTATAAAATATTTGATTTATATTCAAAAAAGAGATTTTTTAAATAAATATCATATTTGTTTGCATTAACTCATCATGAACAAAATTATTATATTCATTTTCAATTTAACTTATTTAATTTTGAGAAGAAAAATCAAAATCCAAAAATAAATAAAAATGTATTAAATGAGTTTTTTTTTTCCAAACACTACTCTCCCTCTCCCTCATCAAACTCAACCCACTTCTTCCTCTCCCTCTTTCAAACTACCTATTTATACTACATTTATTTTTTAGAATATTGACATGGACTTCAAAGAAGAGAATTTTTTTTTTCCGAATAAAATGAAAGTAATATCTATTTTTGGGGGAATTTTTTAATGATTTTAGGTGGAAAAAAAATAAAAAAAATAATCTATTATAGAATATTTGATTTATATTCAAGAAAGAGGATTTTTTTCTGTGTCCGAATCAAATGAAATTAGTTTCTATTTGTAGAGGAAAAATAATTATGAATTTTGGTGTAAACAAAATTTTTTAAAATTAATTTATTATAAAATAATTGAGGTCAAAGAATTTGGGGGAAAAAAATTCGTAAATTAAGGCATCCAATAAAAAACAATTGATGTTGATTTCAATGTCTAATATCTACATTTATGCCATGAACGTAAATGACTAAAATATCCTTGATAAATTTCTAAATTTAACCACCTGATTTATATAGAAAATTATTGATCAATTGGTGAATCACATAATGACATGTCGTAATAGTGATATGACTTAATATGATGGCATAAAATATTTCTCTTTTTTTATATTATATAGATAGATAGATAGATATATTATATAGATAGATAGATAGATAGAATATTGACATGCACTTCAAAGAAAACGAATTATTTTTTGTGTCCAAATCGAATGAAAGTAGTCTCTATTTTTTAAAGAATTTTTTTTAATGATTTTTGGTGAAATTTTTTTTTTTAAAAAAAATTATTTTAAAATATTTGGTTTATATTCAAAAAAGTGGATTTTTTTTAAAATAAATATCATATTTGTTTACATTAACTCATCATGAACAAAATTATAATATTTTTTTTCAATTTAACTTATTTAATTTTTAGAAGAAAAATCAAAATTCAAAAATAACTAACAATGTATTAAATGAGTTTTTTTTTCCCAAACACTACACTCCCGCATCAAACCCAACCCACTTATTCCTTCCCCTCTTTCAAACTACCTATTTATATTACATTTATTTTTTAGAATATTGACATGCACTTCAAAGAAGAGGATATTTTTTTGTCCGAATAAAATGAAAGTAATATCTATTTTTTGAGGAATTTTTTTAATGATTTTAGGTGGAAAAAAAATAATTTATTATAAAATATTTGATTTATATTCAAGAAAGAGGATTTTTTTTCTATGTTCGAATCAAATGAAATTAGTCTCTATTTGTAGAGGAAAAAAAATTATGAATTTTGGTGTAAACATTTTTTTTAAATTAATTTATTATAAAATAATTGAGGTCAAAGAATTTAGGGGGAAAAATTCATAAATTAAGGCATCCAATCAAAAGCAATTTATGTTGATTTCAATGTCTAATATCTACATTTATGCCATGAACGTAAATGACTAAAATATCCTTGATAGATTTCCAAATTTAACCATTTGATTTAGAGTGCGTCTGGGGAGAAACGCGTTTCTCCGTCGCGTATGGAGAAACGGGGCTTGTTATGTCGCCCGACATAAGTAGCCAGTTTCTGGATATCCTTTACAAAGCTTCTGGATATCCAGAAGCTTTGAAAAGGATATCCAGAAGCTTTGTAAAGGATATCCAGAAACCAAGTATTTTTTCTGGATATCCTTTACAAAGCTTCTGGATATCCAGAACATTGAATATGGATATCCAGAAGCTTTGTAAAGGATATCCAGAAAAAATATTTGGTTTCTGGATATCCTTTCCAAAGCTTCTGGATATCTTTTCCAAAGCTTCTGGATATCCTTTCCAAAGCTTCTGGATATCCAGAAGCTGATGAAGTGATATCCAGTTTTTGTGCTAGGTATGTCGCACGACATAACAAGCCCCGTTTCTCCATACGCGACGGAGAAACGCGTTTCTCCCCAGATTTTGTGTTTGATTTATATATAAAATAATTGGTCAATGGATAAATCACATAATGTCATGTCATAATAGTGACATGGCTTAATGTGATGGCACAAAATATTTATCTTTTTATATATTATATAGATAGATAGAATAGTGGCATACACTTCAAAGAAAATGATTTCTTTTTTGTGTTCAAATCGAATGAAAGTAGTCTCTATTTTTGGAAGAATTTTTTTTATGATTTTTGGTGAAAAAAATTTTAAAAAAAATTATTATAAAATATTTAATTTATATTCAAAAAAGATGATTTTTTAAAATAAATATCATATTTTTTTACATTAACTCATCATGAACAAAATTATAATATTCGTTTTCAATTTAACTTATTTAAATTTGAGAAGAAAAATCAAAATTCAAAAATAACTAACAATGTGTTAAATGAGTTTTTTTTTTCAAAACACTACACTCCCTCATCAAACCCAACCCACTTCTTCCTCTCCCTCTTTCAAACTTCCTATTTATACTACATTTATTTTTTAGAACATTGACATGCACTTCAAAGAAGAGGATTTTTTTTTGTTCGAATAAAATGAAAGTAATATCTATTTTTGGAGGAATTTTTTTAATGATTTTAGGTAGAAAAAAAATAATTTATTATAAAATATTTGATTTATATTCAAGAAAGAGGATTTTTTTATATGTCCGAATCAAATGAAATTAGTCTCTATTTGTAGAGAAAAAAAAATTATGAATTTTGGTGTAAACAAATTTTTTTAAAAAAATTAATTTATTATAAAATAATTGAGGTCAAAGAATTTTGGGGGAAAAATTCGTAAATTAAGACATCCAATCAAAAGCAATTGATGTTGATTTCAATATCTAATATCTACATTTATCCCATGAACGTAAATGACTAAAATACTTTTGATAGATTTTCAAATTTAACCACTTGATTTATATTAAAAATAATTGGCCAATGGGTGAATCACACAATGCCATGTCATAATAGTGACATGGCATAATGTGATGACATAAAATATTTCTCTTTTTATATACTCCCTCCGTCCCAATAAGAGCTTCCCTTTTTGCCATTTTGGGTGTCCCGCTAATAGCTTCCACTTTCCTTTTTTGGCAAAGGAATCTTTACTATTTCCTCCACTCATTCTCTCTCCTCATTATTTTAATACTCACAACACTATTATAATTTACTATTCCCTCCACTCATTCTCTCTCCTATTTTCAAATTACACTCACAACATCTTTACTTCCCTCCCATTTCCTTAATTTGCGTGCAAGGCAAAAAAGAGGAAGCTCTTATCGGGACGGAGGGAGTATTATATAGATGTGTTCAAAAATTCCTCTCAAGTGTAACATTAATAAGTCTCAATTTTAGAATAAATAATTTACCTCTCACTTGTTATACCCACCAATTGAATTGTGAGCTCTACTATCAAATTATATCTCACTTCTCATAATACCTGTAACCACTTATTTTATTCTAATATTTTTTATTATATCTCTTCATAATGTGAAATTCACATGTACTTTCATTTTGTAACGGAGAGAATAATACTCCCTTCGACCCAATAAGTGTTTTACCCTTTTGGGTGGGCACGCAAATTATGAAAATGGGAGGGAAAAAAAATGTTGTGTTTTGGGTGGGCACGCAAATTATGAAAATGGGAGGGAAAAAAAATGTTGTGAGTGTAATTTGAAAATAGGAAAGAGAATTAGTGGAGGGAATAATAAATTATAATGGTGTTGTGAGTATTAAAATAATGTAGGAGAAAGAATGAGTGGAGGAAATAGTAAAAATTCTTTGCCAAAAAAGAAAAGGTGAAGCTTCTAACGAAACGCCCTTTTGGGTAATTAGTGAAGCTTTTATTGGAACGAATGGAGTATTTATTTTGGTAAATCATGAATTACTTGACCAAAGTTCACACAAGATTCAAATACCTTTCCAAAGATGAAACAATCATCTATAATTATATAAAGAGGGAAGTGCATAAGAGCACTCATTTTTCCTCCAAAATGAAAATAATTTTAGAATTTAACTATTTTAAGTGTATCAATTTCAAAGCAATGTAGAAGATCTTTAATTGCTTTCTTCAAATAGCCAATAATTTAATTAATGATTAATACTTCCTCAAATTTTCTTAATTACTCATTTCTCTCTTTTTAAAGATCATCTTCACCCAATTTCACACTTTTGCACCTTTTTTATCCTTCTCTCCAATATCACATTCATAAAATTGTTTTCACCTACAAACAATCAGTTTTGAATATTTCTTCATGATAAATTCTTAATTTCTAAGATGAGCAGAAGTCTAAAATGTCAGTTAATTTGCTAAGCATAATCTAAGGAGAAATAATAATAGCTATTGATTTATCGAATTATTTAGACCAACTTTTTTATATTTTCTTTATTTAAAAAAAAAAAAAAAGAGACACTACTTATACTATAATAATGCTACTAATTACCCCTCTGAATCACATAAATTTATATTTTTTTTCTTTAATTTTATTCAGCCACTTCAATTTAAGTAATTGTTTTTTGGGAAAAATTATATTCATTGTAAAAAAAAATATATATATTTTGCACTTTCCTTATTTGTATAAATTTGTTGCCACAACTTTTTATCCGTGCATTTAAAGCACGGGTGCTACACTAATTATTATAATTATTCAAAGTTATTATAATTTTATTTATTTTTTATTTTTTTTATTTTTTTATTTATTATTATTATTATTATTATTTATTTTATTTTATTATTATTTTTTTTCACGATAACATATGAGGATTCATGTTAGCCGATCTCAAATTATTTTGGGACTAAGGTTTTGTTGTTGTTGTTGTATTCAAAGTTATTACACCCAACCAAAATTTGTCAAAAAAGGAAATGGATAAAAAAGGTTTAGGTGTTGTATAATGGCATAAAGAGCATATGGGTTGCATGGGCTTTAAATATACTCATAAAATTATTTGGCCCACTAAACCGTCCTTTTGGTAAAACATGAAAGTTCAAAATGTTGTTTTTCTACCCACCTTTTGGTAATCATAATAATATTCAAAGATACTTTTTGTATTTTGTAATTCAAAAATGTGCAAAAGATGATAAATTTACATTGAATATATATTATAATTTGAAAAAAGGTTATTTAAATGATTTTTAGGATGGTAGGAATTATTTATTTGTTTGTTTGTTTCAACTAATTGCTGATTGGTTATTTGAAGTTTTTTAGAATGGGGTCAAGGTTTTTTTAATATAACATTATGATTTAGATATTTGAATTTAATATATAAGGGGGTTAAAATATTAATTTAGTGTCAAAATTTCTCAAAATTAAGGGTCAAAACATATAATTTCATAATTTTTAATAATAAAATGTCATTTTCTAAAAACGTTATAGTACTAAAATTGATACATTCTAAAATTGAAGGAGGTGGAATGACCCTCTTGCCATGAGTGTATAAATATATGCTTCGTTCGTCTCTTGATAAATATTCAAATTTCAGTTAAAAAAACATTTTAAAATGTGTGGTTTTTATATTTTAATGATAAATATGTATATATTCTAGTTACTCACTTTTTAAATATTTATTTTTACGATAATAATAAGATTAGCAAAAACTTTTTGATAAAAAAAAAAACTTTAGAGACATTTTTTGTAAAAAAAAAAAAACATTTATTTAGAATACAAAATTTATTAGATTTGAATATTTATTTAGAAACGTAGGAGAGGGAGAGGGAGAGGGAGAGGGAGAGGGTCGAGGGAGGGAGTTATATTATTCATTTATTAAAAATGCTACCTCCGTCCCACCTCAATTGATCCACTTTCTTTTTTGGGACGTTCAACCTCAATTGATCCATTCCTTAAATGAAAAGTTTTTCATATATTTATACCCTTATCATCTCCATATATTTACAAAAAAATCATTCATTATATTCTTATAAAGTTAACATATTTACAAAAAAAATCAATCATTAACTTACTATTCCTCCCACTAATTCTCTCTCCTATTAAATATTTTTAACTTTTACATTCTCTCACCTATTTTCTATCACACATTTAACTTTTATATTCTCTCTCCTCTAATTTCTACCCATTTTATTCATTTTTCTTAAAAATCGTGAAATAAACCGAAGAACCAATTGAGCCGGGACTAAGGGAGTAAATAAAAAAATTGCTATATTGCTTGCCAACAACCATCTTCGGTTCATTCAGGAAATGAAACAACAATTTATAGGAAATGAAACAACAATTTATTGATTGTGGTCCAAAATTTATTGAAGCTGAATGTGGTTGCGCTAATATTTTCTTTTTTATTTATCTTTTGGTATTATATAATTCCCCCGTCTCCCTACAAATTACACATTATACATTTTTTAAAATTAAAATATTTTTGATGACGTCAAGCTTTTTAGGGTCAGAGCGGTTCAAGAATATCTGACAGGATATTTTTGGTGATAGGATGTACCTATAACACAACACAAATGAAGCACCGTTAAGGTCAAAGTTGGATGTTAATCCAACTCAGGCCCTCGGGTGTGAGAGTAAGAATACTGAGTATATAAGGCTTGGAATGCCTTGAATGTGTGTGTGAGTATTTAGGGTTTGAGAGTAATATGGCTCACAGTGTATATTTGGAACTTACCTTGTCCAAGGGGACAAAGGTCTTCTATTTATAGGCAATGAGGAGCTGCCCGCTGACGTAAGCCATGAGGTCAGCCCTAAGGGCACTTTGGTATTTGACCGCATACACGTGTTCGCAGCTGATTGGGTCTGTCAGGGAAAGAGGATCCTCTGTCAGAGGGGATGTCGCTGATGTGGACAGGAGCCGTGTATTCGGCACGGCGCATTTAATGCCATTGTAGGCGCCTGACTGAGCCGCATTGAATGCGATAGGAGTGAGCCGGCAACTTGCATGTCAGAGCCAGTAAGGTAGCTTACTCAGTAAGGTTTGCTATTAAGTTGGAGGCAGGTGAGATAACCGGGAGGCAGGTATGAGCCCGCGGTCAACATCTTGGGCGCGGTCAAAAGTATTTGACGCGGGGCACGAATGGAGCGGTCATACCTCCTGCGGTCGCCCAAGCCAGGCCAGATCCCTCCCCGTGCAGGTAGGATGATGCAAAGAGGAGCGCGGTCTTGACCTCAGGGGTCTATCTGTCCGCGGTCTTTGACTCCGACGCTATGGGGAATGCCACGTCACTGGTTCCTTGGATCAGACCGAGCGTGGGCCCGGCCCACTGGTGCAGGCTCATCGCTGGCCCCTAGCTCCAAGTGTGATTATTTATGGTCTGAGCGAGGAGCTACTAGTTATGCTCGGTTCGCCCAGATCGCTCCTCAAGCGGGCACCAGTGTTGGTGTTTTTCGTGGATTGTTTGCTCTGTCTCTCGTGCATACAGGCACACGTGGGAGGCACGTGGGGAAGATTCTAGGAGCCTTGAATGCTCTGCCTCCCAGTTCGCAAGTGGGCCCCTTGGCAGATGAAGAGACAGCGCGTGACACGTACGGAGGGTACGTGTCAGCCATTCAAAAGGCGCCATAAATGATAATTGGCGAATTTTTGAAATTTCAAACGTTTGGCGTCGGTTCGGGGTTCGAGGAACGATTTGTGGGCTAATTAATACGGGGCAACCAGTTTAGGTAGGCCCTATAAATACCGAACCCTTCTTCCCCAAACCCTTTTACCGTATTCAAACCTTCAACTGCTTAGAGAGAGAAATGTCGCTGCGTATTTGTGCTTTCTTCCTTCGAATCCTCCCTCGTAAGTGATTTTGACTATGTTTCTTCTTCATCTCCTTCTATTTCTTTTCTTTGGGATTTGATGACTACACGCGAATTTGGGCCCCGTCGTCCGTTAGAACTAGGGGATGGGAGTACTCCGAATACCTTTGCTGTTTGTAAACGGACAGGGGGAATTTATAGGAAGGTAGCTCATGGTTGGCTTAGGCTGTCCATGGAGTGTTTCCAGTATTTTTGTGAGAAATACCAATGGGAGCCTTTTGTCCCACCCCGATTGTGGGAGGCCAAGAAAAAGATGATTAAAAGGAACGGTGAAGTTTTGGTGTTGGGGAATACGAGTAGGTTGAGAAATTTTGTAATGGGGGTTTTGTGCAGGTTTCCCCGCGAGAGAGATCAGGCCTTTGAACGCCGTAGAACTAGTGAGGAGAGCGATTCGCGTCCCCGAAGTGGTAGTTGACTGGGAGAAGGTTGAACTGATGGATTCCAATCAAACTAGTGAGGGCCGGGCTTAGGGCTTCGAGGATCTGAGTAATCCCTTGGATGTTCTCCCTCTGAATACTATTTTTCCTGAAGCTGTGACCGGGGCCTCTGGTATGCCTATGGTTGAATTGAGTAGCAGTGAGGAGCTTGACCCTCTAGAGAGTGAGATTGCCGGAGGCGGGGAGAGTGAACCTGAGGTGGCCCCTGCTCGCGGTTCATCCACCGGTCTCTTTGGCTCGACAAGCACGGAGACCGAGGATTATGACCGCGATGAAGGAGACCGAATGGCTGCGGGCACCTCTAGGAAGGCAATAGAAATTGTTGAGGCCTTCGAGGAGGATTCCGAGGAGGAGGTCCCTGCTCGGGGTAGAGGCAAGAGACCTGCTGTTGAGGCGAATCCTGGCCGAGGTCGCAAGAGAAAAGCCAAGGAAGTGGCTACTATAGACTGGGAAGAGGAGATATACACCGTTTACAACGTTGACCCCAAGCAATTTCGTGTCCGCACACTTGGCCACGTTCAGATAAAGGGGAAAGACAAGCTGCGGCCAGAGACTGTAGCAGATGTCCACGAGGACAATAGGGCCTACATTTTCTATGGGGCCCAGTTCGAGAATGGCCTAAGGCTTCCCCTTGATCCATTCATCTACTTCTTCCTTGAGTTCAATATATGCCTCCCCATGCACCTGACTCTAAATGCTGTTAGGGCCTTTGTCTCTTTTATAACTGTTTGTAGGATTTTGGGCTACGAACCCACCCTTTCTGGGCTTTATGCCTATTACCAGAACCAAATCAGCAATGGCAACCTGAGCCTGAAGGCTAAGAACTACTCTGCTCGCACCTTCTCTCCCCCTTCGAACAAATTTGACCAATGGAACCAGAAGAATATTTTGGTCATAGAGTCTAGGTTCGGCTGGGCTTTCTCTAAACCCTCAAGTCCTGTCCCGATGAGGGTGGCCGCTATCAAGTATCCTAACCCATCTCTGTCCGAGGATCTGCGAATTGCCCTGGAGACCCATCTGGCCCAACACATAACCAATGGGGTGGAGCCCGTATATGACGTGGGCGCCATTGTGGACTATGAGCCCTTGTTGATCTACTCAGGGGTGGCCCCTCAAAGGGAGGGTAGCTGCTATGCCCCTAGAGTAGCAATAGGGCCCCAGACTCGTGACCCTGATTGGAGGGTGCACGAATTTTATCAGTTCGAGGCTGATTGTAAGACTTGCATGCTGGGCGCTGAATGCGAGCCTCCGGAACTGATCGGTCTCTACTCTTTTTGAGACTTGTCTTTGATTGCATTTGGTTTTTTGAAAAATTGTAATCTAATCAATCCTTTTTCCTTTCAGAGTAGACCAAGAGGAGTATAACTTCTGATTGCCCCCTTGAGCGCCACTGAGCTGAAGGCCCGGAATATGCGGGCACAACAGAAAGAGGTCGCGAAGAGGCAAGCTGCCTTGGGCGCGGCACCGGGCAGGGATGCCACTCTGCCCGTGGCAAACAGGAAAACTGGCTCCTCCTTGGCCGGACCCCAAGTAATTCTCACCACCAAGGATCTGCCTCCACCCCCCTCGGGTCCTCCTCCTGCCTCGGCCATTCGAAGCTCCCGCTCCCCTGGCCGCACAACTTCCTCCGGACACAACCAGGAGCAGTCCAGGAAGAGGACTGAAAGGGATGCCTATTTGGGGCTTAAAGAGAGGGCCTCAAAATCTCAGAGGGGAGGGGGCACACATGCCCAATCCTCCACTACTATCACCCCGGTTTCTTCTACTGCCCCTCCCAGAGGGGGGACTATCTGTTCCACTTCCTACCAGTGGCTTCTCTCAGCACCTGCGAGGAGACACTGGCCGTAAGGAAGAGATTGGAGGGGATGCCCGCTATCACAGGGGTTGATGTTTACGCCAGTTCGGCAAACAATTCAGCAGCGGGGATTAGCCTCGTGAACCGGTTCTACTCCTCAGATTTCTACAAAAATGTAGTGATGAAGGAGAATCCACCGCCCGACGATGGGAGACATTGGCCTGGCCCTCACTGAGGTTTAGACCTATCCTTCCCTTTATTTCAACAATTTTGGGCTTGGTGATTCTTTATTGACTATTTCTCTCTCCTCGTAGCTGGGTAATAAGGTACTGCGGTTGCGGGAATGCACCGATGGGATGGCCGTGGAGCTTGAGGGACAAACAAAAATCTTGGCGGACAAGCTCTGCGAGCTGGCCCAGGCTAAGGAGAAGGTGAAGACCTTGTCCACCACTCTTGCTGATAAGGAGACCTCCCTCTCCGAGAAGGAGGCAGATCCGAAAGCCTTCTCTGAGCGGATTACAGAGCTTGAGAAGAGCTTAGACAAAGCCAAGGGGGAGCGGGATGAGCTCTGCGGGCACAAGACCGCCCTTAAACAGAGGAGTATCGAGCTTTCCAAGAGGCTGGAGACTTCCAAGGCGTCCGTTTTGACCTTGGAGGCCAAAGTAGATGAGCTCTCCGACCAGCTGCTTCCCTTAAGGCAGTTTGAGTTGGAGAGGGAGGTTGTGGTGCTTGCTGCCCGAAAGGAGGCGGTGGAGGAGTTCAAGAACTCCGAGGAGTACAAATATGCCCTTGCAACTGAGGGCTTTTCTCAGTACGAGGATGCTTGCCAAACGCAGCTTCGGAACTTTGCTGCCATTGGGCAGTTTACAGCTCAGCAGTTGGTCTTGATAGGCTCACTCATTGCTACTGATGCTGTATATCTCCCCGGGCATGCACTGGTCCCTCTCTCCGAGGATGTCGTCAAGAACCTTGAGCTGTCCGTGGCAGCCTCCCTGCCCCCGGTGGCCGAGGTCACGGCCACCAGTCTTATTGGTGAGATGGACGCCCTCAGTTTTGGTGATGAGAAGCTTTCTTACGAGGAGGCTGTTGCTCGCGTTCTCCCCGTTGGGCCAGCCATCAGTGATCTCTTCCCCACGCGGCCAGCTCCTATCCCTGTTTCCATGGATCCAATTATCTCTCCGGTCATCACGGACCTGACCGTGACTACCAACCTTCCTTCTCCAACTCCGGCCTCAGAAGCGGCTAAGGATAGCGCGGCCACAGATACAGCTAGTGACGCTCCCAAGGACTCAGCTCCCTTAGCTTAGGATTTTTGTTTTTCTCTTTTGTAATAGATTGGTAGGACCTTTGTAATTATTTTTACCTATTAATAGAGGTATTCTTTTCTTAATTGCTTGTCCTTTTAGGCTGTTTTGAGTTTTGGCAATACTCTAGTACCTTGGTACTTGCATTCTTGCCTTTTCTTTTTCCAGTGTTTTTTGACTTGGAACAATTAAATTTTATACTCTCTTCCGCGGTCAGAAGC
This sequence comes from Adenophora triphylla var. japonica, assembly GCA_022495995.1. Classification (NCBI taxonomy): domain Eukaryota; kingdom Viridiplantae; phylum Streptophyta; class Magnoliopsida; order Asterales; family Campanulaceae; genus Adenophora; species Adenophora triphylla. Next base: position 21,593 of record JAFEMH010002226.1, read on the forward strand.
ATAGTAGGCCCTCTGCCCGCGTTTTTGAGTTTTCCTAACTCTGTATTCAAAATCTCTTGGATTTTTTGTGAGAGTCAGCCCTATTTCACTATGATCGCGTTTGTTTGGCCTTGTGGCAAACTGAGGCCTTAACCCCGTTAGTCTATTTGTCTTGTTTAAACTCATTTGATCACTCCCATCCATTACACTTATGTTCCGAACTTGCGATCCGTGGTGTAAGTTAAAAGCGCCAAGGCAAGCTACTTTCATAGGGCATGTAGAGGGTGGCGTGAGGCGATATTCTACGCAATAGTAGGTAGGAGCGTATTGGCGAATTAACCTACTGGCATCTGCATTCACTATTGATGGTTCACGCGGTTTGACCCTTTATTCAAAACTTCTTGAGTTTTTTGTGAGGGTCTTGTGGCGATCATGTAAGCGGGCTCATATGTTTGGCCTTTGTCACATACAGGCATGCGAGTAACGGCCCTAAAAAGGGCCTTCGCGCATTTATTGGGTCCGGACTTTGGCCTTTGTCCCCACTTGCATCTATATCCACTTTTTCTTGGTGGCATCACGCGGGCAGGACAGTGTGTCGTGTTCGCGATCGAGTACGGGCATAGTGGCCTTTGTACACATATAGGCATGCGGATCATAATGGATCTTTGCGCATCAGTAGGTAGGAGCTCATATGTTGGCCCTAGAACCTACTGGCATCCGCTTGCGGGCATCCACCTCAGCTTTTGAGGCTGCTGGGGATAATGCTTACAACAATTTTAACATTAATTTCGAACAAAAATTGATTCAATATTCATACATTCAGAGCTTCTCCCTCCTTTTTACAAAGATTTCAAAAGAAGTACTTTCTAAGGTGATCGCTGTTCCACGCTTGCTTGAGCTCTTTTCCTTCCTTTGTCCGCAATATATAGGTACCCTCCTTGATTATTTGGGTAACCTCATACGAACCTTCCCATTTCGGGGAGAGTTTGTTGAAACCAGGTTGGGTCCCTTGGACCTCCACATTTCTGAGCACCCAATCTCCAACTGAAAAACTTCTCCTATTCACTCTTTTATCATGGTGCTTCTTCGCCTTTTGCTTGTAGTTCACCATTTTTTCATTTGCCCATATTCTCTTTCCTTCGAGATCGTCCATGTCACACCTTCTGTTTGCCTCATTTTGAGACTCATCGAAGTATGTGACTCTGTACGAGGGTAGGGCAACCTCAACTGGAGCCATTGCCTCTGACCCATACGTGAGCGAGAAAGGAGTTTCTCCTGTTGAGTTTCTGATCGTCCTGCAGACAGCCTATAATGCGGTCTGGAGCTCGTCCAACCAACGTCCTCCTCGTCCCTCTAAATTTTTCTTTAGGGCGGTCATGACTAGCTTGTTCACGGCCTCAGCTTGGCCATTCCCCTGGGGATAAGTAACTGCGGACTGGCGATGTTGTACCTTCATTCTCACACATTCAGCAGTGAATTTTGCAGAGAACTGAGTGCCATTGTCTGGAATTATTTCCCGTGGAACACCAAATCGGCAATAGATGTGATCGTGGACAAAATTGATAGTATTCTCCTCGGAGATAGTGGCTAAGCCCTTTACTTTCGTCCACTTGGCAAAATAATCCACGGCCATAACGGCATACTTAATGCTTCCTCGAGCAGTTGGGAATGGTCCAATTAGATCAATCCCCCAGGTATCAAACGACCACGATGGTACAACCAAAGTCTGCTCTGTTGATGGTAGTCTAGAGATGTCCGTAAATTGCTGGCACTTATCACACTTTCTTACATACTCTTGCGCATCTTTTCTCATTGTAGGCCAATAAAATCCCTGGAATTTGATTTTGTCTGAGAGGGTGCAAGCACCGGGATGTCCGCCACAAACTCCTTCACGAACCTCATAGAGTAAGTTGGTGGTCATGTGAGTTTTGACGCATCTTAGCAAAGGCTTGGTGAATGATCGTCGAAAAAGTACTCCATCCAGGATGAGGTACTTTGCGGACACCTTTCCAATGGCCCTAGCCCTTGCTGGATCCTCGGGAAGGGTTTGCTCCTCGATGTAATCCTTGATCTCATCTACACAGTCCCTTACTTGATCCTCAATATTGTTTATCTGAATCCGATCTATAGCAGGTCTCTCCGTGAATTCTATCTGGCAATCTGTCTCCAAGTCCATGACTTCTTGATCGGTTATCCTGGAGAGGAGGTCAGCCTCTGTGTTATCCTCTCTCATGACTTGGTTCAGCTCATAGTAGGTGAAATTTTTGATAATTTTTGCCAGACCGCAGTACTGAGTTAGCACTGGGTTGATCGTGTCATACTCCCCCCTAATTTGTTTTACTATGAGCTGAGAGTCACTATTAATCTCAATGTTATGAACTCCCAAGTCTCTTTCCAATTCCATGCCCGCTATAATCGCTTCATACTCAGCCTGATTATTCGAAGCTTCGAACTTGAATCTCAAGGCTCTTTTGAATTTTTCCCTGCAGGGGGCGATCAGGAGTATGCCCTCTCCACTAATTAATTTGCTCGCAGAGCCGTCCACGAATAAATTCCATAATTCTTCTGGATGTTCCTTGCTTTGTAATCTCAGTGTCCGAGCTATCTTGGGTTTCCTCTGATTCTGCCCGCTTTCTTTTCCCCAGGTCGCTGTCCACTAGCTTAAATGACGATTCTGCCACAAAATAAGCTAAGGCCTGCGCTTTGATTGTCCTTCTTGGGGAGTAGGTGATCTGGAACTCCGTGATCTTGATAGACCAAGCTAGCATTCTCCCCGAGGACTCTGGTTTGTGTAAAACCTTTCTAAGCGGGGCCTCAGTGAATACAGTTATGGGATGTGCAGAAAAGTAGGCTCTTAATTTTCGAGCAGATACAAGCAAGGCGTAAGCTAATTTCTCTATATTTAAATAACGCCCTTCTACGGCGGATAGTGCCTTAGATACATAATAGACTGGTTTTTGGGAGTTATTATCCTCCCTTACAAGAACAGCAGCTACTGCCAGATCAGTAACTGCTAAAAATAGAAAAAGCTCCTCCCCGAGTACCGGGCTGCTGAGTAGAGGGGGCTGTCCGAGGTATCTTTTCACTTCTTCAAAAGCTTGACGGCAGTCGTGACTCCATGCAAACTCATTAGCTTTCTTCCCCCCTTTCAGAGTTTTGAAGAAGGGGAGGCATCTCTCTGCTGACCGCGAGATAAAGCGGCCAAGTGCGGTGATGCGCCCGTTTAACTTTTGGACATCCTTCACGCAAGCAGGAGGCCTCATGTCCAACAGCGCTTGAATTTTCTTGGGATTAGCTTCAATTCCACGCTGGTTGAACATGAATCCAAGAAACTTGCCCGCTTTGACCCCAAATGCACATTTTAGGGGGTTCGGTTTCATGTTATTGCGGCGCAAGTTCGAGAAAGTTTCCTCCACGTCGAGCTCGTGGGAGTTTTCTCTTGTCTTTATAACCATGTCATCGATGTAGGCCTCAAGGTTTCTGCCCAATTGGTTCTTAAAGACAATGTTGACCATTCGCTGATAGGTGGCTCCCGCGTTCTTCAGCCCGAAGGGCATCATGGAATAACAATATGTCTTGCCCGCAGCGATGAAAGCTACGGAGCGGACATCTTCAGGAGCCATCTGGATCTGATGGTAGCCAGAGTAGGCGTCTATGAAGCTCAATACTCTGTGACCGGCTATTGAATCCACCAATCTGTCTATGCGAGGAAGAGGGAAGCAATCCTTGGGGCATGCCTTGTTGAGATCGGTGAAATCAACAAACATTCTTCATTTGTCGTTGGCCTTTTTTGACCATGACCACATTTTCAAGCCATTTGGGGTAGGAGATCTCCTTTATTATCCCCGCTCTGAGCAACTTTTCAACCTCTTCTTTGATCGCTATCTCCTTCTCCGGGGAGAAGTACCTTGACTTTTGGTGAATGTTCTTGAAGGATGGGTCATCATTGATTTTATGGAGGATCACGTCCTCGCTGATTCCCTGCATATCCTCCACCCTCTAGGCGAACACATCGCAATTTGCTCGGAGGAACTCGATAAGGATCCTTCTCTCCTAGAGGTGAATTTCCAGCCCGGCCTTAACAGTTTGCTTGGGGAAATGTAAATTGATAACCACCTCCTCGAGCTCATCGTTAGGTCGAAGGTCACTGATTTCACGGTTATGCAAGGAGTCTATGACAATGGTTGGGGGGATTGGCCTGGGCTCCGGTCAGCGCTGCCATGGAATATATGACCTCGCGGTCAATCTTTCCCTCAATTCCCCTATCAATATAACCTCCCTCAATTGGGGACAACTGTTTGGACTTTCTGCTTGTCTTGAGCCCCACCTTTGTGGTATGTAAAGAAAGCATGCCAATAGAAATGGGTGCCGAAACAAGTTCATGGGCTTTCCCTTTTTTCGATTTGTCCTTGCCCTCTTTCCGCGGGCAGGATGTCTGGCCCTTCTCTACTTTCCGCATCTCTTCTAGTGCTCGGAGGAATCTCCCGGGCTGGTTCTTAATTGTGGCAACCCCGCCCGGAGTGTTAAATTTCAGCCTTTGGTGGGGAACGGAAGCGACTATTCCTAATTCGGCCTGAGCAGTTATGTCGAGAATGGCATTGTATTGGGTAGCAAGATCGACAACCATAAAAGTAATTTTGGCCGTCTTCTGCATGGGCTTTTCCCCAATAGTCACTTCAAACACTATCGTCCCCTTTACCCCAACGACGTGATTGGTGAACCCCTCTAGCAGGCCCACATATGGAGTCAGGGTAGCCTCGGTCATCCTCATGCCTACCAAAGTATGGTAGTAGAGTATATCCCTGGTCGCGCCTGTATCTATTATAACTCGACCAATGTTCGCCCGGTTGATTTTCATTCTGATGGTGAGGGGTTGGGTGGAATGAAAGAGGGAGGAGACAAGTTCACTCCTTTTAAACCCAACTTCTTGCTCCTCCTCTGGAGCCATCGCGGGGATTGAAAAAACCTTCTCTAAAGTTCGAATCTGAAGGGAGAGCTGTTTGTTGGATGGAGGTTCCTCTCCAATGAAATTTATTTCATAGTCACCCAACTTATCATCATAATGGTCTCTTTCCACCCTCTCGGGGCCACGTGGTGTTCGTGCCCGCTGTTGACTATTATTATTGGTGGCATTGTTATAGCCCTTGATCCATTTTGTTAGTTCTCCATCGTTGATCCTTTGCTGAATAATTCGCTTCAATTGGAAGCAGTCCTCAGTGCCATGACCGTGATCGTTGTGATATTCACAGAATTTGGCCCTACTCCTTTCATTTGGTTTTCGGATCATTGGGGGAGGAGGGGGAAATTCTGATGCTCTCATGATTACTGCCCGTGGCTCGGTGAGGGGGGTATAAACTGTTTCCTCCACCACTTTCCGGAGTTTATCTGACCTACGGCTTCGGTTCTTTCCCTGGTTATTTCCGCGGGCAGGTTCCTGACTGGTGTCCTGGACTTGGCTAATTCTCTCCATTGAGGGGACACAGGCAGGGGCAACATTGGGTTCCTCGGCTGAAGCAATGGCAGAGGCCCTCTCATGCATTTCCTCCACGCTCTTAGGCCGGTTGGAGGCAAAATTCATTTTGAGGTTTGAGGAGGTAAGACCGCCCTCGAAGCAGAGCCGGATATCACCCTCTTCCAAATCCACAATCTGCTCGCTCATTTTTCGGAACCTAGAGATGTAGCTTTTGGTGGTCTCGTTATCAGCCTGCTTGACTCGGACAAGATCTGTCTTTGGTCTAGCGGGCTCGCCTGCCCCGAAAAAGGCATTTAGGAAGAGGTGCCTGAACTGGTTGTAGGTTTTGATGGACCTGGGTTTGAGAGCCAGCATCCAGTATAAGGCCTTGCCCGTGAAAGTTGCAGCCAAGGCTTTGCACATTACAGATTCATTCGAGGAGAATAGCGTCATCTGTCCCTCAAACCGTCCCATATGGCTCTTGACATTTTTAGAGCCATCGTATGTCTCCATCTTGGGGGGGGCTTGCCCTTTGGAATGGGTGCCCGCGCAATCTTGTCGCTGAAGGCATCCATGGTGCGGCCACACCTTTGAGCTGCTTTTTGGTGGGTCTCCCACATCTCATGCAAGAATTTGACAAATTCAGGGCTCTGATCGTCCACCTTCTGTTTTTAGCACGCGGAGTCACTACCTTCTCCCTGGCCGCAGCCAAGGGTCTGGCTTGGGACTTCGCATGGCGATTTGATTGTGCCTCTTCCCCCACCTCCTCGCTATCATCCACTTGCACTACACTTCGTCTGGGCACCCGATCGCGGTTGAGGGTTGGTTCATCCCGTTTTGCCCCCTAGTTTGACTAGCAAACGAATTAGCAGGGGCTCGTTGGGAGAACCTTTGGGACCCTTGAGGGAGGGGTATTCCGCCATTGGCCTCTATTTCAAACATCTCCATCTGGGCGTCGTTGATGGCCATGGCCTCAGCGACCAGTTTGGACTTAGCGGCCAGGATTTCCTGCCTCTTTAGGATCTGCTCGGGGGTAAGAGGAGTGTTTGGGGAGGTAGTTTTTATAGGATATTGGGAGTTCTTGGGCTGGTGTTTAGGAGAGCTTGGGCTTTTTCAGCTCGTGCTTCATCCGTCAACCTGTGTATAACCTTTTAAGCGGGGGAGAGGGTGTTTTGGCCTTGAGAACGGGCTCCCATTCTGTTAAAAACAGAGGTAGTGGGCCTATCCTTATTGACATTGGAAGGGGACGCATGATCATCCCTCTCAATGGTCAAATGACCGGCATTTTCCAATGTCCTAGACATATTTGAAAAAGAAAGTGACTGAAAAGAAGAGCCTTTTGTCAGTTAGTTGTTTAGAACACGAGGGATGTCTGAAAACAAAGAATTTACGAGAAGCAAAATGACCCTTCCCGGCAATGGAACCACTGATGACGCCAAGCTTTTTAGGGTCAGAGCGGTTCAAGGATATCTGGCAGGATATTTTTGATGATAGGATGTACCTATAACACAACACAAATGAAGCACCGTTAAGGTCAAAGTTGGATGCAACACAAATGAAGCACCGTTAAGGTCAAAGTTGGCAGGATATTTTTGAGAGTAATATGGCTCACAGTGTATATTTGGAACTTATCTTGTCCAAGGGGACAAAGGTCTTCTATTTATAGGCAATGAGGAGCTACCCGCTGACGTAAGCCATGAGGTCAGCCCTAAGGGCACTTTGGTATTTGACCGCATACACGTGTCCGCAGCTGATTGGGTCTGTCAGGAAAGGAGGATCCTCTGTCAGAGGGGATTTCGCTGATGTGGACAGGAGCCGTGTATTCGGCGCGGCGCATTTTATGCCATTGTAGGCGCCTGACTGAGCCGCATTGAATGCAATGGGAGTGAGCCGGCAACTTGCATGTCAGAGCCAGTAAGGTAGCTTGCTCAGTAAGGTTTGCTATTAACCGGGAGGCAGGTGAGATAACCGGGAGGCAGGTATGAGCCCGCGGTCAACATCTTGGGCGCGGTCAAAGGTATTTGACGCGGGCACGGATGGAGCGGTCATACCTCCTGCGGTCACCAAGCCAGAGGTCAGGATCCCTCCGGTCTGGAGTAGGATGATGCGGAGAGGAGCGCGGTCTTGACCTCAGGGGTCTATCTGTCCGCGGTCTTTGACTCCGACGGTATGGGGAATGCCACGTCACTGGTTCCTTGGACCAGACCGAGCGTGGGCCCGGTCCAGCTTGTCCGGGCTCATCAATTTTATTACTTTTATGTTAATCAGACTCACATATTATACTCACAATAAGGATTCAATTATTATTTTCTATCCCAATTTCTCTATCATACTTCATTTTTCATACTCACGTCACCTATTATACTACACTTTTTATTAATTTTCGTGCAAACAATAACTGTGATGGTTGTAATGGGACTAGAGCTGTCAAAATCGAGCCCGACCCATAGGTCCGGTCCAGCCCACCCGATTATTTAGCGGAATTTAAGGCCCGAAAAAAATCGGGTCTCTTTGGCGGGGCCCGGCAGGCCCGTGGACTCATGCGGCCCAAACATGAAAAGCCCAAAAAAGCCCGGCCCGTCCCGACCAAAGAGTTGACAAAGTCAACACACTCAAACTTAATTAAAAAATTAAAAATTGAAAACTAAAAACTAAAAACTAAAAAAACCTTATGTTTATTATGTGAAATATGTTTCACTGTGCAATTTTTGTGTGTGTGTGTGTAAGCGTGTTTTCTTGATTTTGAATATTCTATAACTTGATTTGCAGTTCCTGTAGTAGCATGAATAGAAGATGTTTTTAGCATGAATAGAAGATGCTTTTATGTGAAATCATTGATTTGTGTAGTTAATTTGAGTAGATGTTTATGCACTTTTAGTGTATAATTAAGTAAGTTTCCACAGATAAATCTGTTTTGTGTATCATTCAAATAAATTTCATGTCTCAGAGATGATAATGCTATGTTGCACCAACCAGAGCAAGTAATGTGTCAATTTTGTTTTATAATGGTGCTACAATGATAACTAGATAGCTGTTTCATTAAGAATTTTATTTGAATCAGCTTAAAATCACATATCTTGAATATTTTAGTATATTTGATTGAAAATATTAAACTTGTACTCCCTTCGTTCTTAAATATTTGTCCCATTTGACTTTTTTGTTGAACTTTGACCACAAATATATGACAATTTAATTATGTTCATGAAATTCTAAAAATTCCTATTGATTCACCATTAGGGCTCGTCTGGTATACAGTTTTATAAACGGAGAGTTTTTAAAACGGAGCTTATTTCTGGACGCTATAATTTTGAGCGGCCAAAATGTCCCCAACTTTTTAAAATTCAACCGTCTAAAACTCTGACTAATACGCTTAATAAAAAAAAAAGCTGAGTTTTTTTATCTCCGTTTTTGTTGAAACGCTCGACAAGACAGGGCCTTAATAATACTATCAACAACAACTTTTAGAATTTCATAAACATGATTAATCTCTCATAAATTTATGGTCAAAGTTCAACAAAAAAGTCAAATGAGACAAACATTTTGGGACGAAGGGAGTAGTTGTTTTTTGTGGTGAAATAATCCATTGATTTTTTTCTCCCTTTTATTTTTATTGTAACTTGTGGTAAAAACTATTTAGCTAATTTCTTTTGGTTAAGATTTAAAAATTATTTAGTAGATTTGTTATTTGTGGTTAATATGTTTTTGAATTCTTGATGTGTTTTTTGCACTTTTGCTTTGTAATTGTGTAAGTTAGACTAGTAAGTAAGTGTATTTTGAACTTTGGATGTATCATATAATTTTTAATAGTTAATTTTTGAGTTTTTTTAATAAAACAAATAGTTACTTTTTTGGCCCATAGGCCCGAAGGCCCGATGTTCATATGGGCCGGGCTTAACTTTTACTAGACCCGCTAAGAGCCCAGCCCGGCCCGGCCCGTTTGCCAGCACTAAATGGGACGGAAGGAGTATTTTGGAAATTTAGAAATGAGATCATTGTAAAATAAACTTTGTAAAAGTTTAATTATTGCAATTTAAAGCTTGTATAAACTATAATTGCTTATAAAACCTTTGTACAAGAAATTGCAATTTAAACCTTACTCCAATTAATCGTCAAAAAATAAGTTATAAAACTGCATCTATCCCTAAATTTATCCAATTTGTATGTTAATTACTCCCTCCGTCTCTCTGAATGTCCATTTTAAAGAAAATTTGTCTCAATATGATTTTTTTTTTTTTTTGATAAAATGTTAAGGAAATAGATACAATCTCCTAATTATTTTGTATATCTAATTTTATTATTTTATTATATTTAGTTTCATTATTCTATTATATTTAGTTTTCTAATTGTCCAAAGTAGAATATGATTAGGATTAGAATTCTCTTGCTTGTATATAAACCCTATTGAGAATACAATTCAATTAGGCTTTCAAGCCCCAAAACTATTTGTCTTCTATTCTCTAACATGGTATCAGAGCTAAGATCCTTAATCTCTTTGCCCTACCCATCCCCCCCTACTCGGCCTAAACCCTAAATTGCCTACCCCCTCACCGAAGACACATCAATGGCTTCCTCCTCTGATTTCTCTCTTATTCCCAACAACAACAACACCAACAACAATCAAACCTGCAACACCTACCAAAGCAAGTGTCAACGTCACGAGAAGTTGGTCACTCCCTCTTCTATTGCCCCGCCTTCCGCGGACAATATCTCAATGCCAATGTTTCGTCTCCACCACAAAAACAACAACCCTTGTCCCAACCCCTCAAATCGCCAACCACCCACCAACTCTCTCTATGCCGCCACTACCTCCTCTCCTGCTTCCCTTTCAATTGGCTCCTTGACAGCGGCGCCACACATCATGCCACCAATGACCTCAACAATCTCTCTCTCGATTGTCCCTATGATGGCACTGAGGAACTCTTTATTAGAGATGGATCCGGCCTACCAATCTCAAACATTGGTTCTACTTCTCTCCTTACTCCTACCTCCTCATTTAAACTCAATCATGTTCTTCATATTCCTAATTTGTCTCGCAATATTATTTCTATCTCCAAATTATGTCAAGATAACAATGCCTCTATCACCTTCCTATCTGATTCATTCGCTGTGAAAGACAATCAAATCGGGACAATCCTCCTCCAAGGTCCTCCTAAATCCGACGTCTATGAATGGCATCCCTTTCACTCCGCTTCCGTCTCTTCCACTTCAAGTTGGCATCATCGATTGGGTCACCCATCCTTCTCTATTTTACGTCATATTAGTAACAGTTTTCGGTTAGGAATCCCTAGTTCTAGTGATTTTCATTGCAACTCCTGCAACTGCTATAAGAGTCACAAGATTCCCTTTTATAATAATACTATTCGCTCCTTTGGTCCACTTGATATACTCTATAGTGATGTTTGGGCATTCCCTCTTCTCTCTCATGATGGTTACAAATACTACATTATCTTTGTTGATCATTATTCCAAATATATTTTGTTCTACCCTCTCAAAAACAAAAATGATGCCCTCACCGTCTTTACCACCACCTTCAAACACATGGTAGAAAAATATTTTGGCCGATCCATCAAAACCATCTACAGTGATAATGGGGGTGAATATCTTGGACTTCGTCCCATTCTAGCCTCCCATGGCATTCAACACCTTACCTCCCCTCCCCATACACCCGAACACAATGGTTATTCTGAACGTCGTCATAGGCATATCGTTGAAACGGGTCTCTCTCTCCTCACTCACTTTTCCATGCCTCGTACCTTTTGGACTCACGCTCTCTCCACCACCTGTTATCTCATAAATTGCATGTCTACACCTACTTTAAATCTCCACTCACCCTTCTCAGTTCTCAACAAACACCATCCCAACTACCTCAAACTCTGTAGCTTTGGGTGTCTCTGTTACCCATGGATACGTCTATACACGTCTCACAAAATTGATCCCCGCTCCACTCCTTGTGTCTTTGTCGGTTACTCAGCTACTCAAAGTGCCTACTACTGCTTTGAACTCAACACCAACAAGATATACACCTCTCGTCATGTCAAGTTTGTTGAGTCGGTCTTCCCCTTTGAATCTCGGTCTACTTCGTCCACTCCCGCGCTCACAGTCAATGATTGGTGTAATGTCTCGCTTCCGCTTCTCCCTTCTCATTCCATTTCTTAAAATCCACCCGGCCACACCTCCCCCACTACCATCAACCCTTCTACAGACCTGTCTGATAAAGCCTCCCAAACTACCCACACACCTGCTCTTTGCCGCTGAACCAGACTCAACCCGCCAGACCGAGCGATCTCCCCTTGGAAGGGAGCGATCGCCCCCTTTTTCCAGAAACTCCGCGCGATCGCCCCTTGGAAGGGAGCGATCGCCCCCTTTGTCCAGAGAATTCACGCGATCGCCCTCCTTCACCCGCGCGATCGCCCCCTCAGCCCAGCAGCTCCATTCCCCTTCCAGATGATATACCTCCTTCTGGCCATGTCACTCGGTCGCAAAACAATATACATAAACCAATCCAGAAATTAAACCTGCAAGCCTCTCTTCAAACCACCGAACCAACCACCATAACCCAAGCCCTCAAAAATCCCTTATGGCGTAATGCCATGCAAAAAGAGTTTGATGCTCTCTTACAAAACAACACATGGGATCTTGTACCTCCCTCTCCTTCCTAGAATCTTGTTGGTTGCAAGTGAATTTATCGAACCAAGTACAACCCCGATGGCTCCATCGAACGACATAAAACACGTCTTGTTGCCAAAGGATTTCATCAACGCCCGGGTATTGATTATTCTGAAACCTTCAGTCCGGTTGTCAAGCCGGCTACGGTACAGACTATTCTCACACTTGCCACTGTCAGAGTTGGCCTCTCCGTCAGGTTGACATCAATAATGCCTTTCTTCAAGGAACTCTCACCGAAGATGTATTCATGATTCAACCACCCGATTTTCTTGATCTGGCCAATCCATCACATGTTTGCAAGTTACGTAAAGCTATCTATGGGTTGAAACAAGCTCCTCGGGCATGGTACAATAAGGTTAGATCAAATCTACTCCAACTTGGGTCAAAAATAGTATCTCGGACTCCTCTCTGATCACCCTGCATCATCCTCGTGGTGTCATTTATCTGTTAGTCTACATTGACGACATCATCATCACCGGGCCCCACCATGACATGTTATCCTCCTTCATCACACAGTTTTCGTCCCGGCTTTCACTTAAGGATCTTGGGGCTCTGTCATATTTTCTTGGAGTAGAAGTTCTGCCACACGCCCAAGGTATCATACTCAGTCAACAGAAATACATTACTGATTTAACGAATGCATGGTTTGAAGAGTCGGCTGCTGGGCCTCGTCGCAAGGTGTATGCAGAATTTAGGCAGTTGAGCTATACTGACAGTTCCCGATTCAATTTCTAACGAATGCATGATTTCTTAGTAAGTGGATATGAGCATGAAAATCCAGAATGAAACTAAAAGGGATATGAACTCTAGGATCCTTAAGCGAAATAACAAACCCATAAATATTCACATCAGATTCATAATTTCACAAAAACGCACGCTGAATATTAAGTCTACCCGTCTTCTCATATACTCGAAGATATAAAACTAAAATTTTTCTCACAAATTTTTACCTCTAATTAAAAAAAAAATCTTATATTTTATCAAACAATCCGCTCATACATGAAGATATAAAAATAGAATTACTGTTATACCTAAAATATTTTTATTTTCACAATTTTCTTAAAAAAAAAAATGGCTCAGGTACAGATTAGCATTTCTCTCTTATATCTAGGTAGGAAGAAAACAAACCACGTACAGTAAATTTGAAGGGACCAAAATAATAAAAACAATTCAAGGCTCGTTTGCGAAATGCATACATAAAAGTATTAATCCTGATGTTGGATAAGAGAATGATGTATTAATGTGAGCGGATATGTGGTAATTGGTCACAGTTTTCCATGAAAATATTGACATCTTACAACCCCCCCCCCCCTTACCCACCTTCAATCACTCACCAACCCACACCAACCCCCCACCTTCACTCTACCTTCACTCCACTTTCACCACTATACTCTACCCTATCCTAACCCCCACACCACCTTGTCCCCACGACCTACCTCCACCCCTTCTCCACTACCTACCCCTACCCTACCTATCCCATATTGTGTTTTCATTGAAAAATATTTCTCTTAGCTTTAACAAACACATGAAACTATTTTATAGAAGAAATTTTTATTAGATTTACCAAACAATCGATGTCATTTTTCGGAAACATTTTCTTTTTTCAGATTTTTTTGTAGGAAATCAATTTAGAATTTTTTTCAAAACTTGTGTTTTTTATTGATGAACTTCTCAATATATATGTTACAATGAAAAAAAGGAAAATAATTCTGCTCAAAATAAAATATCTCAACCTAAAACAAAGGTTTAGTTGAATTAGGTAACAAACTTCACGCCAGGATTCGTCACTGGGCGGTCGCCCATTAGACTTGGGCGGTCGCCCACATGTACAGAGACTTCAGCGTTGTTTGGATTTTGAGCTGGGCGGTCGCCCACTTGTACAAACGATTCAGCCTTGTTGAGTCTTGGAGCTGGGCGGTCGCCCACAATAGCTGAGCGGTCGCCCACCTGTTCAGTCGAATCTTCACCATCTTCACACCCTCCCTCAAGTTGAGTATGGGGATTGAGAATGCCCAACTTGCTAACAAGTAAATCAAATTTTTGCTTACCAAGAGCTTTAGTAAAGATGTCCGCCAGTTGCGTTTTAGTGGGAACGTATGAAGGAGAAATAAGACCATCCGAAATGGCATCACGAACAAAATGGCAATCTATTTCAATGTGCTTTGTTCGTTCATGAAAGACAAGGTTCTTAGCGATGTCAAGAGCCAGTTGGTTATCGTAAAAGATAGTAATTGCCTTGGGATGATGGACAGCAAGGCTCAACAGTAGTCCTTTCAACCATTTTAATTCACATGTAAGGGCCGCCATAGAACGGTATTCGGCCTCAGCAGACGAACGAGACACAGTAGTTTGTTTCTTCGTCTTCCAAGATATAGGGGAATGACTAAGAAACACAAGCCATCCAGAAAGAGAGCATCGAGTAATAGGGCAAGCAGCCCAATCCGAATCACACCATCCTTGTAGCGTGAGTTCACTGTCAGCACGAAGAAGAATACCCTGACCAGGTGTGCTTTTGAGATAACGCACAACCCGTAAGACCGCATCCCAATGTTCCTTTCGAGGTTCCTTCATAAATTGGGACAAAATATGAACAGAATAAGCTAAATCTGATCGGGTGACTGCTATGTAAATGAGATGTCCAACCAATCGTCTATATCGTTCTGGGTCATCTAGAAGATCACCTGTGGAAAAACCAAGTTTATGATTGGGTTCAATAGGAAAGCCGGATGGCTTAGCACCCAATAGCCCAACCTCAGATATAATGTCTAAGGTATACTTCTGTTGGCACAGAAAAAGACCAGAAGAGCTACGAGCAACTTCAATACCCAAGAAATACTTTAGGGAGCCAAGATCTTTCATTTTGAAACATTCACTCAGGTACTTTTTGAAAGATCAGTAAGGCGACGGGATCGTTCCTACTATAATAAGATCGTCAACATACACAAGTATATTCATATGAATCGTATCTTTTGTGAACGTGAACAGGGAATAATCAGAATGAGACTGCAAGAATCCATAGTGCTTCAAGGAAGCCACCATCTTAGCGAACCAACAACGTGGGGCCTGTTTCAAACCATAAAGAGATTTACGAAGGCGACAAACCATATTAGGCTGATTGGAATGAAAGCCCGGATGAGGTTTCATGTAGAGCTCTTCCTGAAGATCACCATGCAGGAAAGCGTTATGCACATCCATTTGATGCAGTTCCCAATTCTTTGAGGCAGCAATGGCAAGAAAGGCTCGAACAGTGACCATTTTGGCCACGGGAGCAAAAGTTTCCGTGTAATCAATCCTTTCTTTCTGATGATTACCAAGGACCACCAAACAAGATTTAAGCCGTTCAACAGTACCATCAGACTTATATTTAATCCGATAAACCCACTGGCTACCCATAGCACGCTTAATAGGGGGTAGAGGAACCATAGTCCATATGCCATTGTCTTTCAAGGCACAAATTTCAGCCTGCGTAGACTCCTTCCACCCATCCTGTGTCATTGCCTCACGAAAAGTCCGAGGCTCTTTTTCCAAAGTAATAGTTGCAAGGAAGTTACGATATTTCACAGAAAAACTGTCACAATTTATATAGTGAGCTATAAGATATTTAAAAAAATAGATGTGTATAAATGTTAATTCATCATTGTAAAATTATATATTTTAATATTTTTAGTGTATTTAGATATGAGAAATTCTAGTAGAGCGGGCAGGAAGAAACGCCCGTTATACACAGCTATTACTGGGACGCAACCGTCCCGATCTGATACCGGTGCTACCAGTGCTAGTGATGACGACCCTACTCGTAGTAGTACCAGATCCTCCTCTGGGGCTGGTACTACTATGAGTACCACTCCTGTCGATTTCGAGGAGAGGGGGTATCTCCAGATATCGCCATATTATGCACAGTAAGTAACTCTTCATTAATTTGATATAAGTTGGTTCTTTTTTGTTTTATATATAATTCATTATTTAAGTTAAAATGTTATTATATAAATATACTTGGCGAGTTTGTAGATGCATACCCTACACCCGGGACAAAGCTTGGGGCGTATTGGCGATTTCGGGTCATGCATGAGTTTTGGCCCAACTGGAAATCATTGCCACAGGAGGAGAATAAGTATGCTTGGGAGGCGTTTAAGGTAATATGTTAATGATTTTTATTTAAAACCTAAATGTTAGTTTGTTATTAAAATGTTATAATTTTATTTTTATGTTGTAGTTGAAATTTACATGGGTTGAGGACATCGACGAGGATCAGGTTAAATATATTTTCATGCAGCAGTGTTTGAAGTTATTTTGGGATCATATTGGTAACATATTTATCTATCCTTAATTAGTTTAATAAACAATGATTATACTCTTTTAATTTTATAATGTTATCATTATATGTTTATGAGATATTCACATATTTAATAGGTACCACGAAGTCTCAATTCTATACTCAGCGGCTGGAGAAGGAATTGGCGCCCTAGACACCGACTTGGATGACTGAGGAGGTGTTTCGTAGATTTTGCGAACATTGGTCGTCGGAAGGGGCGGTAACGATCGCCCAAAAGGCTCGGGCAAATAGAGCGAGCTCCTCGGGGTCGGCGTTAAAGCATACGATGGGGACGATCAACGTCGCCGAGCATCATATGCGTATGGTATGTATGTTAGTTTAAATTTAGTGAAATCTATGGTTTTCGTTTATGTATGTATGTTAGTAAATGTAGTGTATGCATGCTTTGAAATTAGTTTATGTACGTATGTTAGCTGGGGAGCCATGTTGATGCTATGAAATCCATGGTTTTAGTTTAATCTCGCTTCTTTTATTTATAGCAAAGGGAACAAGGCTCCGATGTCGGTTTTTTGGATGTGTTCGTTAGCACACATGTTAAAACTCCTACATTTGCCGATCAACCTCCGCAGTGGGTTGATGATCGATCCGCATTGGCCTTTGTAAGTAAACTATCATAAAAGACTTGCTTTTGAATATGTAAATTTATTTATGTATATTGTGTATATGCATGATTATATTTGTTTGTTTTATTTTGACAGAATACATATCATGTCGCCGTTATTCCTTAAGGTACTCCTCCCGGCAAGCCCATTCCATTTGTGCCTGAAGTTTGGCAAGCGGTCACCTCAGATAGACATTCAAAGAGAGGAGACCGAGTGTTAGGGATGGGGGATCACGGGCAGCAATGCCCATTGTTGTCGACCGGCCGTCGATCGAATGTGATCAGGCCCGATCCTCAGTATGTTTCGAGGATCTCCTCTCTAGAGGCAAGCTTGACTAAGGAGAGACGCTTGACTGTGCAGTATCGGGAGGAGACAGAGGCAAGGTTGGCTGAGGAGAGACACCTGGCTGCGCAGTATCGGGAGGATACAGAGCGTCGATTTGAGTTGATGATGGCCCAGATGCAGAGTATGCAGCATCATGGGTATTCCCACACGCACTCGAGTACCGGCTCCCCTTCTGACTCTATTGCCAGGAGTTTTTTCCAGTCTCCCCCCCCCCCCCCGCCCCCGGTGTGATTTTGTGAACCCCCGATTTAGTACTGTACTTTAATTTTTGATGTCCCGATTTTGTACTATTTGAATTTGTAATAACATTTGGTATTTAATTTGTTGTAATAAAGTTTAGGTAATTTCTAAGATTTTTAAATTTATAGTTTTAGTTGGTATCAATTGTTATATCAGGTACAAAAAAAGATACAAAAAATATTATAATTGACATTTTTGATTATTATTTTTTATTTATTGCATTATCAGCGGCGAAAATTTCCGCCGCTGAATTATTTTATTTTAATTATAATTCTAAATACAGCGACGGAATATTCTGCCAGTGAAATAAAATTTAATTAGCGGCGAAAAATTCCGTCGCTGTATTTAGAATTTTAATTAAAATAAATAACTCAGTAGCGGAATTTTCCGTCGCTGAAATTATAATTTTAATTAAATTAAATGACCTTAGCGACAGAATATTCCGCCGGTGATGTTTTTTTCACCGATGGAATATTTTGTCCCTGTATTTAGAATTTTAATTAAAATAAAATAATTCAGTGGCGGAATTTTTCGTCGCTGAAATTATAATTATAATTAAATTAAATTAAATGACCTCAGCGACGGAAATTTTCGCACGTGGACACTGGCGGAATACTATTTCCGTCGGTGTACACCAGCCGAAATTGGTCTGTCGGACCACTGCAACGCGCTGCCAGCAACGGACCACCGACGGAATAATTCCGCCGGTGAGTAAGCTTTAGTGACGGAAATGCTACTTTAGCGGCGAAATATTCCGCCACTAAAACATGTTTTTCTGATAGTGATAGTCAAAATTTCTGAGAGGCAAAATGACTTTATCAATCATTTCTAGCAAATAAAAATTTCATATTAGTAAATATCATAATTCATTTAAGAGTAAAAGAAAAAATGATATGCAAGGTACAGATCTCACGCACAACGAATTTCACATTTAAATAAAGATCCAAAAGATTCAAAAAGTGTAAACTTGAAACTATTATCTGAAATTTCACGTATACTCCCTCCGTCCACTTACATGCTTCACAGTTACTGTTCACGCGTGGATTAAGGAAAAAAATAATGATATAAATATTGTGAGTGTAAAAGTAAAATAGGAGAGAGAATGAGTGGAAGGAATAGTAAATTATAATGGTGTTGTGAGTATTAAAATAATGTAGGAGAGAGAATGAGTGGGGTAGGGTTAATATTTTAATAATAAAAACTTTCCATTTTAGGTAAAAAAAAATAAAGTGTGAAGCATGTATTTGGACGCCCAAAATAGAAAGTGTGAAGTAAGTAAGTGGATGGAGAGAGTATATTATAAAGATAGATTGAAACATTAAATAAACGTTTATAAACGTTTAGGCTATAAAAGAATAGAGGGTGAGCCTGATCAATACCGTGTGAGCTATATATCATATTATAATCTACCGCTAGCAAGAAAAGTAATTGCAATAGTGACGGACGGAGAGGTGGTCCTCTCAACCCTGGCGGACGGACGAACAGATATGACGGAAGTGATGCCGGCAGGCCAATATGTGGAGCCAGAACAAGAAGTATTGGAAACCGGTCTCCAAAGGCCGCCTCAACACCACCACACTATTACTGCTGATGACATGCCGGAAAAGAGCGTTTACTTGGACAATGATCAAGGTATGTGTTCTCTTCTAAGTCTTTCACCGGTGCTTCTCTGATTTCTTTTCTTAATACTCCAGTCCATGGTTTATCTTAATTTTCCACCGCCGGAATTATTGGAAACTGGCGATTATTGATATGCATGTGACCGGACAAGAAGAATACCAGCCGTAGTTAAGATATACTATGTCTAAAAATGAATATCCATTTTTGTTCTTTGATAAAAAAAAATGAAAGGAGATCAAAACAATGAATCTCGATTCTAAATGTGATAATATAATCACTAAATGAGAGGTTCGTGTTCTGGTTTTGTTTGGATTGATTCTTTTTTATTTCATCCGTTACTGTGATTCTTTATGATTGTCAATGAAGAAAAGTAATTATTACGAGAAAATACAGTCCATTTGGTTACAGAATGAATGTGGAAATATAGCACAACGCGAGTTAATTAAGTACCTATTTGGTCCCTAACTTATAGCGTTTTTTACGGCTTCATTCCTATTATATTTTTGTGAACGTTTCAGTCCTTGAACTACCTATATAATTTTCCAGTTAATCCTTCCGTCCACTTTTTGTCAATTTCTCCGTTAATGAGGGTTGAAACCGTAAAATGTTAAACTCTAGACCCTAAAAAATAAATTTTAAAGTTACAAAACACCCCTTCTATTCTTTTAAAACCTAAATAAATCAGTTTACATAATAAAATAATAATAAAATAATAATAATAATAATAATAATAATAATAATAATAATAATAATAATAATAATAATAATAATAATAATAATAATAATAAAATAATAATAATGAAATAATAATAATAAAAAATTAATAATAATAATATTAATAAAATAATAATAATAACAATAATAATAATAACAATAATAATAATAATAATAATAATAATAAAATAATAATAATAATAATAATAATAATAATAATAATAATAATAATAATAATAATAATAAAATAAAAATAATAATAATAATAATAAAATAATAATAATAAAATAATAATAATAATAATAATAATAATAATAATAATAATAATAATAATAATAATAATAATAATAATAATAATAATAATAATAATAATAATAATAATAAAAAATCCTTCTTCTTTATCTCAAAATCTTCAATTCAAACCTCTCCCCAGGGGCGGAGCCAGGGGGGCATGGGGGGGCACTCGCCCCCCAGCGGCGAAAATGCAGTGGAAAAAAAAAATTTTTGCCCCCCCCCATATTTTTTTTTATATATGTATATATATAATTAACTTCAAGATTAACACCAGTGAGTGGTGTGGTTCAGCGGTAGAAGGAGTGAAGTTAAAGCCTTTAGTGTTTCCTTTCAAATCCATGTTCAAGCCCTGCTATCTACATTTTTAATTAATTTTATTTGTCCTCCATCTTTGCTATTCTCTCTTTCTCTCCATCCATTTCTTTTTCTTAACAGTTTTGTTTTTCTCTTTCTCCTAATTTCCTCACATTTTTTCAATCTTAATTAATTAGTTAGGCTTTTCCCATTTCTTAATTCTTTACATTTTTAACTAAAATACATTGTATTTCATGGATCCGACCCAATCAATCTTAATTAATTAGTTAGGCTTTTCCCATTTCTTAATTCTTTACATTTTTAACTAAAATACATTGTATTTCATGGATCCGACCCATTTTTTACTTGTCCGACCCGAAAAATTTTGTTCGCGGGCGCTGCCCCCGAACCCCCGTAAAATCTTGCCCCCCCTGAGGCAATTCCTGGCTCCGCCCCTGCCTCTCCCTCTCATCTGGACACCCTCACTGACTCTCGCCGATTTGAATTTGGACTCCATTATCCTGGATTTCCAAGTCTAATCCAGGTTCAAAGCAAGCAAGCAATCGTGCTTTATTTTTTTCATGCTCCACTTCCACTAAATCAAGGTTCCAACAATGGAGATTTACTGCCTAGTTATCCATCAATATGACTGAAGGGTTATCTTTTGAGAGAGAGAGAGACAGAGACAGAGAAGGCGAGTGAGAGAGAATGAAAAGGAGTGAGAGAGAGAGGACGACAACAAATTGGCCATAAATTGGCCACAATTTCAGATTTGGTGGAGTCCGGCCACCAACACCCACCATGAAAATTGCAAGAAGCTGATGACATAGAAGAACTAGAGGTTGAATCGGGTTTCTGGTTAATGGGTTTGATACTCTCGATTGCAGATGAGAAAAGGGATAGGAAGGGAAGGGGGCGGCAGATGAGAAAAGGGAGTGGGAGGTGGTGGTGGTGGTGGAATGGTGCGGTGGGAGGAGAATTTTATGGTTAGGGAAGGAGGGGCGGGAGAGAGAGAAGGGAATGGGGAGGCAGCAAATGAAGAGAATTTTTATTCTTATTATTATTATTATTATTATTATTATTATTGTTATTTTATTATTATTATTATTATTATTATTATTATTATTATTATTATTATTATTATTATTATTATTATTATTATTATTATTATTATTATTATTATTTTATTCTTATAATTATTATTATTTATTATTTTTATTTTTATTTTTATTATTTATTATTATTATTATTATTTTATTTTTATTATTATTTAATTCTTATTCTTAGCCAAAAACTTATAAAAAACGCGTTTTTTGTTAACTTAACAAAAAACGTGTTTTCTATCTAACGGACTCACCATCGTCGACCTCCATACGCAAAGAGACTTCACCATCGTCTTCTCCGGCAACCCAAGCTTCTCCAACCTAAGCTCTCCCTCACCGGCCAAACCTGCAATTAACACCTTCCTCACAACCACCATTAACCGGCGACCTCCAATCACCCAACCTGAACAACCGGCGACCTCACCCTTCTTCTCCGATCCCCAAACCAACCGGTGACCTTCAATTCCCTTCAATCACCAATTGTCGGATCCTAATCGCCTTCTTCCTCAGCAATCGCCGGCGACCACCATTCCATTCCTCTGTCAAAATCCAATTAACGATTAGAGAGAGAGATTGATTTGCGTTCAACACAATTGCATCATTTGCGTTTAGAGAGAGAGAGAGATTAAATTGCGTTTAGTAAGAGAGAGTTCTGATTGTGCGTCGTCGTTGAAGAAGAAGGACGAAGGACGAAGGGGTTAAAATTGCAATTGCCGGTCTTCCTCTGTTGATTTTTTAGTATAAAATGTGCCCGTTCCAGTTCAAACTAATGCCAGTTTTTGTTTTTTTGAGTGCCAGTTCATGTATAATCAAGTGCCCGTTGGTGTAAAATTGAGTGCCCGTTAGTGTATAATCAAGTGCCCGTTAGTGTATAATCAAGTGCCAGTCCATGTATTTTGGAGTGCCAGTTAGTGTATAATAGAGTGCCAGTAAGTGTGTAACTGAGTGTCAATGTATTTTTTGAATGCCAGTTCTTGTAATTTTGAATGCCAGTCCATGTTTTTTTGAATGCCAGTTCATGTTTTTTTGAATATCAGCAAAAATAATTATAAGTGTTTTTTGAGTGCCAGTATATGCATTTTTGAGTGCCAGTAAATGTGTTTTCAAATGCCAGTCCATGTATTTTTGAATGCCAGTGCTTATATTTTTGAAGAGATGCCAGTTTATGTATTTAAAAGTGCCCGTGTAAAAAGTGTCAGTTTCATGTTTATAAAATGCCAGTATGAAATCACTGGTCATTTGTAATATTAACACTGGCATTTATCATGGTTGCCAGTAATTACAAAAATGCCACCGTTTATTTTGAACATGGTTGCCAGTAATTACAAAATTGCCACCGTTCATTTTGAAAACACGTTTTTCCTTATCTTAAGAAAAAACTAGTTTTTTATAAGACCAACTCTTATTATTATTATTATTATTATTATTATTATTATTATTATTATTATTATTATTATTATTATTATTATTATTATTATTATTATTATTATTATTATATTATAATTATTATAATAATAATAATAATAATAATTATTATTATTATTATTATTATTATTATTATTATTATTATTATTGTTATTATTATTATTACTATTATTATTATTATTTTATTATTATTATTATTATTATTATTTTATTCTTATTATTATTATTTTTATTATTATTTTATTATTATTAATATTATTACTATTATTATTATTATTATTTTATTATGTAAACTGATTTATTTAGGTTTTAAAAGAAGAGAGGGGGTGTTTTGCAACTTTAAAATTTATTTTTTAGGATCTAGAGTTTAACATTTTACAGTTTCAACCCTCATTAACGGAGAAATTGATGGAAAGTGGACGGAAGGATTAACTGGAAAATTATATAGGTAGTTCAAGGACTGAAACGTTCACAAAAATATGATAGGGATGAAACCGTAAAAAACGCTATAAGTCAGGGACCAAATAGGTACTTAACTCGCACAACGTAGTTAAAATGTAAAACAGAAAATTATTGATTGTCATGGTTTTATGATTTTGTTCATTTTCGTTATCATTGTCAAAAATTCCATTAAAATCATGAATATCACACTCCGGAGCGAATCCAGGAATACTTCAAGATCTGGATGTCAAACTAGTGGATTCAGACATCGGAAAAGTTCTGAAAGCATTCATCAATACACAAGAAGATGAAATCAGACCCTTAGAACCTAATACCAGCAGAGAAAGGGAGATTAAAAACTCTACAGAAGAAGATTATGAAGAAGAAGTTATAGAGTTAGAGTTTGAGAGAGCAATCAAGAAACTCGATACACATACTATTCACTGTCCGAAATGTAATACTCAGGTTACTAAGGTAATTCTACATAGAAAACGAAAGATTATTCGTAAGGAACATAAACCCTTGAGTTTACTTGGATGCTTACCTTGCCTCAGCGTGTTCATTCCCACTGGTACGTTCAATTTTTTTTTTTTTTTTCATGTTTTAACTTGAAATATATTGAGAAAAGTAGCTCGTTTTTCGTTTATGATAGATTTGTGTTAAACAGGAAATTATTTCAATATGTTCGGGATTTTTGGAACGGAGGGAAACAAGAAATCTCAGGCGACAACTTCTTTAGGTGAAAGTATTCCTCATGTAGATGCAATGACTACTCCTACCGAGAATGGAAATGTTGTGATTCAAGAAAAAGGGTGTTGTTTTGGTTTATTTGGTATTTTCGGAAAGAATTATGATAGTGAGAGCTTGAAGAAGCCTCTACTGACATCTGCCAAAGATCAAGGGCAATACTCGGAACAAAAAGATGAAGCGGCAACTGGCTCATCTAGTTACTTAAACGATGGACTTAAAGTTCGAGGGCAGTATTCGGGACAAAAAGATGAAGCAGAAACTGGCTCGTCTAATTACCTAAACAGTGGACTAAAAGGAAAACATGTTGTGGGTACTCCACCACGAGGAGTCATACTTCCCGGGGATGTGAGGCTTGATATTGAAAATGATTCAGGTAAGTTGAGAAACAGAGTTCTCAGTTTCTCTTTTCTCTTTTCTCTTCTGAAAATGAAACTAAAACTTAGGATTTTTTGCAGATGTGAGCAAACTCCTAGGAAAACCATCACAAGAAGGTATAATTGAAGTTATTATTTTAGGAAAGGGTATCCATTTTTTGGGTCATTTAAGCAGTTAATTTGATTTTGCCATTGAAATGTGTGATAATGCAGGAGAATATGGACGTCGCGATGGGGCAGCTTTGTTTGGTGAACAGACGGGTGTTCTTGGACAACCTGCATGTCATTTAAATGATCAAGATTCTAAATCGTTCGAGATTGTGAAATGTATTGTGTATGGAGGTTTAATGGAGTCTATTACAAGCTTAAGCGTTGTCGCCTCTGCTGCTGCTTCTGATATCACTACGCGTCTGTTCTCTATATTTTCACCACTTCAAACTATCGAAATAAATTTTTGGGCTCCTTTTTTTTTCTTATTTTGTTTGAATTGTTGTAGTGAACATTTTGGCTATGGGGTTGGCAAATCTCGTGGGCGGGATCTTTATCATCGGTCATAATGTAAGCATTCAACATTATTTTTATATTTATTTCATTTTACATGAAAACTTACTACAAAATATATGTATTTTCAGCTTTGGGTCCTAAAAGATGATCATCGATCAAATCCTCGAGGAAACAGGTACAAAGAATTATTTGGACGGAGAGAGAACTTCCCACTTCACGCGACATTTGCAATACTATCTTTCTTCGTCTTTGGCCTTGTCTCTCCGGTGATTTACGGCTTTGCGTTCCGAGTGAGTGATAATAAGGACTACAAGATTCTAGCAGTCGCGGGAGCAGCTCTTTTGAGTGTAGTCTTACTGGGAATTGGCAAGGCTTATGCTCAGAGAACCCCCAAATTTCACTTGTACCTCAAAACTATAATGTACTATGTGTCCATTGCATTTGCGGCCTCTGGCGTTTCTTATGCAGCTGGGCATCTTGTAAAGAAATTTATAGATGATATTGGGTTGTTCGATACTAGTTCTCCGGCGGCTCTGACATTTCCGGCGATGAGTTCGTTAAATTCAGTTCTGGCATCTTATTGAAGTTCTTGGATGTGAAGGGAGAGTTTTTGCCACTTAATGGAGTTTGCAACTTTGTGCTTGCATTTAACTTGTTTTTTGAACACTTGGTTAATCTTTTAATCATGTTCATTTTGGTGAGATGTAAAATTGTTATTGTATCTTGAGTGCCATAGAATATTTGTGTGTGTATTCTGAAAATAAGTCTGTTTGAAAGTTTAGATTAGTTAAAAATGTTGGGATATAAGATGTGTGTTTAGATGTAAAACACAACTGTACACACAACCTAAAACATCACTCTACAAAAGTTAAACATTTTAGAGGATCAGACATGTACTCGAAGACTCACAACCGATAGATAATATGCAGCAAAAAATTATATAACACAGAAGTTAAACATTTATTGGTTCAATCTCATCAAACAAAACTTTAAATCCAAAAATGATTTCACTATATAAAGATCCGAGTACAGAATGAAAACCTAACTAGTGAAATAAGAAAACAACTAAATTACTCGAGCAAGTTCTAACTCACTACTGAACAATGGACGATCTTCCTTGTTTAAGGGAAGTAAGCCTCGATAAACAGTTTACAAGAACGTGAAAGAAATATACGATGTGTGTTTAGATGTAAAACACAACTGTACACACAACCTAAAACATCACTCTACAAAAGTCTCTCTCTCTCTCTCTCTCTCTCTCTCTCTCTCTCTCTCTCTCTCTCCTCTCTCTCTCTCTCTCTCTCTCTCTCTCTCTCTCTTTTTCTCTTATTTTGCTCTGTAGAATAGAATGTATGAAAGTGTGTAAAGTTTTCACATCAATGCTCCCGCTTTTATAAATGCTCAAGTAAATCTTTTACGTGAAACAACCTATAAGAAAATAAGAAAACAAAGATTGACACTAAAAAGAAATAATATTTGTTAGATCCTAAAAGTTAGGAGTCACAAATATATGTACACATAAATAAAAAGATATGGACTAATTAAAATTTAATCTACTCTAAATATGTACTAAATCTTCTAAAGAAAGTCAAAAATCTAAACTTCTTAAAATACACACACGGTTTTCAAGAGTCCAAATCCTAAAAGGATTCAAACTCTTTCACTGTTTTTTGTTTTTCTATTTGGAAAAAAATTAGAAGTTCATTTTTAGCACAAAGATTAGAGGTGCAAAATGATCATTCGATATATTAATATAATTATCCAATTTTATTTTTGATGAAAAACAAAATTGAATATTCATTTCGTTTTGAGAGGGTTAGAATGCAACAAACATACACATTTTTAATTTAATTAATGATAGATAAAATGCAACAAGCATAGAGATAAGATATACATGAAATGTAGATGTAACCGTTCACAAAGATAGTGGTTATCATTATAAACGTGTGTCTAGATCACCTACCTATAGAGAAACTCAAACAACATGATCAAAGCCGATAAATCTAACTTGAAATTCAAAAGACTTGGTTCATCTCTTTTCATATGGAGAATTACGGGTGAGAAACCTAGAAACCATCTCAACCATGATTACTTTGAGAGAAAAACTAGAAACCGTTTCAACCATGATTACACTGTTTAATTGAATGAAATGAGTTACTTTGAGAAAAAAACTAGAAACCGTTTCAACCATGATTACTCTGTTTAATTGAATGAAATGAGTTATTTAAGACTCATTTGTTTTAATGAGCCTCTTAATGGAAAAAATGCAGACACGTTTACACCCTCGCTTTTCCAAAAAAAATTACTTAGTATTTATATATAAAAAATATATATATACTCCCTCTGTCCCAGCCCAGTGTAAACTTTTGGTCAATTTTGACCAACTTTGACCAATAGTTTAAGGTCATAATAATGATCCTAATAAAAATCCAAAAAATGTTATTGTTAATATTATTAAGCGTGATACAATAACAAATTTTTAAATTTTTATTAGGATCATTATTATGGCCTTAAATTGTTGGTCAAAGTTGACCAAAAGTTTACACTGGGCTGGAACGGAGGGAGTATAGTTTAGAGCTATGGAGAGAAATTGAAAAGGACTGAATTAGGAGACTCTGAATTGCTACTGCCATAGTTGAAGCTTGACATGGAGCTAAGTTCATCACTTTTGGATCTCAAAATGATCGATCAAAGGCTAGAAAACTTGGGTTGATCAGCTAGAAAACTTGGGTTGATCAGCCCTTTGTGAAGGTTATATATATCCAATTTATGACGATAATGTCCTTAGTAGTTAGGATTTATTACGAAAATGCGTCAAAATGGTGAAATAATTACACGTTTTATTTTTGTATTTTGGGATGGATTTGTTTGACGTTTTTAATTTGGAATATGTTGACAGGATATGATTAGGAAGAGAGTTTATAATTTACTTTTAAAAAAATAAAAAAAATAAGAAATAACTATAGGAGTTAACACATAAAAAAAAAATTATAGGAGTATTTATCTAACTTTCACATATTTACACTTTGCATTCCTCTTCTTTCGAAAATTACAGTTTGCACCATATATATTTTTTTTTGCACACCCTCACTCTACATCCTAGATACATACGCCACTTGCGGTTATCCTTTTCTCAAGCTTTCTTTCTAATTCGAATCTGGATTTTGGGCACTTTAACCCCTAAAGCAAGGAACCCTTTCCTGTCTATCTTTTTTCTTTTATTTGAAATTTGTGCACTTTATCATCAGTAAACGACTTTTCCTCACTCAAACAATATTTCAGAAACTTAGACACACGAACTACGTCATCTGCTCCTTCCACGAATTACTTGCAATCACACCTCCGAGATCCTTATCTTCGAGTTTGGGACAGATCGAACTCAACATACCTGTCTTGCCATAGATTGATAGCCATATTTTCTTACGTTTCTACCAATGTTTAAAGTACATTCCGGCAAACACTACAAGAAAAACAGGTTTTAGCGACGGAAAAATCCGTCGCTAAAAGCCAAAAATCCGTCGCTAAAGGCATTTAGCGACGGATTAGCGACGGAAAAAATCTGTCGCTAAAACCCTTGTCGCTAAATATTAACGACAGATTTTTGGGTTGTCGTTAAATTAATGACGGATAATTCCGTCGCTAAAACCCAAAAATCCGTCGCTAAATGTTGAAGAGGAACGACAAAATTAATGTATTTGGCGACATAAATAACGACGGATTTAACGACGGTTATTTCCGTCGCTAAAATTTATTACATATTTTTCAAATTTTATTAATTTTTTAATTTTTTTTTTAATATTTTTTATTTTTGATATATCAAATTACCGACGGATATTTCCGTCGCTAATTTGATATTTTTTATTAAAAAAAAATTATATATATATATATATATATATATATATATATATATATATATATATATATATATATATATATATATATATATATATATATATATATATATATAGATATTTATTCTCAAATCAATTCCTCAAATTTTTTTATTTTCAAATCAATCCCTCAACTTTTTTTATTCTCAAATCAGTCCCTTAATATTTTTTATTCTCAATTCAGTCCCTTAACATTTTTTATTCTCAAATCAGTCACTTAACTTTTTTTATATTCAAATCAATTCTTACATTTTTCAAAATTTCACTTTGCTCCACCACCATCCACCACCACCCTCCACCACCATCCACCACCATCCACAACCAACACAAATCATACAAAAGTTTGTACAAATCTAAATAAAACACAAAATACATTAAAATGAACCAATCAAAATCAAAATCGAAATTGAAATGAATAAATCGAGATTAAGGGAGAGAGAGAGACGCAGAGGGGGAGAGAGAGAGAGAAACGCAGAGGGGAGGACGAAGACGGTGGAGAGAAACACAAACGGCGTTGGGTCCAAATTTCCAGATTTCGTGCGCCTTCATCGAGAGAGAGAGGGAGACGGCGGAGGAGGACGAAGACACGAAGATTTAATTTCCAGATTCCGGTTGCTCGCCGGCCGGTTGGGGAGAGAAAGAAGAAGACGGCATTGGGGTGGCCGTTGCCGTTGCCGGAGACGATGAAGGGGAGTGGCGTGGGTTGGGGAGAGAAAGAAGAAGAAGAAGGCGTTGGGGTGAGATACCGTTGCCGGTATGACGGCTTGATTCCGGGAGGGGTGAGATTACCGCCGTGATCGACCGCTTAGATTCCGAGAGAGAGAGAGAGAGGAGGAAAGGGTTTTGTTTTGTGGAAGAAAATAAAATGGATATGTTTTGTTTTTGTTTTGTGAGAGTGGAAGAAAATAAAATGGATATGTTTTGTTTTTGTTTTGTGAGAGGATTGAGAGTTTGTAAGTAAAAAATTTGGACCATTGATTTAATATGAATCGATGGTTGAGATGGTGATCCAAGTGAAGATGGATATGGTTTTGTTTTGTGAGAGGATTGAGAGTGTGTGAGTAAGAAATTTGGACCATTGATTTAATATGAATGAATGGTTGAGATGTTGATCCAAGTGAAATAGTTTGTTAAAATGTGAGCCATTGGATTCAACTTAAATGTGTTATTATAAATGGCTAAGATAGAGATCCATGTGAAAGACAATTACTTAATAATAAATGATACTTAGTTTTTTTTTTTAAAATATTTAATTCATATAAAATCTAATAAAATTATTTAATTATAATAATTGTATAATAAATGTAAATGCTTAGTACTACAATAATAATTAGTAATAACATAATAATAATTAATATAAAAAATAATTAATAATAATAATTTAAACTATAAAATAATATTATGCCTAATATCAAAAATAATAATATTTATTATCAATAATATTTATTAAAGAATTATTAATTATATAATTGATTAATTAATTAATATTAATAATATTACTAATAATAATATTAATTTTTATTATTTATTTTTTTTTGACAAGGAAAAAATATTTTAGACTTTTTTTATTACAGAAATTTACAAATAGATCTAAAATATTTACGTGCTTTTATTTGATTTACCCAAAATTTTAGTTAAATTAGTATGTCTAATATCAATTGTTTTAAATAATTTTTTTAAATATTTTTTTGGAAAAAGACTTTCTTACTAAAAAAAATCTAGAACATTTATCTCTATTAAAAAAAAAAAGAATTTAAAAAATACTCATAGTGAAGGATATTGTCTGTCCCTCATTTATTTAGTTAATTTCTAACTTATTTGAGTATAAATTTTTTAAAAAACTTTCTTACAAAAAAAAGTCTAAAATATTTATCTCAATTCAAAAATAAATTTTAAAAAAATAATTATACTTTTAAAATATTAATAATACTTATTAATATACCCTCATACCCTAAACCTCATATACCCTAAACCCTAAATCTCATATACCCTATAGGATATAGGGTATAGGATATAGGGTATAGGGTGTAGGGTATAGGGTATACCCTATAGGATATACCCTATAGGGTGTAGGGTATATGGTATAGGATATAGGGTATAGGGTTACCCTATAGGGTATAGGTTATAGGGTATACCCTATAGGGTATAGGGTATAGGGTATACCCAATAGGTTGTACCCTATAGGGTATAGGGTATAGGATATAGGGTATAGGGTGTAGGGTATAGGGTATAGGGTGTACCCTATAGGGTATAGGGTATATGATATAGGATATAGGGTATAGGGTATACCCTATAGGGTATAGGGTATAGGGTATATGGTATAGGGTATACCCTATAGGGTATAGGGTATACCCTATAGGGTATAGGGTATACCCTATAGGGTATAGGGTATACCCTATAGGGTATAGGGTATACTCTATATCCTATAGGGTATAGGGTATAGGGTATAGGGTATACCCTATAGGGTATGGGGTATAGGGTATATGGTATAGGGTATAGGGTATACCCTATAGGGTATAGGGTATACCCTATAGGGTATAGGATATAGGGTATAGGGTGTAGGGTATAGGGTATACCCTATAGGATATACCCTATATGATATAGGGTATAGGGTACACCCTATAGGGTATAGGGTATAGGGTATAGGTTATAGGGTATACCCTATAGGGTATAGGGTATAGGGTATAGGTATAGGGTATAGGGTATACCCTATAGGGTATAGGGTATAGGGTATACCCTATAAGGTATAGGGTATATGGTATAGGATATAGGGTATAGGGTATACCCTATAGGGTATAGGGTATAGGGTATACGGTATAGGGTATAGGGTATACCTTATAGGGTATAGGGTATAGGGTATAGGGTATAGGGTATACCCTATAGGTTGTACCCTATAGGATATAGGGTATAGGATATAGGGTATAGGGTGTAGGGTATAGGGTATAGGGTATACCCTATAGGGTATAGGGTATAGGGTATATGGTATAGGGTATAGGGTATACCCTATAGGGTATAGGGTATAGGGTATAGGGTATACCCTATAGGGTATACCCTATACCCTATACCATATACCCTATACCCTATAGGTTGTACCCTATAGGGTATAGGGTATAGGATATAGGGTATAGGGTGTAGGGTATAGGGTATACCCTATACTCTATATCCTATAGGGTGTAGGGTATAGGGTATAGGGTATATGGTATAGGGTATAGGGTATACCCTATAGGGTATAGGGTATACCCTATAGGGTATAGGATATAGGGTATAGGGTGTAGGGTATAGGGTATACTCCCTCCGTTCCACCCGAATTTGGATAAAGTTACTTTACACGGAGATTAAAAAATAACAATAAGATAATAAAAATGTGTGATAGAAAATGAAGAGAGAGAATGAGTGGAGTTAATAGTGGTTGGTTGAATAAATTGTATGGTGGAGAATGAGTGGAGTTAATGAGTGAGTGGGGTATGCCCATTTTTTTATTATTATAAACTTTCCTTTTTGGGTTGTCCAAATTCGGATGGGACACCCAAAAAGGAAATTTGTCCAAATTTGGGTGGGACGGAGGGAGTAGGGTATACCCTATAGGATATACCTTATATGATATAGGGTATATGGTATAGGATATAGGGTATAGGGTATACCCTATAGGGTATAGGGTATAGGGTATAGGGTATAGGTTATAGGTATACCTTATAGGGTATAGGGTATAGGTATAGGGTATAGGGTATACCCTATAGGGTATAGGGTATAGGGTATACCCTATAAGGTATAGGGTATATGGTATAGGATATAGGGTATAGGGTATACCCTATAGGGTATAGGGTATACCCTATAGGGTATAGGGTATAGGGTATACCTTATAGGGTATAGGGTATAGGGTATAGGGTATACCCTATAGGTTGTACCCTATAGGGTATAGGGTATAGGATATAGGGTATAGGGTGTAGGGTATAGGGTATAGGGTATAGGGTATACCCTATAGGGTATACCCTATAGGGTATAGGATATAGGGTATAGGGTGTAGGGTATAGGGTATAGGGTATAGGATATAGGGTATAGGGTGTAGGGTATAGGGTATAGGGTATAGGGTATAGGGTATAGGGTATACCCTATAGGGTATAGGGTATACCCTATAGGGTATAGGGTATAGGGTATAGGGTATAGGATATACGGTATAGGGTATAGGGTATACCCTATAGGGTATAGGGTATACCCTATAGGGTATAGCGTATAGGGTATACCCTATAACCTATACCCTATAGGGTATACCCTATACCCTATAAGAAAAAAAATAAACAAATGAAAGTATAATATAGAAATCAGGGACGGATAAAATTCTTTAATTTTTATTTATAAATGTATAGTTTTTTATTATTTTTATGAATATAAATAAATATTTTGGACATTTTTTAGTATTGAAGTTTTTTTCAAAAAGTTATATAAAAAAAGTTAGAAAAATAAATAAATAAATGAAAGTATAATAAAGAAATTAGTTACGGGTAAAATTCTTTAATTTTTATTTATAAATGCATAGTTTTTTTTTTTATTTTTTATGAATATAAATAAATATTTTGAACATTTTTTAGTATTGAAGTTTTTTTCAAAAAGTTATATAAAAAAAGTTAGGAAAAAATATTTTTAGTTTTTATGAATATAAATAAATATTTTGAACATTTTTTAGTATTGAAGTTTTTTTCAAAAAGTTATATAAAAAAAGTTAGGAAAAAAGTTATTTAAAAAAAAAAAACAATTTCCGTCGCTAAATCCGTCGCTAATCCGTCGATATTTTTTTTAAAAAAATATTTTTATTATTTAGCGACAGAATATATCCGTCGGTAAATTTGTTTGTAAAATCTGTCGCTAAATCCGTCGGTATTTACAAAAGAAAATATTTTTTTATTTTTTATTATTTAGCGACAGAATATATCCGTCGGTAATTTATTTTTGCAAAATCCGTCGCTAAATCCGTCGCTAATTTTAAAAAGGAAAAATATTTATTTATTTTTTATTTATTTAGCGACAGAAAAAATCCGTCGTTAAAAATTTTGTAATCCGTCGTTATTCCGTCGCTAAATCCGTCGCTAAAATGGGCGGGCTTTTTTGGCGCTACTATTGCGACGGATTAGCGACAGATTCATGTCTGTCGCTAAAATCTGTCGCTAATCCGTCGCTAAATCTGTCGGTAGCTGTTTTTTTCGTTTTATTTTGCTTTTGTCGTTATTCTGTCGCTATTCCGTCGCTAATAGCGACAAAATTTGATCCGTCGCTAATTTCCGTCGCTAATTGGCAGTTTTCTTGTAGTGAAACTTACGGATGTATCTGTTACAAGGGTGTACAATTACAGAAAAATAAAATAAGATACAATTAATAAAAACTGAAAATACTAAAGGAGAAGTTGATGAAATTGCTGCACGAGCCCAATGAAATCACTGTCTCCTTAAGACATATTTGATCCCTCACCGAATGTGCTTGAGTTTTGTTGGATCGCTTGTCTCCCAGGCACTTTGCACCTAAAGTTCCCGGCGAGCTGAACCGTGCTTGGACTAGATCACCTCTTCTTTTATAATGCAAACTAGGAGGCCAAAGAAAGAAGCAACAAGATGCAACCAAAGAGAATGGAGAAGGAATGCAGAAAAACCAAGTGCTTTGCTCTGTTGTGTTTTTTCAAGTGGTTTGCCAAGTAATTTCCAAAAGTTCTCCTCATTGTTGTTATCAAACAACAATTTATAAACTCCAAAAGCCTTAGAAAATCACAATTGAATATTTGGATTAATAACAATTAACCCGAAATTAAACTCCATTAAACTGAAAATATTAACCATTTTCAGTTTTGATATTCATTTTCATGGCTGTTACATTTGGAAAATCAAACAGTCATTAATGCCCGTGATCTCGCTCGGCCGAGTCATGTACCTTGCTCGGCCGAGCAAGGCTCTACTCGGCCGAGCAAGGCTCTGCTCGGCCGAGCAAGGCATATGCCTCGGCCGAGCATGGCTTTTCCAGAAACTTTGTCTTCTGCCATGTTGTGCTCGGCCGAGCACCTCAGTAAAATCCAAAACCACTTTTGATTTACAAAATCAACATTTATTATCAATAAGTGGGCCAATTCCTTTGAGCATTTAAATTTAATACATCCAAAAACCATTTTGGACTATTAAATATTTTATTTCACAACCACAAACCCAATTAAGTAATTTGATAAAATTACCCTTTAGAAATTAAACCATTAATTTCCTTCAAAACACACTATTTTTCTAACAATCCCCCACATGAAGGAAATTCATGAGGATAGGTGATAAAGTCCGACAGTCGAAAACCTGCATAGGATAGGTAGGGGTTTGCCCTTTGAACCTTCCCTTGTAAAAGAATATTTACTCTACTCGCTAATCAGTAGACACGATGTCCTTGAACTGCTAGCTTTTTGTGTAGCCGATCATATACTTTACACAGGTATCTCCCTAACACAATTCAGCTCTCATAGATGTATCCATTCATGGTCTTAGATCACAATGCCCGGTTCTCGCTGAGAAGGTCTAAGAATTGAGCCTCACACAATTCTCCTCGAAGCGGCCTCTACTTCTTTCTCACATAGGTGATTCTTTTAAGTAACCCATTTTACTTCACATAAGAATCATTAAAAGCCATAGGCTTAACCTCATTCATCTTGGGATGTCACTTTCAGGAATGAGTATAGGGTTGACCCCCACAGTGACGCTACAAGTTTTTTAACAGTTAGGTTGTCCCTTTGAACCTAGATCTTGGGATCTCCAGTCAACTAGGTTGGGTTTTCCGCTGTGTTTAACTTCTCAAGAGGCTTTAAACCCATTCCCAATGTCAACCTTGCAACTATCTCTTTACTTAACCCTTTGGTTAGCGGATCCGCCAAATTATCTTTTGACCTCACATAGTCAATAGATATGGTGCCAGTTGCAAGTAGTTGTTTAATGGTATTATGTCTTCGACGTATATGTCTAGACTTACCATTATACATATGACTTTGTGCCCTACCAATTGCAGATTGGCTATCGCAATGTATACTAATTGCGGGCACGAGCTTTTCCCATCTTGGAATATCTTCTAGAAATTGGCGTAGCCATTCGGCTTCTTCACCACATTTATCTAATGCTATAAACTCAGATTCCATGGTTGATTTGGCTATAACAGTTTGCTTAGAAGATTTCCATGATATAGCTGCACCTGCTAATGTGAATAAATATCCACTTGTAGACCTTGAGTCTTTGATATCCGATATTCAATTAGCATCACTATATCCTTCTATCACAGCTGGATGTCTAGTGTAATGTAATACAAAATCACGAGTATATCTTAAGTACCTTAGTACTCTTACTATACCCTTCCAATGATTTATTCCAGGATTACTTGTGTACCGGCTTAACTTGCTAACCGTATAAGCAATATCCGACCTAGTACAACTCATCAAGTACATTAGACTTCCACTACTAGAAACAACTTATTTACCCACGGAATATTTCGTGGGTAATCATGGAATTCCGTGGGTAATCTTCATTTACCCACGAAAATTGTCCGTAGGACGTCCGTGGGTAAATTTTTGTGAGTAATACCCACGGAAAATTTCGTGGGTAATACCCACGAAATTTTCGTCAAAAAGCAAACATATCCGTCGAAAATAAAATAAAATACCCACGGAAATTTTTTTTCAATTCTGATAAAATTACCCACGGAAATTTCCGTGGGTAATTTTCAAAAATTTTTTCAATTCTGATCAAATTACCCACGGAATATTCCGTGGGTAATTGAGTTTAAGTTACCCACGGAATATTCCGTGGGTAATTGCCCACGGAATTGTCCGTGGGTAATATTAAAAAATAATATTTAGCTGCTCTTTTTACCCACTGAATATTCCGTGGATAATTTTATCAGAATTGAAAAAAAAATATTTGAAAATTTAAAAAATCACCTATAAAAGCCAAAAATCCAATACTTATATAATATTCACACCCTCCACACAAACAATATACACAATTCTTAAATAATCTTAAACAATGTCTTCCAAACCACAAATAAAATATTAACACGTACAAATCTCTAAACAACATAACATATTACAAACCAAAAAAAAAAAGTCTAGTAGTTAAGTTGCCACTCCAAACCAAATAAAAACAAGTCAAATTCAACTTTTATGACTGTTACCACCACGACCACCACGACCACCCCTACGCCCACTTCCACTCAAAGTTCCATTCGAATTTAGATATGGTCCAATAGAAGAGTTAGAGTTATTACCACTAGGAGGTTGTCGTTGCTGTAGTTTTTGTTGAATCATAGATCTCATCATTTCTTGCATTTGTTGCTGCATCTCTTGCCGCATTTTTTCCTTCTTTTGCCGCATCTCTTCCTTCTCTTGCTGAATTTGTTCCTTTTCTTGCCGCAATCGTTCCTCCATTTGCTCTATCATTTCCTTAACCTGAGTGTTTACACGAGTGTCAACTTGGGTGTTTAGTGTCTCAGTCAGGCTTGCTATAATCTCATCCTTTTGTCTCATTTGAGCATCATAGTCCACACTACTGAAGGAAGAAAAAGACTGCAAAGAACGGATGCTTAATGGCAAGTCAAAGAAAGCACCTTTTTGTCGCCCGTGATGAATAGTAATGATCTTCCAAAGTCCTGCTCAAAATGGAGGCATCTTTCAATCTCGATGATTCCTTCCTCATCTTCACGAGCACGCTTCACATATGTTTCCTGTCCAATATATATAACAAAAAACAATTAATAATGACAAAAAATAAACATAAGCTTTAACAAATATATATATATATATATATATATATATATATATATATATATATATATATATATATATATATAAGTAGTCATATGTCATAATAATAAGAAAACAGAATAGCATATTTGAATGAATCAAATATCACAACAAAATAGTTTCAAAAGAGTTTAATTCATCAAATCAATTTCCAGCCAAAATGAAAAAAATATAAATATATAGTATGCCCAATGCATCTCTAGAAGATATGTACTGCACAACAAAGTTGGTTATTGAGGAGCCCCCAAAAAACACCCACTCCTGCCTGCTGTGCTGAAACAACAACTAAGCACAACCATATATTTTAGGCCACTGGTCTCTTTTTTTAAGTATATATCATTAACAAAACTAGTTGTTTTAAGCAAAGAACAAAGCTTCCAACAGAGCTTCACGAGACGAGAAGCAAATAAATCTTTCTGCATTCATATTTTACTAGAAAAATGATATTCGCAAAAAAAAAAAAAAAAGTGGTTTTCGCTCATTTGGAACTAGTTGTGTGCACATTCAGACTTCCAACAGAGCTTCACGAGACGAGAAGCAAATAAATCTTTCTGCAGTCATATTTTACTAGAATGGAGCGGAAGAACTTATAGAATCACTGAATAACAATAGTACCATAGGCAAGCATATTCTGTAATGCTATTAGCAATCCGCATTTCATGCTGTTTTATTCTAATTCAAGTGATGTATTACCAAAAAAAGGGGAAACGAGAAAGTGCTAACAACATATTTCTCATATGGATAGAAATAAACTTACTTGTACAAATACGCAGAAATTCCCAGGATGAGACATAAGAGGATGATATCGATGCAAAAGTTGCGACTATTAGCAGTAGCAACCCTTCTTCTGGTAAATCCAAACAAGAACATCTTCAAACCTATTTCATGTTACATTTTCACTATCGTTAGCCTACTACTCCCTCCGTCCCAAAATGAATATCTATTCTTCGTTCAAGGGACATCTTTATAAAGTTTACATGTAAGAAACTAATGAATATATACCTTTTCTATCCACTTTCAAACTTTTAGTTTTAGAAGTATCCAATGAAATATGAAAAAAAAAAATGGTAAAAATCATTTAGGGTCAAAGTTTTTTAATAGATAAACATCTATTTTGGGACAAAAAAATCTAAATAAGAGTCATTCATTTTGGGACGGAGAGAGTATAATGTAAATGACCCAACTGGAGTCACCTAGTTTAAAACGAAAACAAGGATGTGAACTGACAAATGTAAAAGATTATCCAAGCATGATCCAGACAGACAAAAAAAAAACCGCCAAGAAAGGAAAATGAAAATGCACCTGTTTTATTTTCCTCATTTCATACTCTCCTCTAAAATTTCTCGTCTCCTCAGTATGTTGATAGTAGCTACTATCAAATTTTTCATCTGATATTGACGCAAAATCAAGTATAATACCAGAACAAACCAAATAATCAAACAGAACTTTAATGAATTCAAAAAAGTGGTTTTCGCTCATTTGGAACTAGTTGTGTGCACATTCAGACTTCCAACAGAGCTTCACGAGACGAGAAGCAAATAAATCTTTCTGCAGTCATATTTTACTAGAATGGAGCGAAAGAACTTATAGAATCACTGAATAGCAATAGTACCATAGGCAAGCATATTCTGTAATGCTATTAGCAATCCGCATTTCACGCTGTTTTATTCTAATTCAAGTGCTGTATTACCAAAAAAAAGGGGAAACGAGAAAGTGCTAACAGCATATTTCTCATATGGATAGAAATAAACTTACTTGTACAAATACTGAGAATTCCCAGGATGAGACATAAGAGGATGATATCGATGCAAAAGTTGCGACTAGATCTCAGCTGTTAATATCCAAGTAGACAGAAATAACTTAGTAAATAGGAGGGGACAAATATTACACAATGTAAGTTTTACATTTAACAAGAAAAAAACAAGTGAAAATGAACATTAAGATTACCTTTGTCACTGTGTCTTTGAGTCGAACATTAGTATTTTTCAGAATAGGGAACAAGAGTAAAGCAAGAATCAAATCCCCAAACCTAACCAGTAACCTCCAACTTCAACAATAGAAGAGAACGCCGGCCCACAGTAGCAA
This sequence comes from Adenophora triphylla var. japonica, assembly GCA_022495995.1. NCBI lineage: Eukaryota > Viridiplantae > Streptophyta > Magnoliopsida > Asterales > Campanulaceae > Adenophora > Adenophora triphylla. The sequence goes on from JAFEMH010002226.1 coordinate 61,503, forward strand.
ATTAAATATTCACTCCAAAGGAGCTAAAATTACACAATAAAAACACTGTAGCATAAAGTTGAGATCAATTACTATAGAAAGACCCACAGTGACAAACTCAAAATTCAAACCATGAACTGAAAAAAGAAAAAAAATTACACCAAAATCAAGAACCCAAATGAGAAGAAACACAAGTCAGTGTTCCCAAATTAGCCCTCACAGTGAGAAAGAAAACACAAATTTCAGGTCAAATAAAAGAGCTCAGAGAAAAAAGTGACACAGAGGGGAAACAATTAATTGGACAAACAACAATTATTTCAGCATCAAAATATCTCAAATTCAAAGCTCTTGCAGCGAAAAAAGAAAAAGAAAAGCAAACCCTAGTCAGACTTTAAAAGTGGAAAGAGAAAGATACCCAATAATAGAGAGAGAGAGAGAGAGAGAGAGGGAAGGAAGGAAGGGGAACTCACCTGAGTTAGTTGGCCTTTGGATACAAAGTGTTGAATGGAGGCTCGTCCGAATGCTGGGTCGACGGTGGAGCGAGAAGGAGGCGACGCTGCGGAGTTGGCGAGTGATGGATTGAGAGAGACGGAGAGGTCACCGGCGGCGGAGGGCGGTGATTGCGGTGGGGAATGATCGTCCGGGGATTTGAAGGGATTGGGGAGAGAGAGAGAGCGACGGGAAGAAATGAGGGATCTGAAAGTTGAAAAGTGAAAAAACCTAGAAAATAGAAAAGTATAATAAGGATTTCTGTTATTTAAAAAATAAAAACATAACCACGAAAATTTCAGATTACCCACGAAAATGTCCGTGGGTAATACCCACGGAAACCATTCCGTGGGTAATTTTACGGAAGTTCAGTTTGCCCACGTAAATACCAAATTACCCACGGAAATTTCCGTGGGCATTACCCACGGAATAGTTTCCGTGGGTATTACCCACGGAATAAATTTCGTGGGTAATTAATACAAATTACCCATGGAAATTCCGTCGAAAATACCCAGGGAAACTATTCCGTGGGTAATGTAGGCGTTTACCCACGGAATTTTCGTGAGAAATTTATTTTTTTATTTTTTACTTTGACTTTTTTAAACCGTGGGTAATTAGGTTTTTTCGTGGGTAATACCGTGGGTATTACCCACGGAATATTCCGTGGGTAATATTCTGTGAGTAATCGGACAGATTCTAGTAGTGTTCCGATGATTCTCGAATACTCTAATTGAGACACCGGTTCGTCTCTATTCTTTGATAGATGAAGATTTGGGTCGATTGGAGTACTCGATATTCCATTGTCATCCTTGCTAAATTTCTCAAGAATTTTATCCACATAATGAGATTGACTTAACACAAGTCCGTTGGATATTCTAGAAATTTTAACTCCAAGGATTACGTCCGCAATTCCCATATCTTTCATGTCAAACTTCGAATTCAACATGTCTTTCGTGGATTTGATCATCTTATCACAACTCCCTATGATAAGCATGTCGTCTACATAAAGACACAAAATGACATAGCCATTTTTTGTGGTTTTAGTATAGACACATTTGTCACACTCATTTATCTTAAATCCACTTTGCATCATAGCATTATCAAATTTCTGATGCCACTGTTTTGGTGCTTGTTTTAAGCCATATAATGACTTTACTAATTTGCACATCTTCTTTTCTTGTCCACGTGCAACAAATCCCTCGGGTTGTTCCATGTATATTTCCTCTTCTAAATCTCCATTTAGAAAGGCTGTTTTTACATCCATTTGATGTATTTCAAGATTTCTCAATGCGACAATTGCAAGTACAACTCTTATTGACGTTATTCTCGTAACGGGAGAATACGTGTCAAAATAGTCTAGGCCTTCTTTCTGTCTGTAACCTTTAATTACAAGTCGGGCCTTGTACTTATCAATTATTCCGTCTGCCTTCATTTTTATTTTGAAAATCCAACTATATCCTAGTGTTTTGCTTCCCGAAGGAAGGTCCACTAGTTCCCATGTGTGATTTTGCAAAATGGAATCAATTTCACTTTTAATTGCTTCCTTCCACAAAGGTCCTTCCGAAGAGCTAACGGCTTCTTTGTAACTTTGTGGTTCACTTTCTACCATATAGGTTAGAAAGTCCGGATCATATGATTTTTCAATCCTAGCTCTTTTGCTCCGTCGAGGTTCTACCTCTTCTTCTTCACTTTTATCTTGAACGTGTTCTTCTTCTATTGAATCTATAACCCTAGTCGATGAGCTTGCCTCATTTCTTGACTTACACGGGAATATATTCTCAAAGAAAGATACGTTCACAGATTCCATTATAGTATTTTTGTGTATAGCATCAATTTTCGACTCATACACAAGAAATCTATAAGCACTACTGTTATGTGCATATCCAATAAATATGCAATTAACAGTTTTAGGTCCAATTTTCACCTTTTTGGGAGGAGGTATGGCTACCTTTGCAAGACACCCCCACACTCTCAAGTGTTTATAACTTGGCACTCTTCCATGCCATAGTTCATAAGGAGTTTTGTCTTGTTTCTTTCGGGGTATTTTGTTTAACACGTAGTTAGCCGACAACACGGCTTCCCCCCACATGTTATCCGGTAATCCCGAACTCAATAACATCCGATTTTTCCTTTCGGCAACACCGTTTTGTTGGGGTGTATAAGGTGCAAAGGTTATATGTTTAATTCCACTTTGAGCACATATTGCTTCAAATGGAGATTCATATTCACCTCCTTTATCACTTTTTAGCACCTTAATTTTCCTATTTAATTGATTCTCAACTTCATTTTCATAGAGAGTAAACTTCTCTATAGCTTCATCTTTACTTTTTAGAAGATACACATAGCTATACTTTGTGCCATCATCTACAAAAGTCATGAAGTACTTATTGTCGCCCCGTGATTGTGTTGATTTAAAGTCACATAAGTCCGTGTGAACCAATTCAAGTGGTTCACTATGTCTTTCAACTGAAGGGAATGACTTTCTTGCTAATTTTGCTTCTACACAAATTTCACATTTTTGTTTACAATCAACTTTAAACTTTGGAATAGAATTTTCTTTTGTCAAACGACATATAGAATCAAAATTAACATGACCAAGTCTACCATGCCACAAATTAGATGACTCAAGCAAGTAAACGGAAGAGATATTCATATCATTAGCTTTCGCTTTCACAACCATTACACTTAGCTTAAACAGTCCATCATTGACATAGCCTTTGCCTACAAACATTCCACTCTTAGACAAAGTGACTACATTGGACTCAAACACAATACGAAATCCATGCTTTATCAAAAGCGATCCGGACACCAAGTTCTTCCGGATGTCGGGCATATAAAACACGTTGTTGAGAGTCAACTCCTTCCCGGATGTCATCTTCAAAACCACTTTTCCTTCTCCTTTGATCTCGGAGGTGGCTGAATTCCCCATGAATAGCTTTTCGCCATCCTTAGCAACAAAAGTACTAAACATGTCTCTATTGGAGCACACATGTCTAGTAGCACCGGTGTGAATCCACCATTGATTTGGGTTTGAACCCACCAATTTCACCTCGGAAATCACAGTTGCGAGGTGCATCTTGGACACGTCTCTAGCAATGCCTTCCACCATGTTTGCCTCACGAGCCTTCTTTGGCAAATTGCAAGCATGAGCCTTGTGGCCTTCACCGCCATAATTATAACAAGTTCCTAAGAACTTCTTCTTGGAAACACCACCTTTTGGTCCCAAGTGGGAATTCTTGGAAGTTGTCACAACCTTCCCTTTTTCCTTACCAAACCTTTTGCCTTTGGAGCTTTCACCATGCTCTACCACATTGGCCTTAGCCACACTAGAAACAAACTTGGTCTCAGCGACTCTATTGTTCTCTTCAATACTCAAACGAAGGATAATTCCTTCCACATCCATTTCCTTTCGCTTATGCTTAAGGTAGTTCTTGAAATCATTCCAAGATGGAGGCAATTTTTCAATAATTGCAGCCACTTGGAAGCTTTCACTTATGATCATACCCTCGGCATGAATCTCGTGCAAAATAGTTTGAAACTCATCCACTTGATATTTCAAACTCTTGTTGTCCACCATCTTAAAATCAAGGAAACGGGCAACAATGAACTTCTTTGTTCCCGCATCCTCAATCTTATATTTGTTGTCCAATGACCCCCACAATTTCTTTGTAGATTTTTTCTCATTAAACACGTTATAGAGAGAATCTGAAAGCGAATTAAGGATATAATTTCTGCACAAGTATTCCCCATGCTTCCATGTTTCAACCGCAGCCAAGGTTATAACATCCGTTTCTCCTTCACTCACCTTTGGCATATCATCTTTCAGATATTTGGCCAAGTGCAAGGTAGTGAGGTAGAAAAGCATCTTTTGTTGCCAACACTTAAAGTCGTGGCCAACAAACTTCTCGGGTTTTTCCGCATGAGGTGTCGGAATATGGATCGTAGGAGCATTTGTCACAATTGTCGAGCCACTTGTGTTTCAAGTTTGGGGATTAGTTTGGGGTCCAGTTTGGGATCCAATTTGGATCTCCACGGTGTTGTTGTTAGTCGCCATCTGAAACACAACAACTAAGTTAGTATTTTCTGTTTTTCAAAAACTGTAATCGACTCCCTCGATTAGAGAATATGTCTTAAGATTGTTACAAGGGTGTACAATTACAGAAAAATAAAATAAGATACAATTAATAAAAACTGAAAATACTAAAGGAGAAGTTGATGAAATTGCCGCACGAGCCCAATGAAATCAACTTTGTCTCCTTAAGACATATTCTATCCCTCACCGAGTGTGCTTCGAGTTTTGTTAGATCGCTTGTCTCCCATGATAGAACGTGCGGAGCGGGGGCAATTTGCACCTAAAGTTCCCGACGAGCTGAACCGTGCTTGGACTAGATCACCTCTTCTTTTATAATGCAAACTAGGAGGCCAAAGAATGAAGCAACAAGATGCAACCAAAGAGAATGGAGGAGGAATGCAGAAAAACCAAGTGCTTTGCTCTGTTGTGTTTTTTCAAGTGGTTTGCCAAGTAATTTCCAAAAGTTCTCCTCATTGTTGTTAACAAACAACAATTTATAAACTTCAAAAGCCTTAGAAAATCACAATTGAATATTTGGATTTAATTTGAGATTAATAACAATTAACTCGAAATTAAACTCCATTAAACTGAAAATATTAACCATTTTCAGTTTTGATATTCATTTCCATGGCTGTTACATTTGGAAAATCAAATAGTCATTAATGCCCAGGATCTGCTCGGCCGAGTCATGTACCTTGCTCGGCCGAGCAAGGCTCTGCTCGGCCGAGCAAGGCATATGCCTCGGCCGAGCATGGCTTTTCCAGAAACTTTGTCTTCTGCCATGCTGTGCTCGGCCGAGTTAACACTCTGCTCGACCGAGCACCTCAGTAAAATCCAAAATCACTTTCGATTTACAAAATCAACATTTATTATCAATAAGTGGGTCAAATCCTTTGAGCATTTAAATTTAATACATCCAAAAATCATTTTGGACTATTAAATATTTTATTTCACAACCACAAACCCAATTAAGTAATTTGACAAAATTACCCTTTAAAAATTAAATCATTAATTTCCTTCAAAACACACTATTTTTTCAACAGTATCAACTAGAGACTTAAACGGAGAGGCAACACCATTATTACTAGAAGATATAGAAATGGTTATTGACTCTCTTAGACTTACACCGTTATAATAAAAATGTGTAGTAGAAATTAATTTGTTTAATCAAGGAAAATCACTTTTTCGGCAGTAATAATATACCAGACAATAAGAATTCTACCTTAACTTTATGTTCTTATTAAGAAAACAATATAACATGGTTAGATATTTTAAGTGAGTTGAGAATACAATTGTCCAAAATAATATTTATAATGTAAGGGTAGTGCTATTAACATAAAAGAAGTTTACAAAGTGATGAATATAAAATGAGGTAACAATATTTTATTGGTTGTATCGATTGTGGCCGCCACACTCTAATTAAAATGCATCAATAAAATCTTGACACATCATTTTATAAACCAAATTTTGTAACATTCTTTTGTAACTTTATTATTACCTATAATGTAATGAGTAAAAAATATGTTAATGTAGACACCCCATTCTGAACCAATAATTACATGATTACACTAATCTTCGTCTCTCTTTTGTGTTTTGATGAAAGCATATTAGTTTCGTCATGTTTCGTTAAGTTTCTAACTAACCTTGTTAGTTTTGGACTTAACTGACTAACAGAATAACTGAAGAGGACAGAATAGTCAATTGACTAGTTGTCCCACGCGGAACATGCCTGTCTCGCGCAAGACAACCACTCTGCAGGATGGGCAGAATCACTTTCCTTGTCGATTTCAATCTTTTTTCTTGATAAATATCATCCAATCCGGGTCTCTACTGATCTAAGAGTTCTGGAACCTTCCTTGAGAGGAATCCCATTCCACTTGAGTCTCCTAAAACCCCTATAAATACTTGATGGCTTTCAGTATTTCAGTGGTCCGCGATTTCGATCGAAAACACATAAAACACACCATTTGCTGGTTTCTCTCCTTGAAAGATTCTTGCAATCACTCGTATACAACTCCCAAATTCGTCCATCAACCTTGTTGATTGACGAACATCGAGATTCAAGCTTAGGATCAAGGCGAAACTCTGCTCAAATCATTTCTCGACCGAGAAAGCACTTAGAATCACGTTCTAAATCAAATACTCCCTAAATACAAGGTAAACTTTTATATTTTACATTCTTCTTCTCAATCCTCTAATTTCTTTTAGAGTAGTGTAATCCCATCAAAAGGGTTAGTCTAGAGTCTCTTCAATCCATGAAGGCGATCTCGAAGCATACAACCCGACATTCCTAATTAAGAAATTAATTAAGGTTTTTCTGTTCTTATTTAATTACAATTTTAATTGATAATCTCCCTTAAAGCAAGACCGATCTTCGGATTTGGTGGATGCGTTGCTCCTTGACCTTCCAAATTCATCACTTAAGCCTCGAACTCAAATCCTTTAAAAAAAAAAGATTTTTCTTATTGTTTTCCTAAATAAATGATAAGTGGAGACTCTGTTTTATTCAAATAAAAATCGCATCGCTACAGTTTAGAGACTCCGCTGGGGACTTAAAATTAAGTGGCTTAGACTTTCGTTAATTAAAGGGGATTTTCAAAAAAATCGTTTTTATTCAGTTTCAGGCTAGTTTCGCACGAGACAACCCTTTGTCCCGCGCGAGACAAAGCTTCGATAATCTATTTGTTTTTTGGTTTTCCTTGTTCGTTTCGAGATCTGAGATAAGATTCGAACATGCAAGGGGGATCCCAGATTACAATATTTGTAGAGTTCTTTCATCTCAATGCCTCCCTTAAGACGTAGGACTCAAAATTGTTTTTTATTTAAGTAATTGATTATTATTTAAACTGTGTGAGATTGGTTTTTGATTAAAGTCCGGTCCATGGAGAATTCGGAAGTTGTAAATTTAAATTAATTTATTTATTATTTCTCTCTCTACTCTTTACGTGGAACTACGACGACCTGAGTCTTCCTAATTTGGGAGAAACGTAAGCAACCACTTGGTGCGGCCATTATCTGTTTTTCTTTTATTTTCAAAAAAAAAAAACTTTCTATTTTACTTTATCACCTAGATTGACTCTCACACACGCGCACTCATGATTATAATTGTCATTGCACTACATACCATAATTAACCTGGGACCCACACTAAGGACGGATGACGGTAACCACCTAGTCGCCGGTCTCTCCGAAGTTGGATCATCCCACTCCGCGTCTTCATTCCACCTAGATTGTCATATCGCGGGGAGCCTAGCCTTTCAGCCCTGCATCGCCTCATGCATCATGTAGATTTACTTTTTAGGACACTCCATGACCGGTCGATTTGATCTTGGATTCTTTGTAATCACTTGCCAAGATCGTTTTTGTGCAATAAGTCATGGAAAAGAAATCAATAAATTGTCGCTTCGAATTGTCCCTTCGAAATGTCCCTATAATTGTCCCTTCGGATTTGCCCCTAAAGAAAAAAAATTATCACTAAATTTATTGCACAAAACTCGATGTTACTTGAGATAACTTCGATCCCTAGGTCCTTAGGTTTGGATTTTGAATGTTAGAAACCCCCAAAACGGATTTTCCATCCAACCAAAATTAGGATTAAAATCAGAAAAATGTGACTTCCCGTAATGTTGTCCCGCACGAGACTACTTGTCCCGTGCGAGACAAGTGTTCTGTCTTTTCGTGTTTTGGACAAAACCTTCAAGCCTTCATACACCCTATTCAGCTGACTTGTTGGGACTCGATCATGGTTTAACACGGTTGCTACACATCTAGGTTCATCGCCAAATCTCGACACAATGTCTACTTCTCCTTCTGTCACCAAAGCCGAAATCAAGGAAGCTTAAGGCCGAACTCATCGAAGCCCTACTTAAGATGGATGAACAAAGTAAGAAAATTGATGAGCAAAATGCCCAAATGGCCGCGCTCATGCAAGAGCTCCACGAAATGAAAATCAAGAAAGCGAGAAAGCAAAAGAAGAAAGATGGATCCTCCTCCGATGAAGAGGAATCCTACCCCAAGAAGAATAGGAAAACTAAGAAGTCAAGCAAGAAAGAGTAAGAATCCGATTCATCCTCTCCCTCATCCTCCTCCGATGATGAGGGACATATCTCCAAAAGTACTAAGACTAAGAAGGAAGGTAGTGATGAAACTACTAAACTTGGTAACCATGTTACTAAGAACTACCTTGAGAAGAAACTTGCAACCCTTGACACTTCGAAGGAATCGTTTGTCTCATTTGATCCCGATGCTCTTCAACAATCCATCACCAAGTTTCCTCGCAAGTACAAGACACCCAATATTGCCAAGTTTAATGACACTACTTGTCCTCGAGCTCATGTTGAGACCTACACTTGGGCTATGCTTTCAAGGCGTTGATAACACAATCTTGGCCCAATGCTTTCCTCAAATTTTGGAGGGTGCTGCAAGGGATTGGTACATGTCTCTTCCTACGACTACAAGGCTTGATTGGTCGTCTGCATGTTTAGTCTTCCAAAGGCAGTTTGAAGACAACTCCACTTACCGCCCTACTAGGAGGGATCTTGAACAAACCAAGCAACATGCAAATGAGTCCTTTGCTGAATTTGCCAGAAGATGGAGACCTCTAACTTACTGAAATTGTCGAAAAACCCACTCTCAAATAGCAAATCCACATCTTCCTCCAATGTCTTCGTGATGAATTTCAAGAGAAGCTCGCCGGTAATTACTTTCCTAGTTTCAACGAACTTCATGAGTCCGGGATTAGGATTGATGACTTCCTAAAAAGTAAAAAGAAGGAAAGTAGTTTTCGCTACAACAGGCCCACCACAAGTAAGGACGCCTCAGTCAACGCTATTGCATTCTACCGTCCCAACACCGGCAACTATTCTACTGCTCCTCCTCCCGAAAAGAAAAAGAGGCACTATGACAAAATTGAAGGAATCACTCAAGAAGAACTCTTCGATGTGCTTGTCAAGAATGAAAAGATCAAACCAAGGGAAGGTGGTCCTCCTAGGGATATGGGTCCTAATCATGCTCATCACTTATTCTGGAAGTACCACGACTTCACCGGCCACGACACCAACACTTGCCACCACTTGAAGGACGTTATCCAAGACCTCTTTGACAATGGAAGGTTAGAACGTCCCAACGTTATCACCAATCCTCTCCCTCATAATACATGAAGAAGATGAAGCTTCAAGAAGAAATCTACACTTACCACTTTGGGGCTACAACTATCCTCCCCCTTTCTCCTTTGATAGAAGTAGATTAGGTTCTAAATTTTCCAAAGTATGAACTCAAAGAGTCGTTCGGTCTTTCTAGTACTTCTCACCTCCTCTAGTTTGTATCATCTAAACTATCGAGTCTGTTTTAATTTCTCCGTTAATCAAAGACATTTTCTTTTCTAAAAACTTTCCCTAAGGTTGTTCTACCTCATGATATCATTTAATTCATGCAAAATAATGAACCCTCCATTTCCTAAACTATTGCAAAAATAATAGAAACTTCTAAACGAGTTTAAGAAGAATGATTATCATTAGAAGGCTTAAGGGCTAAACATTACCCCTACTGAAAGTCAAAAGTCAGCAAACGAAGAACACCAAAGGTGCTGCTGTCAACCTTCATTTCAAAAAAAGTGAGGCTACTCAATTCAAAGCTTTGAGAGTACAAAAAAAAAAAAAACTCTCAAGCTTTCATCACCCCACAACAAAGGTGAAACTTCAAACGCATGAAGGACTCTCCCACAAAGAAGAGGAATCAAGTGATACCAACAAAAGAAATGAAGATTACTCAACATCCTCTTACAACAAGTGAAGAAGACTTTCAGTATCAAGAAAAATATTTACCCTTAAGTCATACTAATGAGTGGCTTTCTTCTCAAACTTATTTAGAAATTTCTAGATGATGCACGGTTCATTAAAAGGTAGAACAACTTTTCTAGATTTTTGAGCCAAGTAGCATTTCTTGTTAAGTCTAGGGGCTTCCTGTTAGCCGCTCTCGTACACACTCTTGAAATCCAAGCATCAAAACTGGGGCTTCCTAACATTTCCTCCCCCACTCAATCTCTACTTCAACTCTTCAAAATAATCAAATCTGCATTAGGAGCTTTTCTCTTTGCTTCTCACTCTCATCATTAGAAAATACACTTCTCCAAAGAATCAATGTTTGGATCACCTTCCAAAGAATAGAGTCCGTCTCTCTTCAACTAACTTGAGATCTCATTTCTCTCTCCTCAGTAAGATTTTCTCCACTGAATTCTCTTCGATTTAACATAATATTTAAAAACAAAAACAAAAAAAAGACGCAAAAGAGATGCCCGCTAGATTGAAAACCCGAAAGGGTGGTCTAGGAAAAAACCAGAGTGCGTCACTAAAAAAAAATCAAAGGACAAAGGGAGACTTTTCTTCAACCTTCTTCATCGAATATCATTCGATCATCTTCAAATCAAGAGAGCAGCCTCACGAGCCTGTTCACAAAGTCATCTACCACATTTAAGCAACTTGGGGCTTGAGACAGGAAAGAGACTTGGACATAAAGCCGTTACGACAGTTTACAGATTTGTAGTCGTTTGCCTCCTAGAGACACGACTCAAGGGAGAATTAAGAATGAAGATTCGCAACAGACCTAGATGTGTTCACATAAGGTTACTCATCGAAATTCTACAACAATGAATAAATAGTACGGTACTCTCGCACGAGACAGCCTCGCTGACTAGCGACAGATTCTGCATAAACCTGATTTGGTCCCAACTTGTCAAACACAAGTTCACTCATATAGTTCACCCATCTCAAATATAAATTCATATGAATGTCCCTACATGTCCATATACCATATACTCATACATAAACTCACCACCAAAATGATCAACCGGCCATTTACACGAACAGACGTGAGCACCACCACGTAATTCCAATTAAATAACTAAAATCTGAAAAATCTACTTGGAATCTGTATGTGCTAACAGGTACAGAAAGGTAAGAATCATTCGGGTCCATCCGAGACCAGCATGCATATATCCTTGCATTACAGGAGCCGAAGGCAACTTCACCTCAACCGACAACTTCAGAGTCTGTGACGACAGCAACGACAACAAATTCCGTGACCTCGGCAACAACAGAAACACTTGTAACCTTAGATAGAGCATCGCAAAGTACGTAACCTCAAAGAAACTCCAAAGTCCGTGACCTCAAAGAACGTCAACAAAGTCTCGTAACCTCAAAGAACTCCAAAGTCCGTGACCTCGGCAATGTCAACAAAGTCTGTGACCTCAGCAACTTTAAAGTTCGTGACCTCGAAAACAACGGCAACGTCAGTAACCTCAGGTGGCGCACTTCAACAACTTCATCAACAAACCAGGTATTTTCGAAATTGGGTCAAGTCCACTACAACAAAAAATACCCTTTAACAACGTTTTTTAAACGTTGTTAAAGACTTTTAACAACGTTTTTCAAAACGTTGTAATATCCAACGTTGTAATAGGTCCCACTCTAAGACAACGTTTTATAAACGTTGTAAAAAGGTTCATAAAACGTTGTAATAAGACATATGACAACGTTTTAAAAACGTTGTAATAAGACAATTGACAACGTTTTTAAAACGTTGTAATAAATAGAATGACAATGTTTTTAAAAATGTTGTAATAACAGATTGACAACGTTTGTAAAAACGTTGTGAAAATATTATAGACAAGGTTTTTAAAACGTTGTAATAAGACGAATGACAACGTTTTTAAAACGTTGTAATAAGTAGATTGACAACGTTTGTTAGAAACATTGTCTTACCATATATACAACGTTTATAAAACGTTGTGTTAATGTTTATTACAACGTTTTATAAACGTTGTTAATGTGAATAAAAAAAAAACCCTCCATTTTACAACGTTTGCCCTAGCTTTAAGAAGCTTTTCAATTTGTTCTTTGCTACCAAAACAAGCAAAGAGAAATTATTACATAGAAGAATTCTTTTGTATCACACAAGCAAATACAATACAGAAGACATCTTATGGCTTACTACTAGTTAATAACATGATTACAATGTCAAGGATACTCCTTGCAGGGATGGCACAAATGGGAAAAAGTAGCCATCACTTATAATTGTTCAAAAGAACAAGAGAACATACACTGCCACATGCTGATTTGGGATTTTCCATCTCGGTCCATAGTGAGTTCAAACTTTTGCACCTTCTCCTCCCGCTCAGCTCTTCCGCAAGTTACAAATTCCAGCGCAAAACAGAAAAACATTTCTCCAGAGTTTGTTATCTGGTTCCTATGCCTACCGAAGTTTTGTTACCGCCCGTAGAAGCACCCATGTCTCGTATCCCTATATCTATTGAGCTCCAAACAACGAACTCTCGAAACAGGTGGACCATCTTGCTTGTAAGAAGCACTACTTCAAAGATAAGAGAAGAATAGAGAAATGGTCAAACAGCACATAGAAATAGAAGCTTTGTGATCACTTTACTGCCCAAAAATTAAGCAACAAGTAAAGAGTGGTGCTGACCAAGACACAAAGCCCATTTCTAGCTGGAAGAAAGAGACAATCCAAAAATTCTAATGTGTTCTTTCTTTTTAATCATCTTAAGCAAACTAAAAACGTTCATCTGTGTCGGACTCTCCAGTGACAAAAATGTGGAGATGACGAGAAATTCCAGTTGAACCATCTGTTATAAGCAATTTCATAAACTGCTCTAAATCATAACCCCCCCCTTTTTAGATAACTTTAATTGAACTTTTGACCAATAATTTTATGTTACTTTGTTTATCCCGATGAAAATCTAAAAATTGTTATTGGTAGTACTTATTGAAAGGCCCTTGCTTGATATGTAGATGATCAGACAGCTATGGTATTGGCTTAGCTGTCAGATGATAATTGAATTGTGCAGCGGAATAAGAGAGATTTGAAATAATGGTAGGACAACAAACACAAAGAGATAATGCAAGTGTGTGAATGTGATTGCAAAAATGTAATAACACAGAGAATTTAAAGTGGTTCAGAGTTCACTCTTCCTACATCCACCCCCACTGTCAAACTTGACAAGTGAGATCAATTTTATTATAATCTTTAATCAACAAAAATTACAAATGATTGATTCAGGCAAGTTCCTTGAACTTCCTCTTCCTAATTAGTACAAACCAACTAGGGATACACTTAAAGTACAGTCTTAAGTGCTTTTACAACTTGAAGTACAGTCTCAAGATTTTACAAAATAACTAATACACTCAAAGTACAGTCTTGAGTGATTACAAACTGATTCTACACCTAAAGTACAGTCTTAGGTTTTTGGGGTTTGTGAATTAACACACTGGGGTTGTTTTTGTTGGTGAAGAGGTTTAGGGGTGAAGGTTTTGGTTTGGAACAGGGTTTTAAAGGTGAGGATTGGTGTGTGTGTGTGTGTGGATTACAGGAGGTGTGTGTGGGTGTTTGGAAAGGGTTTTTGACTGGGAAAATGAGTATTTTTCAGTAGTTTTGTTTGGGGAAGAACTCCTCTATTTATACCCTTTAATGTAGCCGTTGGAATATGACTGTTGCAGCTACATTAATGAGCTTTGACTGGTCTTTGTCCCACTTGTCCACATGCAGGTCTTCATGAGCTGTCCTGAGCTGTGAGCTTGAACTGAGAGTTTCTAGAAGGTCTTCAGTGGTCTTCATTGGTCTTCATTGATGGACTTGATAGCTGTGAAGATGCAGGATCTAACTTGGTTGAGTTTGTGGTAACCTGGTGTGAGGCAGGGAGATGGCTGTCTGAGGACTGAAGTCATAGCTGTCAGATCATGGCAAGGCTTAGCTATCAGAGAGGATCTCTAATAAGGACTGAGATGCACTTGATGATCTTGATGACTTAGAGAGTGACTATGATTCATGTTTTTGATTGATTGAAAACATTGTATAAGGGAGAATCATAGCTGTCAGACACATAGCTATCAAAGTGAAGAATTATGACAGATAACATCTTTTGATATAAACCCTGTTCTATATATATATATTCCTTTATCAAAACCAACTAACTAAGACATTGATCAAAGTTAGGTCCTAACAATTTCCCCCTTTTTGGTAAAGGAAGATTTATTTAGAACATGTTTTCACAGTTGATAAGAGAAATAATAAAAGAAGTAATCCAAGGAATCATATCAGGCAGAGGTAATCAAAATGAGATTGAAGACTTGGAATTAATCTCGAGGATGAGAAGAGTTCACAAAATACCGTCATACAAACCGAGGCAAACAAAACAAATTGTCTTTAACCAAAAAAAATGTTCCACAACAAATACAAGTATTCATCAGCCAATTGATCATAGAATTCATCTCTTTCTTGCACTGGGCCGATAGAATCTCGATTTCTTTCATCCTCTAGCTCTCTTCTCATTTCAGGCTCAACTCCTCTGTAGAAAAACTCATTGTTCCATTCCCGTGACATCCTTTCATCATACTTGAAGTATTTGTCTTCCTTTGACTTCAGCTTGAGACCTTCTAAGGGGCATTTGATCATTTCGATTCTCATTGTGCCCCACAAATGTTTCTTCTTGTTCCTGGTTTTCTTGTTCTTCAAGGGCACACTGGATTGATCTGGTTGTGACTGAACTGATACTTGAGCATTAGTGAAGGAATGAGTGAATTGCTGAGGAGGGTTGGAAACTGTAGGGGATGGAAATATTGTTGGAGAGTCTTGATCAGGGCTTGAGGGAGCATCATTATCACTATCATTATCATAGCTGTCAGAGTCTGAGGAAAGATCAATAACGATTACTTGCTGCACTTTGATCGACAAAGAATGGAAGATCTGAATTCTTTGATCTCGTGAATAGAGACCAAGTTTTTGAAATGAGAGTTTTCATTGGGTGAGGTGAAGTTAAGAGGATCTACAGTGATGAAGGGTGAAAGGTATGGCTCAATTCCTGGATTAAGAGTTGGGGAAAAGATGTTGACAGTTTTGCTTAATAAAAGCATAATGGCACACTTTTGTTCAAACAGTGAAAGGAAAAGTGTTTTTGCAAGGTCAATGCACAGGGTGAAGACTAAACCCTTTGGCATATACAAGCATGAATTGAGTGAAGGAGAGATGAGTTGGCTGAAAAGAACTTCCCAATCAAGAAGAGTATTGGGAGTGATGAACTTTGGGAATGATGGGATTTGATGAACAAAGTTGGAGGTGGAGGAGGATCTTGACAGCTTGCCATTTTCATAGGCAAAGAAAACTAACCCCGCAAGGTTTCTTGCTACAACAATCAAACCATTTCTTGACAAGTTCCCTTAATTTTGGATAGGTGAAGGGATTTGCTATTTCTGGGATGTGAGTTACATGAGGTAACCTTGTCCTTGCTGCTTTGATGGAAGACATAGAGAAATCAATTCCACAGCTAAGCATCCAAGGTTCCTTTTTGGGAAGGAAGGATTGATTTGGATTTGGAGGAATAGAATGACTTGGAGAACTGTGAGGACTGTTAGGAATGGGTTCACTGTCAGATATGTCTTGACCTTGACCAGCCAGTATTGGACTTTGTGGAGAGGCTTCAAAAGGTTCATTTTCAGGAATTGGAGAGGTTGGCTTGGAGGGTGCAGATGGTTGGGTTGAAACAGTTGGGATTGACTCAGAGGTTTGGCCAAGACTTTGATTAAGAGACCTGGAAGTGAATTGAGATTTAAGGAGATTCAAGGCTGCCCTTACTTCACTTTTGGCCAACCTTTTCTCAAGGATAGCTATCATAGCTTCCTCATTTTCTTGAGTTCCATCAAGCACAAGGCCTTTGCAAGCATTCACAATTGAGTCTCCTTTTGAGACAAGAATGGGATTAATATCAACTCCAACCTTCTTGAGATTTTGAATGACCTTAGAAGTATTATCAAGATTCCCCCTTTCAATTTCAACAATTGGGCGTGATCATTTACAGTGTTCGGCCTCGGGAATAGAAGGGAAGGTATGGCTATCTACATTCATAGCTGTCACCTTGGGGTTTCTAGATGACTCACCTGGTCCACTTCTTTTCTGCATTAACCTAAGTCTGAGTTCATCTAGGGCCACCACTGATTCTTCCTCACTAAGAAAATCCTTAAGATACAAAAGAACAAATTTTTCGGTGTCAGGTTTCCATCCAACTCAATAGCCTCAATTGCTCTCGGGATTTTAGCTAACTGTTGAGGTTGGGTAGAGGGATATTCTCATCAATGTTCCCCTTAAAGGTTGCTTATCTAATGGTTCTTTGAGATTGAGGATAGCTTCAATGGCCGATGATGACCTGAGCCGGTGTGGATTTTAGGGAAATGGAAGGGGTAGATATTTTGGTTTTCTTTGATTTGGGGGCTTTCTTTTCAGGTTTTCTTTTCTTTGGTAATGATTTAGAAGGAATGGTTAAGGAAGATTGTACCTTTGATCTGGTAGCCTGATTGGGAGGGGATAGCTGTCTGAGGTTGCTTTCCTTTGTGAAGGGTTTTGGATAGGGCAAGAGCTGCCTGAAGCTCTTGAGGATCTATGTTAGCATCACCAGTATCATCTTGATCCATAGTGTCAACCTCATGGCTATCAACATCACCTCTTTCTTCAACATTCTTGACATGGCTGTCAGAGATGGTTCCTTCACCGTCGCCTATCGCATCATCCTTGCTTTTGCTCTTTTTGCTAGGAGATACCACATCCTTTCAGCACTCCAGTTTTCTTGACATTGGTCTTTACTCCTCTTTTCATTCTCCTACTAGTAGCCAAAGCTATCAAATCTTTCCAATGATTAAGCTTTATTCTTGTTTCTTCAAGCATCTTTTCTTGGGCTTCTTTGAAACTTTCAAGGCTCATATCTCCAGCCTTCATAACAATTCCTTTCTTTTGTTTCAATGAAAAGGTTCTTTCATTGAAACATCTTGTTTCTCGAGCCTTCACTGTCTTCAGCCATTTCTTGGATAGAGCAGGTTTGAGCTTTGGAATTAGAACCTCAAGAATTCCACTCATGAATCTGAAGTTGTTCATCCTTCCACCTTGCTTCTTGAATTTGAGAGTAGAGGATGAGACTGCAAGTTGGAAATTATGGAGAAGGACAATGCACCAATTTGTATCCTTGGTCATTAGGCTGAGCATCTGCTTCCACTCATTTGATCCCATTTGGTCAAATGAGGATTGTTTGCCATCAATGGCTTTGTTGACCACATCCATCAGTGTTGACTTGAAGATATCATCTTTGTTCTTCACCATAGCTTTGTCTTGAACAATTTTTGAAGTCAGTGATTTTAACCCCAAGAAATTTTTCATAAACTGTCTTTAATCTTTCTGATCCTCTATCCCATATATTTTTCACAGCATCTTCTTTATTTGGAATTCCATAGACATCACTAACCATATCTTGAGTGATAGTTATCTCTACATTTTCTATGGTGGCAGTTATTGAATTATCTTCATTGTTTCTTCTTCCTACCAAATAAATTTCTCTGCAGAGTTCTTCATAAATTGGGGGTTTAGCTCCCATAAAATCAAGTAATTCATTTACCTCAAGCAGTTCTTTGATGAGGATTCCAACTTCAGAGTCATAGAAGTTGGGTTTGATGAAGTAACCATGAGCATCTGGGTACATTGCTTTTGGGTCTGCCATTGATGCTTTGAAAAAGAATTAGGGTTGGAGAAATACGATGGTAGATTAGAGAGGGAAAGAGAAGAAATTTAAACTGAGGGTTTAAGGAAAAAGGAATTTTGGTGATTGCGAAAGAGAGAGAGAGAGATAAATGATGAGTGGAACGTGGGTTTTAATGAGCATTGGGGGTTACAAAGTTACGTAACTGTTCATATGAACAGTGGTTTTTACCCTTCCCCATGTTGAGACATTTATTCCCACAAAACACAAGAAGAACATTCTCTTTTTCAAGGAGATTTGCAGTGGAAGAGGCGGCGAAGGAAGTGACAATTGTGAGCAATTAACACAATCAAATCACTTAAAGTTTGCTTTAACCTAGCTGTTGAAAGAAATCTCTGACAGTTAAGCTAGTTTGAATGATGATGGCTGTCTGAGATAGCTAGGTGAAAACTTGCCTATAAAACAATGAAAACTTTAGAGGAAAATTATTCAGATTGATTTACAAACAAAAATGGGAAGATTTTCTTCAAAGTTTAATCCAAAGGTTATGGCTCAAACAGCTAAACAATTGGTCTTTGGGAAAAATGGTGAGGATGATTTGATGAGTGATGAGATGGAGATAGATAGAGAGACTTTCAACATTGTTGAAAGTTCAGAGAGAGTGAATGATAAGGGTAAGAAAAAGAGAGTGAGGGTTGATGAAGACATAGAAATGAAGGAGGTAGCTGTCAGGGAAAAGATTGACAGTAAGGAGGGAGAAGGAATAAGACTTTTTGGGAAGACAATCAAAGTTGATCAAGGAGAGTCAAGTAAGGGAAGGAGTAAGGTAGAAAGGGTATACACATTGGGGGAGTTGGTAAAGCAGGACAGAGCTCAGACAGCTAAGGAGAGAAGCTTAGCTGTCAGGAAAAAGGTTGAGCAAGATAAGCTTTATACACCTGTGAGCAGGGATTCTCTTTCTCCAGGAGTTGGTTTGTTGGAAGGTAGAGGAGATAACTTTGCAGGAGTGCATATATCTCCTTCTTCAACCATCTCATACCTGTTCAACCAGGTTGTAGGTTGCTTCAGTCCTGCAAGAGCACCTACTGTGGAGAGGGTGGAGTCAAATGTTGGTCAACCATTTGCAATCACAGGGAATGGTTCTTTTTCAGGAGAATTTAGCTTTGTTACTCCAATGGAGGGATTGCTTCAGCCATATGATCCAGTTGAAGAGTGGTGGCCTAGAAGGGCAAGTCCTTCTCTCCAATATTCAGTTACTTCCATTGATCCTTTCTTGGAGAGGCACCCAAAGGGTTGGTTGCAGAGGTACCAACAAACCTTGCAATCAACTCAGGAGGCTAGAAATGAAGGAATGAGTGCTGGTGGAGGGTCTGGGGAGACTGTGACATTTCCAAAGAATGTCTGACAGCAGAGGAGAAGGTTTGAAGAGAAGAGAGTGGATCTGAGGATTGTTTGGTTTGAAAGAAGTTTTTGTTGGGTGAGTTGAGATGAGAGAGAAGAATTTGATGGGTTGTTTGTATGTTTTTGTTGTAAGTTTTTGTTGTTTTTGGTTTTCAAGGCTTTTGGAATGATAGCTGTCAGTGGATGGCTTGTTAGGAATGTGTATGATGTAATAGCTATCAGGCAACATTGTGATAGCATTACTCTGTTTGTAATCCTCTTTTGTTTAAAAAGAACACCCCTTTTATTTTGGCATATTAATCATCCCAAGCATGGCTCTTAATAGTTCAAATCTTTTTTCATCCATGGCTTTTGTGAGAATATCAGAGACATTGTTCTCAGTGCAAACTTTTGCAAGGTTGATATTCCCTTTTTCAACATGATCTCTGATGAAATGATGCCTGACTTCAATGTGCTTGGTTTTTGAATGTTGGACAGGATTTTCTGTCATAGCAATGGTACTTGAGTTGTCACAGAAGATGGGAATGTTTGATAATTCAATTCCAAAGTCTTGAAGTTGACTTTTAAGGTAGAGAATTTGTGAACAACACAAGCCTGCAAAGAATGTACTCGGCCTCGGCGGTTGAGGTTGCAATCGAGGTTTGCTTTTGCTTGACCATGAGATAATCCTTGATCAAACAAACCGGCATCCACCACTAGTGGATTTTCTCTAGATTGCACCCCGCATAGTCGAGTCGGTGAATCCAACTAGGGAGAATGGGGATTCAGTGGGATACCACAAGCCAAAATCGTGGGTTCCTTTGATATATCTCAAAATTCTCTTGGCAAATGAGAGATGAGATTCTTTGGGATTAGCTTGAAACCTAGCACATAGACATACACTAAACATAATGTCCTGGTCTTGAAGGCAGATATAGGAGAGATCCTATGTAGCTTCTGTAAAGTGTTGGATTTACACTATGACCATCTTGATCAGCATGAAGTTTGGTTGTGGTTGACAAGGGAGTTTTAGCAGGGGATGCGCTTGCATGTCAAACTTTTTGATCATATCCCTTGAGTATTTGGCTAGGTTGATGAAGATTCCTTCCTTCATTTGCTTGACTTGAAGGCCTAAGAAGAAGGTGAGCTCACCAATCATGCTCATTTCAAACCGATCCTTCATGATATCTCCAAATTCGGTGCACAAGTTCTCATTTGATGAGCCAAAGATTATGTCATCAACATAGACTTGGATGAGCAATCGATCATCTCCATATTTTTTGATAAACAAGGTGTTATCAATATGTCCTTTGGTGAATCCTTTTCCAAGAAGATATCTAGATAGGGTATCATACCAAGCTCTTGGTGCTTGTTTAAGCCCATACAATGCTTTGTTTAGTTTGAATACATGATCTCGGGAATTTTGGATGCTCAAAACCAGGGGTTGAGATACAAACACTTTTTCATTTAAAACTCCATTTAGAAATGCACTCTTGACATCCATCCAAAAACTTTCATCTTCTTGAATGAAGCATAGGCAAGAAATAGCCTTATAGCTTCAAGTCTTGCAACAGTGCAAAGGTCTCATCATAGTCAATGCCTTCTTCTTGTCTATATCCTTGAGCAACCAGTCTGGCCTTGTTTCTGATTACAACACCTTCTTCATTCATCTTGTTTCTAAAAACCCATCTTGTTCCAATAACAGTTTGATTTCTTGGTTTAGGAACAAGTTGCCATACTTTGTTTCTTTCAAACTGCTCCAGTTCTTCTTCCATGGCTTCAATCCAGTCAGCATCTTGGAGTGCTTCATTTATCTTCTTTGGTTCCACTTGGGATATGAATGCACTCATGAGAAAAGGAATGTTGTCTGGAACTGGGGTTTTATCAATTTGAAGGCTGATGTAAAGATCTTTATTTGGTGGAATGATATGGGTAATGGTGGTTTCATCATTGGTTTTGGGAGGAGAAGGAGGATTATTGGATGAAGATGGAATAGATGAGGAATTGGGATGGCTGTCAGCTAAGGGTTGGCTGTCAGCTAAGGGTTGGCTGTCGGTAGGGTTGGCTATCGGCTAAGGGAGGATTTTGAGGAAGATCACTCAAGGGATGACTATTTATTTGAATATTTTCTTCCTCATCCACTGGATTGAAAGTGGGAGAGATTCTTTGACTTTGTTGGCTTGATTGGTTGTTGATGAGAGTGGGATGGTTGATGGCCGTATGCGGCATAGGATGGCTGTCAGATGAATTTCTTGGAACCATGTATGGAAGGTTTGATGAATCTTGTTCATGACTAAGAATAGTTGAATCAAGAATAGGGGATGATTCAGGGAGATTATCTAGATTTCCCAAACCTTCATCAAAATCACATAATTCAGTTATACTTTGATCATTGTTTTCATCAAAGTCAACATGAATAGATTCTTCCACAACAAGTCTTCTTTTGTTGTACACTCTATAAGCTTTGCTTGTGTTAGAGTATCCAAGAAAAATTCCTTCATCACTTTTGGAGTCAAATTTGTCCAAATTGTTCTTGCCATTGTTGTGAATGAAGCATCTACTTCCCAAAGTTTGTGAAAGTAGGAAATGGTAGGGACTTTGTTGTTCCATAATTCATATGGAGTCTTCTTGTGAAATTTGTTGATCGGGGTTTTGTTTTGAACATACGCAGCGGTAATGTGACTTCACCCCAAAAATATTTTGGGAGATTATGTTACGACAGCATTGTTCTTCTTTGCCTCACGATTGTTCTATTTTTCCTTTCTGCAACACCATTTTGCCGTGGAGTTCTTGGGGCTGAAAAATTGTGATCTATGCCTTTTGAATCACAATATTCTTCCACTCCGAGTGTTCTCAAATTCCTTCCCATGGTCAGATCTGATCTTGATGATGGATGTCCCTTTTTGATTTTGAATTTTATTGAATAGTTTTATCAGACAGCTAAGGGTGTCACTTTTGGATTCAAGAAGAATGATCCAAGTGAATCTTGTGAAATCATCAACAACAACTAGGGAGTATCTTTTTCCTCCTAAAGATCTAGTTCTTATGGGTCCAAAAAGATCCATATGAAGCGGTTCAATAGGTCTTGAGGTGTCCAACTTGGTCTTGGGTTTGAATGAAGATTTCTTTTGCTTCCCACATTGACATGCTTTGCAAAGTTTATCCTTTTTGAATGGGATCTTTGGTAGACCTCGACAAGATTGGAATTTGCAAGCTTGGAAATGGTTTTGTGATTGAGGTGAGCCAATCTCTTGTGCCATAGCCATGACATATCGAGATTGATTGAAAGACGAGGAAGGCGGTGAGCATTTGAAGTTTCCACAATCTCTAAGTTTAAGCAATAGAGATTCCCTTTTCTTGATCCAGTTAGGATGACTTTATTGTTTTTATCTTTAACAGTGCATTTGTCTTTAGTACAAACAACATGATATCCCTTGTCACGAGATTTGACTAATGCCGATCAAATTGTGTTTGAGACCCTCTACATAGGATACATTTGTAAAAATGATATCTTTTGTAACAAGATTTCCTGATCCTTTGACCTTAGCTTGGGAATTGTCACCAAAGGTTACATTTGGACCATTTTTAGGGGAATATTGTTGCAACCAGTCTTTATTGAAGGTCATATGCCTACTACAACCACTATCTAAATACCAGAGACCTTTCATGGATACCTGCAAAACAAAAAATAAGATTTATGGTACCCTTTTTATTCTTTTGGGTCCAAAGGATTAGTTTTTCTTTGGAGCCCTAGCATTGTTCATTGATCCCTTATTGAAGAACTGGTTTAGGGTATGGTAATATGACATGATTTGCATCATGTAAGGTGTAAGGACAGTGGATTGGGAAGGATTGAAGTAGTGGTTTGGGTTGCTGTATTGGGGTTGAAACTGAAAATTATTTGAATGGGATGACCTTGGAGAGTCATTTTGATGTGCATGGCTTCTTCCATTTGAATATTGCCATTGAGGTTTTTGGTTTTTGGTGTATTTATGCTTGTTGTAGAATCTTTGTTGCCTTGGGGTTCTTTGTTGTTTGGAGGAATTTGGCTGTCTGTCATGCCTTGGCTGTCTGTCAAGCCTTGGCTGTCTGTCAACCCTTGGCTGTCTGACAGGGCTTGACTGACTAGCACCTTTTTGTAGCTTGACTTCTTCCTTTATATTGGCCCCTTTTTGAACCCAAATAAACTTGCTTCCTTGAATTTTATTTGGTCCTTCCTTAGATTGACTAGGGCCACCCAAGATTTCCTTTTCTTTTCCTTTGGTTTGAATGGGATAGGTTTGAGTTTGATAGCTGCCAGAGCTTAGGTTTTCTAGAACCATTTTTTCAATGGCCCTTTCACCAGTGGGAGGAGTGTACACTTTTTGTGTAGGATCATCAGCACCAATCCCTGTTTTGTCACTAGGACGCCTTTGGGTGTAGGTGAAAAGAGATAATGCTTTGCTTGACATGTTCCATGAATCTATTTTCTTTTTAAGAGCATCATTTTCTTTTTCAAGATTCTTGAGTTTTTGAAAATTTTCATGATTATTAGATGTCTCAATTTATCGAGATCCATGTTTTGTTTTTCAAGCATGATGCATTGATCTCTTAGCCCTTGGCATGCTTTTTCAAGCTCAGAAATGGTTTTTGTGAGGTTGTCAATGGTTGAGGATTGGGAAAGGTTCTCATTGACCAGTGAAGCAAAGCTAGTTTTTTGTTTTTTGGTTTGAATTAAAAGAGTGCAAACTAATTGTTTAAAACCATCAATATTTAAAGAGTTAAAATCATGTACCTCTTTTAGTTCATCGGCGGCAAGTGCTTCCATCTCTTCCTCATTGTCGGATTCTTCATCATCTTCGGCCATAAGGCATATCATGGCTTCTTCTCCTTCAATTTCAGTAGTCATCACTTGACATATACTCTTCATCACCGAATTTTGATGAGTCGGCAATCATGACTTGCTCTTTGTTTTTGTCATGTTTATTTTTGGAGCAATTGTAGCAGTTGCACTTAGAGCTGTGAATGATCTCTTTTGAGTAGGTCATTTTCTTAGCTGTCTGATTGTCCCTAGGTTTCCTTGGTTCAGGGCAATCAGATGAGTAATGTCCTTGCTTTCCACAATTGAAGCAATCAATTGTCTTCTTGTAGTTGTCTTGTTGGTCATTAGAGGTGGAGGGATTGAATTTCTTGTCAAAAGATTTCTTTTGAAATTTCATGGCATTTCGACACCATGGAAATGAGGCTTGGAATGTCTTCTTGGGAGATCTGTTTCTTGGCAGATTTGGAGCCGATGTTTATTTTTTGAAGAGCATTGTTGACAATGGTCTCAATGTCATGGTGAGTGATTGGCTTGTTGACAGGTTCTTGTGCAGTTAAAGCTAAGGTTTGTGAAATGGAGGGGACTGATGGAATTTTTATCATACCTTCCAGTTCATAGGCTTCAAGCTTTCCAAAATATTGCTCAACTGTCATGGTGCTCCATTCGCATCCTTCTCTAATAGGTAATGCTACCTTCTCATATTCTTGAGGGAGATTTGAGTAAATCTTGAGGCAGAGATCTTGTTGTTGAAATGTTTTTCCATGATCGGTAATTGATCTAACAAGGTTCTCAAACCTTGGTGGCAGACTCACCTTTTCTCCAGGGTAGAACTTGAAATTGTCTAATTGCCTCGACAAGTTGTACAAGTTTTGTGTCCTAACACTGGAGTGTTTGGTGAACTTGGTTTGAATAAGAGCCCATGCTGTTCTGGCATTTGGTTCCTTAGCAATTTCTTGAGCTAGAGAATCATTTACACTCTTTTGAAGAATGTTCTTGACTTTCAAGTTTGCACTTACCAATTGCTTTTCGCCTTCGGATCAAGTTTCGGGGATTTGATCTTACTTGGTCCTCCATCGGTCATGCATTTGAGTTGGGTATGACACTTCATTTTCTAGAACATACCAGTTCCAAATGCTGTTTGCATCAAGATAAGTTTTTATCTTTGATGCATAGATCTCAAAGGATCCACAGTCATCAATGTGTGGGATGTCTTTCTCATTATTTCTTCTTGGTTGAGGCATGGTGGGTTTGAAGAGAATCCTTCACAAGTTGTTAGACTTTTGAGTGTGAAGACAGGCTCTGATACCAATTGAAAGGCCCTTGCTTGATATGCAGATGATCAGACAGCTATGGTATTGGCTTAGCTGTCAGATGATAATTGAATTGTGCAGCGGAATAAGAGAGATTTGAAATAATGGTAGGACAACAAACACAAAGAGATAATGCAAGTGTGTGAATGTGATTGCAAAAATGTAATAACACAGAGAATTTAAAGTGGTTCAGAGTTCACTCCTCCTACATCCACCCCACTGTCAAACTTGACAAGTGAGATCAATTTTATTATAATCTTTAATCAACAAAAATTACAAATGATTGATTCAGGCAAGTTCCTTGAACTTCCTCTTCCTAATTAGTACAGTCAACTAGGGATACACTTAAAGTACAGTCTTAAGTGCTTTTACAACTTGAAGTACAGTCTCAAGATTTTACAAAATAACTAATACACTCAAAGTACAGTCTTGAGTGATTACAAACTGATTCTACACCTAAAGTACAGTCTTAGGTTTTTGGGGTTTGTGAATTAACACACTGGGTTGTTTTTGTTGGTGAAGAGGTTTAGGGGTGAAGGTTTTGGTTTGGAACAGGGTTTTAAAGGTGAGGATTGGTGTGTGTGTGTGTGTGGATTACAGGAGGTGTGTGTGGGTGTTTGGAAAGGGTTTTTGACTGGGAAAATGAGTATTTTTCAGTAGTTTTGTTTGGGGAAGAACTCCTCTATTTATACCCTTTAATGTAGCCGTTGGAATATGACTGTTGCAGCTACATTAATGAGCTTTGACTGGTCTTTGTCCCACTTGTCCACATGCAGGTCTTTATGAGCTGTCCCGAGGCTGTGAGCTTGAGCGAGAGTTTCTAGAAGGTCTTCAGTGGTCTTCATTGGTCTTCATTGATGGACTTGATAGCTGTGAAGATGCAGGATCTAACTTGGTTGAGTTTGTGGTAACCTGGTGTGAGGCAGGAGATGGTGTCTCGAGGACTGAAGTCATAGCTGTCAGATCATGGCAAGGCTTAGCTATCAGAGAGGATCTCTAATAAGGACTGAGATGCACTTGATGATCTTGATGACTTAGAGAGTGACTATGATTCATGTTTTTGATTGATTGAAAACATTGTATAAGGGAGAATCATAGCTGTCAGACACATAGCTATCAAAGTGAAGAATTATGACAGATAACATCTTTTGATATAAACCCTGTTCTATATATATATATTCCTTTATCAAAACCAACTAACTAAGACATTGATCAAAGTTAGGTCCTAACACTTATAATGTTGTATCCATAACTTGTTTTAGAATTTCTTTTGGAGAAACAAATTAAGATAAAATTATTAGTCAAAGTTTAATCAAAGTTAGCTCAAAAAAAGTGGGCTATCCTTTTGGGATGGGGGGTGGTATTTAATAAGCTGAAGGAGATGAAAGATCAATCATGGAATACTCACGATGAATGGAGCCCAGATCACCCATCCGGCCATATATTCCCTGTATCTCATTTGATGCTTTGGCCTGCAATATTGCTTTTAGAACAGAACCCTGACTCTTTTCCGATTCCATTACAAAAGTAAGCTCCATGACCTTCTGGCGGGCAGCTTGCTCGAGAGGAATTAGTGCCTCTTGTTCTTTTAGACATTCCTAGAGATGATCAGATGTCCTCAGTTCTCGTGAATCCAATGAAAGATAATCAAACAAGCAGAGATGAAAAAGGCAAGTAATTGAAATCTAAAAGTACTGTACTTGTTCAACTTTACGCAATTCTAATGCTTCAAGCTTATTTTTATGTAACTCGCTTTGAAACTTTTCCGTGCCTGAAGTCCTGTCGACAATTTTGCGTCGCAAGGTGTCCAACTGCTTCTGAGCATCCTCATAAGCAGCACGACCAGCCTCATGCTGAAACAATCAAATCACAGAAGACAACAATGACACCCAAATATGGTGAGAGAACTGGAAAGATGAAACAGCATCTATCAAATTAACTGGCAGAAGAGCAAGCAGGGTGACAGCAACCAGACAACAATTATATTAAAAAAAATAAGGTTCAAAACTTATAATGAAGTGATACAGACACCCGGCCTAAGTTTCCCTAAAAATATTTAACAAGTCATAATCAAGAAGGATAAATATGGATAAATGAGGCTGCACCTAACTGATATGGCGGACTAATCCAAGGCCTACCCTTTCTTCTTCATCCACATCGCATGGGACACCTGGCAAGTTATGAAGCGGATATTCTACATACTCATCATCCTCTAATGAAGCAGGGAAGTGGGGCCCGCTGGAATGGCCATTGGAGAATTCAAAATTAATCATTCTGGAAGACGAAGCAACGGGCAGCTCTGAACCACTTCCTTCTTCCTGTGATATACAGTATGATTTGTTGAAGTAAATGATCTAGTCTTACTCAAATATAAAATGCCACATGAAGAAAGGCAAAAGGAAACGTTAAGATGAAACAAAGAGCTACCTTAGCATCTGATTGTTTATCTGTTGGGACCTGACAAAATCAAAGATAATGTTAGCAACCGAAGTACAGGACAAACACAAAAGAAGATCAAACTGACCATTCTACTTGCAATTATGTTTCCAAGTGCAATAATATACTGTGAAATTAATGTGACAATTTATTCATCTCTCTATAATACATACTACAGTAATTGTTTCCTCCGTCCATAAATAAGTATCTATTGTTCCATTTCGAGACGTCCCAAAATAAGTGTTCTGTTAGGACCTAACTATGTAAGCCACATAGTTACCATAGGTTTTGACAAAGAAATATATCATATGTTATCTGACAGCCAAGATAACATATGACCTTGGACAGCTAAGCCATCAACTTCAATCTGCACTCCTATATATATATCAACTGGACAGCTATGATTCAAAACATCCCTCTAAGATATCACTCAAAACCTCTCATATACATTAATTACATGTGTAGTATGATGTATTACATAATGCCTAAACCTTCTAGATCAGAACTTAGCTCTGACAGCTAAGGTTCTCTCACAGCAAAGGTTTCACTCCTCAACAGCTATGATCTTCAACATCAACAGCTATGAAGAAATCCTGTGATGACCAAGATATGCCTTGTCCAAATCTCTCCATACTGATGTTGCCAGCTCATCTCCATAAAGATCACATGCCTGGTTGCAGATTCCAGCTATTTTATTCTCCAGTCAACAAAGGCTCTAAATGCAACTCCAACATGCATTCACTCCCTTGTCTCCTTGTCTCCTCCAACGGCTATTTCCTAGCTTATAAAAGGAACTCTCCAAGACTGAAGACTCACCCCCTTTTACACACAACTTCTACAAACCTTGCATCCAAACCTTCTCAACCTGCAACCAATAATCAAAACAATATTAAGACACTTGTAACTGATCTCAGGTGTATAAACTGATTTGTAAGAACCCCTTAAGACTGACTTTAAGTGGGTAGTGTGAATAGCTCAGATTAGAGCTTGATCCCTAATAGACTGTACTTATTAGGAAGAGGAAGTTCAAGGAACTTGCCTATCCAATCCTTTGTAAATCTTAACGGGAACTAGATTTAAGTGGATTGATCTCACTTGTCAAGGTTGACAGTGAGGGTGGACGTAGGAGGAGTGAACTCTGAACCACCTTAAAATTCCTTGTGTTCAATTGGTATTATCACACAACACACACACACATATACACACACATACACTATTCACTTGTCTTTACATTATTTCAAACACTTTTATTCCGCTGCACATTTAACTCCAATCTTTAAAACCAGTTAACCTCGACAGCCTAAGATTTCACCTCACTGTCAAACCTTAACCGCCTAACCTTTAATTTGATCTAAGCAAACGGGACCTTTCATTTGGTATCAGAGCTTGTCTTCACACATAAAAGTCTAACAACTTGTGAAGGATCAACTACCAACCCACCATGCCTCAACCAAGAAGAAATAATGAGAAAGACATTCCCCACATTGATGACTGTGGATCATTTGAAATATATGCATCAAAAATCAAAACTTACCTTGATGCCAACAGTATCTGGAACTGGTTTGCCCTTGAAAATGAAGTCACATATCCTGTATCTGTTGATACAAATGGTGGACCTAGCAAAGTTAAATCTCCTGAATTACGGACTGATTCGTAAAGGCAACTTGTTAGTGCTAACCTTAAAGTCAAGAACATACTCCAAAAGAGTGTCAATGACTCTCTTGCTCAAGAAATTGCCAAGGAGCCAACTGCAAAGGCCGCTTGGGAACTCATTCATACCAAGTTCCAAAAACACACTAGTGTTAGAACACAAAACCTATACAATCTTCTTAGACAACTTGACAACTTCAAATTCTACCCGGTGAGAAAGTAAGTGCCGCAAAACCAAGGTTTGAAGACTTGGTAAGATCCATTGCCGATCATGGTAAAACTTTTGAGAACCAAGACTTGTGTCTCAAAATATACTCCAACCTTCCTCAAGAATATGAGAAGGTAGCTTTGCCAATAAGAGAAGGCTCAGTAATGGAGCACCATGACTGTTGAACAATACTTTGGTAAACTTGAAGCCTATGAACTAGAAGGAATGATAAAACTTCAACCTGTTCTCTCCATCTCACAAACTCTTGCCTTAGGCCCAAGAAACCACCCAAAAACCAATTACCCAACAAGATATTGATTCTATGGTTCTTCTCTCCCTCCAAAAAGTAAACCTTCCCTCAAATAACCTCTCCCAAGGAGATCTACCAAGCCTCATATCCATGGCAGTCAGAAACACCTTGAGAGCACATAAGAAGTCCTTTGAGAGAAGCTATAGCCCATCCACCTCTGATCAAGAGAACCCTAAAAAGAAAGTTGAATGCTTCAACTGTAAGAAGCTTGGACATTACTCCTCTCCGATTGTCCCGAACCAAGAAAACCTAAGGAAAGTCGACAGCCTAAGAAATTCTCATACTCTAAAGAGATAATTCATAGTTCAAGATGCAACTGCTACAATTGCACAAAGAAGAAGAATGAGAAGAATAAAGAGCAAGTATTGATTGCTGACTCATCCAAGTTCGGTGATGAGGAATGTGAGTACGGTGACTACTGAAAGTGAAGGAGAAGAAGCAATGATATGCTTGATGGCTGGAGATGATGAAAACTCGACAATGAAGAGGATCTTGAAGCCTTAGCCGTTGCTTGAGGAACTAAAACAGTACCTCAATTCAATACCTTAAATAATGAAGAATTTAAACAATTAGTCAAGTACTTTATTAATTCAAATAAAAAGACACCAAACTGGCTTTGCTTCATTACTCACTGACAATCTATCCCAAAGTAAAACCATTGAGAACCTTGAAAAAGCCAATCAAGGTCTGAAAGTCCAAAACCTTATGCTTGAAAAAACCAATGAAGATCCGATGACTATGAATTCCAAACTTCTGGAAACCAACATCAATCTTGAAAAGGAAAATGAATCCTTCAGAAAGAAGTTTAAAACCTGGAACAGCTCTGGAGAAGCCTTGACCCATTTTAGCTACAACCAAAGACACCCAAGTGACAAATCAGGAATTGGAACTAACAATCCTACTATGTACACATATACCCCTCTTACTGATGAAAGGGCAATTGACAAAATGGTTCTTGAAAGCATGAACTATGTCAAAGTCCAAGAAAATGTTTATCCTATCCAAACCAAGGAAGATCTCAAGGAAAAAGGAAAAATGGATGAAGCTAGCTCCAGCCACACTGATGTATCAACTCCAGATAGCCCCACTCACACTGACAAAAATCATATAGCCATGCTAAAACAGTCAAAAGGAAAAGGAGAACAAGCAAGCAAAGGTAAATACATATGGCAAAAGAAAGGAATCAAGGAGCAAATGAAGGAGAACCAACCAAGACATGACAGACAGCAGAGGTCTCCTAGACAACCAAGACATGGTGGACAGCAGAGGTTTCCTAGACAGCCAAGATATGGTGAGCAGTGAGGTCTCCAAGACAAAGAAAGATTCTATGATCATCACTCATATGCCAAACCTCAACTACATAACTGGCCATTCTCTAATGGAAAAAACCATGCCCAACACAATACCTCTCCTAGATCATCTCATAATTCCCCAAGCCATTCTCAGTTTCATAACCAAAATCTATTCTCTTCTCCCAACCAATTTCTTAATCAAACCCAACCTATTGCTCCTACCCCCTATATGCTGCAAATCATGGGATATTATAATGCCCTAAACCAAGTACTTTGGAAAGAGAGCAATGAACAAAGCTAGGGGACCAAAGAAACTCTAATCCTTTGGACCCAAAAGAATAAAGGGTACCATAAATGTATTTTGTTGTTTTGTAGGAACCTAGGAAAGGAATATGGTACTTGGACAAAGTGGATGCAAAGCAGCACATGACTTACAACAAGGAGTGGCTACAACAATATGTCCCCAAAAATGGTCCAAATGTAACTTTTGGTGACAATTCTCAAGCCAAAGTCAAAGGATCAGGAAACCTTGTTACTAAAGATATTATTTTCACTAATGTATCTTATGTAGAGGGTCTCAAGCACAATTTGATTAGCCTTAGTCAGATTTGTGATAAGGGATATCATGTTGAATGTTCCAAGAACCACTGCATTGTCAAGGATGTCAACAACAAATCAATCCTCACTGGAATAAGAAAAGGCAATCTCTACTGTCTAAACCTTGAAATTGTGGATTCCTCAGATGCCCATTGCCTACTCTCCTTGATCAATCGACATGTCTTGGTTATGGCACAAAAGATTAGCTCACCTAAACCTGAAAAGCATCTCAAAACTAGCCAACTCCAACCTAGTAAAAGGCCTACCCAAAATACCCTTCAAAAAGGACAAGTTATGCAAAGCTTGTCAATGTGGAAAACAAAAGAAAACCTCCTTCACTGCCAAAACCAGACTAGATACCTCTAAACCTCTTCAACTTCTTCACATGGACCTTTTTGGACCTATCAGAACTCTTGGAATCCAATCATCTCTGCAATATGATGGAAGCTCAACCTCCTATTTATGAGAAGCTGTGCAGAGAGATTTTTATGAAAGGAGAAAGACAATCAACTGGGGCAATCAAAACCACCATTGAAGGTACTGAAATCAATGTGACCCCCAAGATTGTGTCCAAGGTTTACAACATCCCTATCAAAAGCAATGGTGTTTCAAATCTCTGGAATAGGAAAGACAACAACCTGGAACCATTCTACAAAAGGTTCTTTGACAAACCAAGCTGCAATTATCTATTGGTTCAGGACAAACCAATCAAAAAGAAGGACATTGATTTGTTCAAATCAACCCTAATGGATGTTGTAATCAAAGGGTTTGATGGAAAGCAGTCATCATTTGATCAAATAAGCCCTAATGAATGGAAGCAAGCTCTAAGTTTGATAACCAAAGAAGTAAACTGGAGTGTTGCTTTACTTCACAACTTTCAATTAGCCATATCTCCCTCTCCTTGGAAATACAAGAAACAAAATCCAAGGATGAACAATTTCAGATTCATGAGTGGAATTCTCCATCACCTTATTCCAAGGTTGAATCCTCCCCTAAAAGATGAGTGGCTTGAGTCTGCATCTCTAGTATCAACCAGAAGCTTCAACTTGAGCACCTTCAAACTGAAGGGCAAGAAGAAATTAGAGCTTGGGGACAGCTCTGAGAATTTTGATGAAGTCTCTCAAAGATTGAAAGAGAAAACTGAGAAGGATATGAAGATATGGCAGGGATTGGTAAACATGGTGAATGACAAAAGATCCAAGAGAAAGCATGACAAAGATGTTGTCATAAAAGAAAGATCTCAAGAGACTTCTCCAACCAAAATCAAAAGAAGAAAAAGCCTAGCCAAGATGAAGAAAACAGGAAAGGGAAAGAAGCTTAGTAAAGGAAAGCAAATTCAAGAAGAGATAGCTGTTGAGCAAGAAAGTGCTCAAGAAACTGACAAAGGAAAGATGGTAGCCGAGGAGCACGCGACGGTGAAGATACTCAGTCAGATCCTATCTTCAAGGATATTGATGAGTATGATGGTGAAGAAGAAGAAATCCCTGATGTTGTGTATCTTTGGTGAAGCTCAAGGTGATGAGTTTGATGAAGATATGAGAAGAGCTGTGGCCGAGTCACTAATGGAAGTGAGGACAACTAAGGTTGGACAAATCATCTGGGACAGCTATGGAAGCTTCATCTCGACAGCCTAAGGTTGTCTCAAGTGCTGAAACCCCATCCAAGGTAACCTCTAAGCCTTCTCTTACTCTCAGTACTTTCTCTAGGAAGAGAAAAACAGATAAAGATGCTCCCCCATCCAAAAAGTTGAAACCAACCACTCCTCAACCCTCCTCATCCAAAGACCAATCTAGTTCACCTCATGAATCTGTGGCTCAAGGCATCCTAAATCTTAATCCCTCTAACATTAGTCCAAATGAGCCAAGTGTTGAAAAGATAGGGGAATAGCTCTAGCTCTGAAAAGGATGAGCCTACGTTAAGGGGAATAAAAGTCCTATGTCTCCCATTCTCGACGGCTATCCCTCTCTTCGCTCAAGAATCTCCCTCTGATAGTCCCTCAGATCCTTCCCCCATCCCTGAAAACATCTTCAAAGCTTCTGAAGGACTTTCCTTAGAGGATCCCAAGCATGTTCCTGTTGTTATCTATTACTTAAGACAAGTGCTAACAGAGGAAGAAACCCAAAAAGCCTTGAAACTTATCAAACACAGAGATTTGGCCAAGAAAGTAAGCATTCCTGCACCTGAACCCATTCCCGCACCCTGAACCCATTCCCCGAACCTCCGAACCTCAATCCAAGTTTGTTGAATCTGTTCAAATTCAAGAACCTCATGTTGTTACCCAAGATACCGAGCCCCAACCTGATCTTGAAACCGAACCTCAACCTAATCTTGAACTCCGAACCTCAACCTGGTCAAGAATCTCAATTTAAACCTAGTGAGCCTGATCAAAACCAAGAAACTGTTGATCCCTCCCTTGAATCTGAAATCCTTCCTACTTGTGAACCTTGGATTTTAGATTGTGACATTGACTTTTCCTTCCCCTCTATCATGGCTGCCCACCAAAGATTGAAGGATATTTCCCATTTCCCTGAAATTGTCAATCCTCACCTAGTCTCCAATCCTTGGCTGTTAAGCAAAAATTCCATTATGATTCATGCAAGGAATAGATGTGGTCTCATAGTGTTTGCCCATGAGGAATGGAAAAAGTACGAATAGCTCTTCCCAACTCCTTCTTTCACAAAGCCCCTTACTACCCAACTTCATGGATATCTCTACCATAATAGATTGGGAAATTTTGTTCTCCCAGCTCCTCTCTTCAAATATCAATGAATGCATTTATATGCCTTCATCCCTGGTGTATGCCCTATGCATTGAGCTTGCCAAAGAAATGTATTGGAGGATTTGCCTCAATAAATCCATTATCATGGCTGTCATTGCAAGACCAAGCCTCGACAGCCTATGTTTCCCCTTCATCTTCAGCACCCTCTTCATTCATCCCCCTAAACACAAGATCTCTCCAATCCAACCTTCCTCCAAACTTCAATCCTTCAACTTTTGTGCCCCCATATCATGTGACCATTACGTACATGCAAAGATTTACAAGGTCAATGATAACCAAGATGAGACACATTTTGGAAGTCTCAACCGTGTCAAAATTCGAGAGGAAGGCCTCCAAAGGAAAGGCCATTGAATCTGATGAAGAAGGCTGTGAACTCCGGGAAAAAGAGCCTCTGTGCCGCTCCAAATGTTATTGTGTCAAGTGATGATGAAGATAGTGCTCCCGTGATGAAACAAAGCATCAACTCTCAACCTCTACCGTTCTCACTGTCTCAATCGATCCACCTCTACATCAAACTCAACAACCCATCTCTCTTCAATCAAACCCCTTCTTTTCTAACCTTTTTGCAGGAACAAGGGGTCAAAGCTCAAAACCAAAGAAGGCTCCCTTATGGGGTACTATGAGATTGAGAAATGATGAAGAGCCTCTGTCCAAAGCTGTTCTCAAGGAAAGGCAAAACCAAACCTTCACCTATGATGATGAGATGAGCTGGGAATGGAACAATGAGATGTACTACAGAGGTGTTGAGGACAAGATGAAGAGAGTGCTACTTGCAGAAAGAGAGGAGATCCTTGCAGCAAGAAGAGAAAGAGATGAATTTTCTTAAGAAAATGTTATGTCTTTTTGGATAAGTCCTCTTTTAATCCCTACCTTTAATTCCTGCTTTTAAAAACATTGTTTATTTTGGATAATATGTTTTGTTTTAAAAGACTCGATTGATTGAATCAAGAAGATTGTTCTCATCTTCATTGGTATATTCATTCTTGAGTATCTTGCGAGTTATATCTTTATTAGATATATTACTTTGCCAAAAAGGGGGAAATTGTTAGGACCTAACTATGTAAGCCACATAGTTACCATAGGTTTTGACAAAGAAATATATCATATGTTATCCGACCCAAGATAACATATGACCTTGGACAAAGCCTAAGCCATCATCTTCAATCTCGCACTCCTATATATATATCAACCGGACATTATGATTCAAAACATCCCTCTAAGATATCACTCAAAACCTCTCATATACATTAATTACATGTGTAGTATGATGTATTACATAATGCCTAAACCTTCTAGATCGAACTTAGCTCGACAAATAAGGTTCTCTCACAAAGAAAAGGTTTCACTCCTCAACAGCCTATGATCTTCAACATCAACAGCTATGAAGAAATCCCGTGATGACCAAGATATGCCTTGTCCAAATCTCTCCATACCGATGTTGCCACTCATCTCCATAAAGATCACATGCCCGGTTGCGCATTCCACTGTTTAATTCTCCAGCCAACAAAGGCTCTAAATGCAACTCCAACATGCATTCACTCCCTTGTCTCCTTGTCTCCTCCAACGGCTATTTCCTAGCTTATAAAAGGAACTCTCCAAGATCAAGACTCACCCCTTTTTACACACAACTTCTACAAACCTTGCATCCAAACCTTCTCAACCTGCAACCAATAATCAAAACAATATTAAGACACTTGTAACTGATCTCAGGTGTATAAACTGATTTGTAAGAACCCCTTAAGACTGACTTTAAGTGGGTAGTGTGAATAGCTCAGATTAGAGCTTGATCCCTAATAGACTGTACTTATTAGGAAGAGGAAGTTCAAGGAACTTGCCTATCCAATCCTTTGTAAATCTTAACGGGAACTAGATTTAAGTGGATTGATCTCACTTGTCAAGGTTGACAGTGAGGGTGGACGTAGGAGGAGTGAACTCTGAACCACCTTAAAATTCCTTGTGTTCAATTGGTATTATCACACAACACACACACACATATACACACACATACACTATTCACTTGTCTTTACATTATTTCAAACACTTTTATTCCGCTGCACATTTAACTCCAATCTTTAAAACCAGTTAACCTCTGACAGCTAAGATTTCACCTCAGCTGTCAAACCTTAACTGCCTAACCTTTAATTTGATCTAAGCAAACAGGACCTTTCATGTTCCATGATAGCAAACGGAGGCTAGGAGAATAGAACGGCTGAACGATATTGACAAGAAACAATATTTCGAAAGCCAAAGCTTTTCTTTTTCTATTTCATAAAAACAAAGTCTGAATAATACAAAACCCTAGCTTATTATTTATACTAATCCTAAGAACATTCTAGAGATACTAATTAAATAAAATACTAAATAAATAAAACCTTAACTTAATATTTTAATAATCCCTAAACCCATAATCATTTAAAACCCAGATCAATCCGGCCCACATCAGATTTCTTTCCTTTCCAGCGACTGACTTGCTGAAGTTCCATCTGTGTACCAGGCGCCCGCCTGGGAGTTCATGAGGCGCCCGCCTCAAGCCTAGAGTACCTCCTCGTTTGTTGCTGCTTGTTGCTGCTTGCTGCTGCTTGTCCTCATACTGTATCATCCTCCCCTCCTTAGAAAAGACTCGTCCTCGAGTCAACATCTTCGATATGAACACCACTATACCCCGAAAAATCTGCACTCCGTCCGCAAAAGGAATTTGATGCCCTTGACAAGCTCTAAACTTTAATGCCTTCGTTACAACATCCATCCAATCGGCCCATTGTGTTGAAACGAAATATTCAATGATCAATCTTTTGACGAACCAAGGAGCCGAACAATTTGCACAATCAATATCAAAGGGGTCTTTATAAGGCTGTTTATTTGCAAACTCGCACCTAAGCTGGTTGTTAACAGTATCACTTGCAGCTTCAACCGGAAGGGCACCATTTTGGACGGGCGATTGATATTCAGGAACAGTAACAATAGGTTCATAATATTCAATTTTCGCACAAATGGTATAATCTGGTTTCGACAAATCACAATTGCACTCATCATACATTGGTGGTTGTGACCAATCAACAAGTTTTTCATGACTTGAAGATTCGATAACAAACCCCTCTTTAAACTCAACGGTGTCAATCCCCAAATCAATCAAATCTCCAGGATTTGAATCAAACAGAGGAGGTTTTGACCAATCAACAAGATTTTCCTCACTTGAAGATTCGACAAAAACAACCTCTTGACACCCAACGGTATCAATCCAAAAATCAACGGAATCATTAGGGTTTGCCTTACCTTCGACATCCGGAGTTTCGATCTTCCTATCGACTTCCCTCGAATGGTGAGTTGCATACCTATCATGAAGTCCATGATTTTGGCCGAGGGAATCCATCCCCTCTTGATAGTACTTCTTTTCCTCGGCTGGAACAACCGAATCTGAACCCCTCATCGCGAGAAGTCTTTCTCTGCGATCCAAGCGGATCTGGAGTATTTGAATCCGTCTTCGTACCTCCTCTATCTCGATATTGCGACGGCGTCGTCTGTACCGATGGATATCTTCTTGGGGCTCCGCTGCACGGCTGCTCCATCGACCACCATGTCCACCACGACCCACGCTTCCTCGTTCAGCCATTGATATGCGAACCGGAGCTCTGATACCAAATGATAGCAAACGGAGGCTAGGAGAATAGAACGGCTGAACGATATTGACAAGAAACAATATTTCGAAAGCCAAAGCTTTTCTTTTTCTATTTCATAAAAACAAAGTCTGAATAATACAAAACCCTAGCTTATTATTTATACTAATCCTAAGAACATTCTAGAGATACTAATTAAATAAAATACTAAATAAATAAAACCTTAACTTAATATTTTAATAATCCCTAAAACCCATAATCATTTAAAACCCGGATCAATCCGGCCCACATCAGATTTCTTTCCTTTCCAGCGACTGACTTGCTGAAGTTCCATGTGTGTACCAGGCGCCCGCCTGGGAGTTCATGAGGCGCCCGCCTCAAGCCTAGAGTACCTCCTCGTTTGTTGCTTTGCTTGTTGCTGCCGCTTGTCCTCATCTTGTATCATTCCATTTCCTTGGATTTTAATTTTTTCAAAATCAAAGGTCTATCATACCCTTCTTGGCCGTGATGCGAAAAAGAAGTAGGATTCATTTGACCGTACTACAAGTTAGGGTAAGGAAAATCACCGGAGCTCGAGATACTTTCATAAAGCATGTGTAAATTCACAGGAAGACACTTATTTTAGGACGAAAGGAGCAATGTTGACAATTTTGATACATGAACTACCATATCTTCATGTAGATTATAAGAAATGAGAACGGAAGATTGAGACAGGAATGAATACAAATTTTTTATTGGCTAAAACAATATTAACACCACAGCTACATGAACTTGAATAATAAATATAATTTAAAATGAGCATAATTCTAAAATAAACATATAAAACGTGAAAATTTGTTGAGAGATCATGCCAAATAAGCAATATGAGGCTATCATTACGAGTCTGTGTAACAATACACATATTTCAGTTACATTTCTAATATTTAGTCATTCAACGATCCACCTCTATCTCAACCTCCACCTGCCACCTGTTGGATCAAAGAAACTCAATCAAATAATTTTATATATATGCTAGTACAAGTAATGTAATAAACAAATATACTTACACTATATGCTAGTTATCTAACGATCCACCTCTATCTCAACCTCCACCTGCCACCTGTTGGATCAAAGAAACTCAATCAAATAATTTTATATATATGCTAGTACAAGTAATGTAATAAACAAATATACTTACGCTATATATGCTAGTACATGTAATGTAATAAAAATATAAGATTACACTATAATAAAAGAATATAATCATAATAAGATAAATAACGATTAAATATACCAATTTGCCTTCACATCCCTCTCTTGCACAAGTACTATCTTGGTCATCATTGGATTTATCAAGCAAAGATACATCTAGTGGATTATAGGACGATTCACCATTCTCATCATCACTGTTATCATAGATTTCCATATCATGATAGCCTCTTGGTGGTGGTCTCACAACAACTTTCCAATTAGATGTTTTGCTTTCTCTCCAGTAGAACACTTGTGAGACTTGTGCTGCTAGTATAAAAGGATCTCCTTTAAATTGTTCTTGAAATTGATCAAAGTTAACTAATGTAAATCCATCTTCAACCTTCACTCCACGATAAATATTTGCCCAATCACACTTAAATAAAGGAATCTGAAAAGTCAGATAGTCTAGCTCTATAATGTCACGCAAGATCCCGTAGTGACCTATTATGCTGCTACTACATTGGGCATTGCCATTTGGCACAGCTTGACGTATTGTAGTAGCTTCAAGTGAAACACCACTATTCATTGTGGACTTTTCAGCGTCCTTGGTGCGAAATCGACGACCATTTATTATATACCTAGAATATGAGAGTGCTTGCCTTCTAGGCCCATATGATAACCACTTTATTGTTTCAGAAACTTCTACTTCACCTGAGGCCATTTGATCTTTAACCTGTATATTTATTTTACATAAATAACATATGTATTCACAATGTGTAAACTAATAAAATCTAATAAATATGTAAAAAACCTTATTCGAAAACCAATTAGAGAAAGTGTCTGAATGCATCTTTGAAAGTTCTTCTTCGGATAGATCAGTATGTATCATCTTCAACTCATTCATATGCATCCTAAAATAATGAAAGAGTGAAAATTATTCCTAAGAAACAAACTAGACAAATTTGCACTTAACTTAAATAAACTTACTCTTCATATGGTTCCACTTCTGATGTATTAAACAACACATATCGATGACCATTCTGCATATCTTCATTAGACAATGTAGTATGCTCTCCTTTAGAAATTGGTCGTCCTTCAAATGTTTTTACATCTTGATGCTCCTCATTACGTTTATGTGTTTCAAATAATTCAAAGCCTTTCTTGATGTACTCACAACAAAATCTAATGGACTCATCGACAAGATAGCCTTCACATATGCATCCTTCCGGTCGTGCAGGATTCCTAACATACTCCTTGCCCGTCTTCATAAATCTAAAAAGATTGATTGCAAATTATGGAGGAAAATATATTTCAAGCTTATTATCAAATAATGAATTAATAGAATTTGAATACCTTTCAAATGGATACATCCAATGGAATTGATTTGGTCCACAAAGACGAGTTTCTCGTCCTAAATGCATTGTCAAGTGAATCATAATATCGAAGAATGAAGGAGGAAAATATCTTTCAAGCATGAACAATGTCTCAATTATCTCCTCTTCTGCAGCTTCAATTTTTTCTATGTCAACTACTCTTTGGCTTATATCATAGAAAAAAGAACAAAAATGAAGTAATGCATTTCTTGGCCCTTTTGGTAAAATTCCTCTCAATGCGACTGGCAATAACTGTTGCATCAATACATGGTAATCATGGGACTTGAGTCCAAGTATCTTGTCATTTTGTGCAAAACAGTTTGCAATATTTGAGCTATACCCGACGGGAACTTTCAAATTTCTTAGTCGCCAATAAAATGTCTCCATCTCAGAACTAGTTAAAGTATGTTGGCCTGGTGGAAGGAGTATCTTATCATTCTCGCCAAACCTTGGATGTAACTCTGACGGAATTCCCATGCTTTCCAAGTCTTTGCGAGCATTATGGCCATCTTTTGATCTTCCTTTTATATCAAGCAAAGTGCAAACTAAACTCTCACCACAATTTTTTTCAATGTGCATTAAATCCAAACAGTGGCGTACCATTAAATGCTGAAAAGAAGACATTTTTATTAGTTATCAACTATTAACTATATCATTATCTTTAATTAACATTAAAGTACAAAAAAATATACCTCGTAGTAGGGCAGATAAAAAAATTGATTTTTTCTTCCAAATAAGGACCTTAACTTCTTTCTTTTTATTCTTCCTCTTCCTTTTCTTGTTTCTCTTACCTTTGACCTTCCTTGCCTTGGTTCTTCATCATTGCTCATTTCATCATATTTTCCAAAATCATTTTCAATCCCACTAACAACTCCTAAAATTTCAGAACCAGGCAATATACGAGGCTTTCCCCTCTTCTCATGTGTTCCATCAAACCAACTCTTTTTCTTTCGATAAGGATGATTAGATACAAGAAATTGTCGATGACCCATATAGGCACATTTGCTACTGTGAGGTAGCCATATTGAACAAGTATCAACACCACAAATAGGACATGCCATCTTACCCTTAGTCATACACCCAGCTAGATTTCCATAAGCTGGAAAATCATTAATTGTCCACATGAGAATGACCCTCAAATTGAACATGCTCTTCGTATATGCATCATACACCTCAGCCCCACTTATCCATAATTCTTTCAAATCTTCAATCAATGGCCTTAAATATACATCAATATCATTTCCTGGTTGTCTTGGACCAGGGATTAACAAAGTTAACATCAGATTTTCTCTTTTCAAGCATAGCCATGGGGGGAGGTTGTAATTAACAAGCATCACGGGCCAACAACTATATGTAGAACTTAGATTACGGTAAGGATTAAATCCATCTGTAGCAAGTCCCAGTCTTAAATTCCGATGATCAGACGCAAAACAAGGCCATTTACTATCAATAGATTGCCACTGAGGCGAGTCAACAGGATGTCGCATTTTGTTATCCTTACTATGATGACTGCTATGCCACAATAATTGTTCAAAATTATCCAATGATCTATACATCCTTCTAAATCTGTGAATTATTGGAAAGTATCTCAACACCTTGGCTGGTATCCCCTTCTTAATTTTACGCTCATCTCCTTTTCCTACCATTTTCCACCTGGATTTCCCACACCTTGGGCAATTGTCTAGATCTGCTAGGTCTTTTCTAAATAAACAGCAATCATTAACACATGCATGTATTTTTTCGTAACCCAAGTCAAACGTCTTAAGTATTTTTTTGCGGCATATGTGGAACTAGGAAGTACATTATTTTGTGGCAACATGTCACCTAAGATTTTGAGAAGCTCAGTAAATGCTTTGTCAGAAATACCGTTAATAGCTTTATGTTTGAAAAGCACAACCAACGCAGTCAACTTTGTATAGTCACTGCAACCCGTATACAAGGGAGTTTCTGCATCTTCTAATAATTTTGAAAAACCCCCATCTCCCATTGCTTCACTATAATTTGGAATCTCTTCCTCGTTTACACGGGCATCAACGAACATCATGTATGTATTTGATATTTCATCGAGATCACATGTCATTTTGGAGGAAGTACTGGGACGTTCTTCCCCGTGAAAAATCCATACATTGTATGTCTTATCCATCCCAAATATAACCAAGTGTGAGACTACATCATCACTAGTCTGGTAATCCATATTTCTGCATCGAGTACAGGGACATCGAATTTTATAGGGATTTCCTAGCCTTTCCAAACTTACGGCTACAAAATTTCTTACTCCTTCCCTATAATCCGCAGTTGGCCTACAAACACAATTAAACATATTACATAGCTAGCATAAAACAGCATGCAAGTACAAAACTTCTATTTGAGTTTAAAGTGAAAACCTCGGCAGATTCACCCACGCTTTATCCATCCAATACGAAATATGAGTTCACCGAGAACACTACAAGAGTTAATAACTGAATTGAGTAATCCCTTATATATGTCGATGATATAATTAGTTTTCAAGATTACATAAATGTGTGTAGTTAAAATGGCTTGACTCTGTTACATGTGTAACAGAGTCAATTTCCCATTGTTACTTTGTTACATATGTAATCACAAGAAAAAAAAAACAAGAAACAAACCAAGCCCTATGCTTAATTCATTACCCGTAGTTTACAACACCACTTTTTTTTTTGCTTGAAATCTTTTATAAAACAAGAAACAAAAAAAAAATTGAATTCACTGTTTAAGAAACAATAGTGGAAAATAACAGAACATACACCATACATGAAGATGGAAAGAAACAGATTGAGTATGAACAAAACTATGAGGCATATTTCTTTTAACAAAACTTGAGATTATTTAACAAGAATACGATGTCAAACAAATTTTGTATGTAAAATTCGATAAGTCTGAGAAAATACGGCTGGATCGGAAAGTGGGGTCTCACCTTGTGCCAGGAGTGAGCCTTGATTTGTGGGAATTTAAATTATGTATAGTTAGGATTCATACATTTGATTTCTTCACGAGTGGGTGTACCAAGAACCTGATACAGATAAAGATTAGACACATTAACTTAATACTCCCTTCATCCCAAAAAGATGTTTCCATTTGCCATTTTTGTTTGTCCTAAAAAGACAGTCTCATTTCCAAAATTGCCAACCGATGAAAAAGAGAGAGCAATGGAGTAATAATTAAACCTCATTAAGGTTAGTAATGGAAATGAAAATAGGCTGTATAAAATGTTTGAATC
The DNA here is from genome assembly GCA_022495995.1 of Adenophora triphylla var. japonica. NCBI lineage: Eukaryota > Viridiplantae > Streptophyta > Magnoliopsida > Asterales > Campanulaceae > Adenophora > Adenophora triphylla. The sequence goes on from JAFEMH010002226.1 coordinate 105,722, forward strand.
GTCAAATGGGACTATCATTATGATATGGACGGAGTATCAAAAGACTCAGCTAATCATTCTACTTTTAGATAATCTTTGCTAGCATAGAACAGCTTAACTAACCTTGATAATTTCAACAAGTTGGTCAACTCCACTCTCACCGGGGAAAAGTGGCTAATAGGAAAAACAAAAGAAAGAAAGTCAATTATCACAGACAAATAATTCTTTTCACATGAAAAACATGAAACGTTAAAACTGTAAGAACCTGTCCAAGAAGCAGTTCGGCAAGGACACAACCCACGGACCAGATGTCGATTGCAGATGTGTATTCAGTTGCCCCAAAGATGAGTTCTGGTGCACGATAATAGCGAGAACAGATGTATGATATATTTGGCTCGCCTTTAACCTGTTACAGAGTGTAATTTATCTATGCAGCACATAAGATTAATGCTAAGGTAGCATCAAATAAAGTAATTAAGTTACAATCAATTCAAGGCAAAGTACCATAACTAATAAATAGCTGATTAAAATTTATAAATATGCAAAATTAGGAATAACTACGTGTTGAACCAAACTATGACCAAACAGGAACACCTACCAGAACTTTTGCACTCCCAAAATCACAGAGTTTGAGCTGATGTGTATGAGGATTAACCTGAAACAACAGATTGTATTAGTCGAGGGTTAAACTCTTACAATAAACAGAAAGAAAGGCTTTATATTCAAGCCCCACTGATGGAGAAAATTCCACTGTGTAATAAAAAATGCCTTGCAAGTGTACAAGTCACCGAAGTAGCAACGTACAAAAGTAAGGGTCGAACCACAGAGACTCGTGTGCTTTAACAAGTAAATTTAATTAATGCAGAAAGTAACAAAACGGGGTTTTTGATTTGGTTTATTAACTAAAATTACTAATGCAAGAAATTAAACTAATGAATTTAAGAAAACAAGGAAGCAAGAAATACGGATTTAATCAGATCAAAGGAATTCACGGATTGGATTTCATAATTGTCTCCTCTCTATGCTAAGATTTATTAAATAAAATGACAATCTCGTTCAAAGATTCTTTCGCTAGACTAAGGGTTGGGACGTTTGATGTTCGGATTGCAACCCTAATATTTCCGTCGTATTGTAAATTCCGCTAGGTCAAAACAACACTCAAGAAATTCATTAAGCACTTTAGAAATAAATGAATCTAGGTTTCCTCGTATTCCGCTAGGTCAACAAGCAAACCTAATTGATGAAATAGTGAACTTTAAATAAACTATCCACGCTAGTGCAACAGTCTAAACCAAATAAATAAATTATATATATTTCATCAAATATGAACGAGAAAGTTTAAATCAATTAAAATCGTACTAGCATAGAGATTCGACAACTACTACATCCAATCCATGAAAGAGGGGATTTAGCTACTCATATTCATGATAACGATCACAAAATATGAATAACAATAATGCATCAAACCTGAGAAAATAACAAAAACCTTAAAAATCCGAAATCCTTCACTGCTTCCAAAACCTAGGCAAGAAAAATAAAATAAAGGTTCCTAATAGTTCTTCTAAAGGGAGTATATATACTCCATACTTAAGTCCTAAATCAACCAGGAAAATAAAGAAACAAAATCCTTGCAAATCTGTGCCATACGCCTCGCTGATGTCATGATACGCGCCTGGGCACGAGTCGTGCTAATTGGCACGAGTCGTGCCCTTCAATCCAAATCGTTCCCATGAGTCGTGCTCCATGGTCCCAGTCGTTCTGATCAGCGTTGCTGGAATTGTGCATTGACCCCACTCGTGCTCACGAGTCGTGCTAAGCCCCTCCACTCGTTCTGATCAGCTTGGCCTTGAGGTGTGCTTATTCCCATTCGTGCTCCATTCGTGCTATGGTCCTCTTCACTCGTGCTCTTTTCTGTCCACTCGTGCCCTTTGCAGAATTGTCCAACTTTGACTCAGCCTTGACCTGACCTTCGTCCCTTGACTTTGTTTGACCCCGAGCTTGAACCTTGGCCATTTTGTTGCCCTTTTTCATTGACAATTGACTAGCACTCTTCGGCTCCATGAAATTCCACAACCAAGTACAAAGAAAATGCCAAAACTACCCCTAAAGTGTATTGTTTTCTCACACAACCTCACATAACAGAATTTCTCTCAAATACATCAAAAACTAATCTAAATACATCAAAATCAATATAAAGCATCCGAAAACATAGGTAAAATGATATGTATAAAATCCACTCATCAAATTCCCCCACACTTAGACCATTACTCGTCCCTGAGTAATATCCTAACTCCAATCTAAAATTGGTCTAAAGCAGATGTGTGGAAGAAAATGATACCTAGCTCCTCTATCCACCAATCACAAATCAATCAAGCATGATATACCGGAGTGTACAAAACTCCGTCTCCATACGACTCCCCAAAGAAATATCAATGGCCCTAGCTTGACATCAAACTCCATAATAAAATGATCGTCCAAACTAGGGCCCTCACAATGATAGTGGGGGGTGGAAACTACAATGTCCTAAATTTTCCCCCACACTTGCTCACACTACATAATGTACACCCTCAATCAAAAGTTAATGTTAAGAAAAGGGAATACTCAACAAAAACTTACCTCGTGCTAATCTCCAACCCCCCTTATTACTCCAAGGTGCACGAGGATTTCTATCCTAACGCCTCTAACACAAACCTCCATCTCCAAAAATGTTCCTACCCGAACTCCTAGCTCCCCCTTATGTCTCCACGCCGGTGAATAAAGGATGTTATCACTCAAATTCTCACCTTTTGCCTAAGTGCCCTTTCGGGTTTTCACTTAGCCACTCTATATATTTTTTTTTCTCTTTTTTTTCTTTTTTTTTATTTTCTTTTTATTTATTTTTTTTATACAATACAAGGCACCGCCCTTCCCCCACACTTAAACTACACAATGTCCTCAATGTGTGCACAAAAATAAAACAGGACAGTTTAAATGTAAAAAGGAAAGGGTATAAGAAAAGTTACCCTCAATATCTCGGGCCGAAGCCCCCATCCGGAAACTGGGCCTCACGGGCCAACTGCCGCTGTCTACGCCTATCTGCTCTCCTCGCCATCTCCACAAAGTGCTCGTCTGGGACCGGCTCGTAATGTCTCGGCTCGGACTGCTGCATCCAAAGTTCCTGCTGATATACCATTCTATTCGTAGTCTCCAGCCTGTCCTCCAAAGCCTCCAATCTATCATCCTGAGCATCCCAACGCCTATCCACATAATCAAACCGAGTGCGCCACATCAAATTCTGCGCCTCTCGGGCTTCACACTCCTCTCTATATCTCCTCTCCCTCTCATCCGCATCTCTCTGATGCTGAGCCTCCAAATAAGATCTCATATCATCCCAATTACCAAACGCTCCTGACGTACTCGACTGACCCTGACCATGGCCTGCATAGCCTCCACTCGTCCCAGCCTCAAATGGGTCTCTCATCTGGTGGTCCTCGCCACCCTGCTGCTCATCACCCTGCTGCTCATGCTGCTCCTCCTCTTCGTCACTCACTCTCTCACCCATATCTCTCTTCAAGTCACGCAATGTCATGTCTGCAACATATGGCATCCTCCAATCTCGTGCATACGGGCCATAAGGAAAGACCACCCCCTGCGCACACCGGAAACTCCTAACACCACCGTAATTAAACGTCAAGGCTTCATTCTGGCCCGAGATCCTCTCAAAGGTGTCATATCGGTATAGAAAGAACCGATCATAAAATAGGGGCCCCTCCGCATTTCCTACCGATCTAGGGTGATTACGAGACAATTTTCCACCAATAAAGTCACCATGCCACCCACCGGAATGTTTCCATTCCCATTGACTCCTAAGGCTTCACATCTCCTGAAAAACAAATCAATCCAATCCGGGATAACTGTGTTGGAGGATAAGGCACACTCCATAGTAGCAAACTGCAAAGCATTCATCTGTGCCGCTCCCGTTCGCATAAAAAGTCATCGATAACCCCTATAAAGCAATTTCCACGCCGGATGAGAAAGGGTCTTCATCACCACATAGGGCTTCTGCATATACTTGCCCGTCAACTCAAAGAAAAATGTCTCAACCGTTCTATCCCGTTCCGACCACTCTCCCCTGGGTTCACTCACTCCCAAGTACTCCCTAGCTGCTGCATAAGACAATGTCCTCGTAACATCATTCACATTGAACCTAACACTTCTCACTCCATTCTCCTCCCTCCTTTCCAAGGTTTCCAAAAATTCAAGCGTCACCCGCTTGTACACCCCCGCACTCTTGCCCAGAAATCCACCTAATCTGATGTTATTCAACAAACCCCCAACCAAATCATGCAGACCCAACTTCTGCAATGTTTCCACACATAAAAATCTAGTTACTTGAACAACCCTTCCATTTGCCAAGTTTCTCCATTTATTCTTTTGAGAGTCGATCAATTTAGTCAAGCCCATGAAATCGTCGGGAACTCGAGGGGGTTCCTCAATAACAATGTTTCTCTTTTTTCTAGCGGGAGCATCACCTCCTTTACTAACATCTTTCGTTCTTCCCATAATTCAACCAAGAAAATCAACACAAAATATTTTGACAGGAAATAATAGTCCCCACAATTCCACTTCTTCCTCCAATATCACCAATCACCAACCACACAACTTAAAATTCGAAAGAGGGATCAAAAAAATTGTACCTTTAAACAATGGAGTTCGCCGGAAAAACTGCCGGAAAGTTGGCCGGAAAAATCGCCGGAATCTGAGAAGATAGTCGGAAAAGAGGGAGAACACCAATGTGAGACCACCCACCAAGGACTTTTGCTTCAAACTATCCAACACTCCAAGTAATCAACTAACCCTACACCACCTTCAAATTCAAGCTTCCTTCAAGAAATAACCAAAAAGGGGTAATTTTGGGCTGAGGAATTCGGTTTAGGGGGGTTTATTGGTGTGGGGAAAAGGATTTTGTGGGTTAAGGATGGAGATTTAAAGGTTTGGAAGGTCAATTTTTAGAGAGAGAGAGAAGGAATTTTGAAATTAGGGTAGAGAGAAAGAGGGCGGCGGCTGTGTTTGAGAACAAAGGCACGACTAAAGGGTTTTCCGGAAAGCTGAAGGTTTTAATTTCGACTTTGGCACGAGTCGTGCCATTTAGCACGAGTCGTGCTCCCTTATCCATTCGTTCTCACGACTCGTACCCAACCTCCCAAGTCGTTCTGATCAATTGAGGCACTCGTTCCCACTCGTGGTCACGAGTCGTGCTCTTAGGGCCAAGTCGTTCGATGAAAAAGAAGCTGAGATTTCACTCGTGCATTCACTCACTCGTGCTTATGAGCACGAGTCGTGCCTTGCCTGGGCCAATTTTCAATTTTTTTTTATTTTAGGCCCAGGACTTTGGCTCCTCCACGCACATTTTCCTGCACATCATTAAACAAAGAAAATACCCTTCAGTAGCACCAGTTTAATACACAAATACAAATACAAATCCGGGTTGTCTCCCGGTGAGCCGCCCTTTTTTAATTTCTTTGGCTAGACACATTGGATGTCAAACTTTGACACACATTTTGACCGCACTTTCGCTGCCTACGTCCCCATTAATGTGGGCAGACTACCCAACAAAAATAGGCTCAAAGTCACCGTAGTTCGACACGTTTACGAAATAAAAGACTCATAAAAGCGGAATTTTTTTATTTTTTATTTTTTTTTTTTTTTTTTTATAAATAAATACCACCACCCCCGCACTTAAATCATGCTATGTCCTCATGGCATAAATCAAGAAAGACACAACAGAATCCAAATGCAACGATGAAGAGACTAATACGAAAATACGAAAACACGGTAAATATTACCTACATTGGGTTGCCTCCCAATTAGCGCTTTGGTTATAGTCGTTAAGCTCGACGTTATGCCCCAACGGAATTAAGTAGCCACCTCCGGGTCCACCAAATCGCCCACATCGATATCCTCCAAAATGGACACCCCTTCATAATACGGTTTCACTCGGTGACCATTTACTTTAAACACTGTGCCATCTTTTAAATCTTTGAGCTCAACTGCTCCGTGCGAATACACATGCACTACCTCATATGGACCCGACAATCTAGAACTTAACTTGCTCGGAAAGAGCTTTAATCGAGAGTTGAAGAGAAGGACTTTCATACCCGGTCTTATGAACTTGGGCTTCAAATTTTTGTCATGGTATCGTTTGGTCCTCTCTTTATACAGTTTTGCACTCTCATAACTGTCTTGTCGAAGTTCTTCAAGCTCATCCAAATCAAGCAACCTCTTTTCTCCTGCCAGAGCCAAATCCATGTTGAGCTCTTTGGTGGCCCAATAAGCTCTATGTTCCAATTCAACCGGGAGGTGGCACTCCTTTCCATAAACAATACGATACGGACTCATGCCAATAGGGGTCTTGTATGCTGTCCGATATGCCCACAATGCATCACACAATTTCAGAGACCAATCCTTGCGATTCGGGCGCACTGTTTTCTCAAGCACCCCTTTGATTTGGCGATTACTCACCTCTACTTGGCCCGAAGTTTGAGGATGATAGGCCGTGGCTAATTTGTGAACTACCCCATACTTTTTCAACAACCGATTGAACATCCGGTTCGTGAAATGCGTCCCTTGATCACTAATGATTGCTCGCGGCATGCCATACTTTCTGAAAATATTCTCACAAACAAACTTGCAAACAACATTAGCATCATTTGTGCGGGCGGGAATTGCCTCCACCCACTTTGAAACATAATCAACTGCTACAAGTATGTATAGAAAACCATGGGACGGGGGGAATGGGCCCATAAAATCAATGCCCCAAACATCAAAAATATCAACTATCAAATTATGTTGTAAAGGCATCTCATCTCTCTTTCCTATATTCCCGGACCGTTGACATCTATCACACCTAATGCAAAACGCTTGAGCATCTTTGAACAAAGTGGGCCAATAAAGACCCGATTGAAGCACTTTCCTAGCGGTCCTTTGGCCACTAAAATGACCCCCACATTGGAGTTCATGACAAAATCTCAACACACTACTTTGCTCGTGGTCCGGGACACATCTCCTCACAATTTTGTCCGGGCAAATTTTCCACAAATAAGGAACATCCCAAATATAGTGTTTCACATCGGACCTAAACTTACGTTTTTGGTCATAGGTGAACTGTGGTGGGATCATATTGGACACCAAGTAATTGACAAAATCTGCATACCACGGCTCTTGGACATGTATGGCAAGAAGTTGTTCATCCGGAAAATTTTCATTAACCGGAATCACACTCTCCTCGATATTATGATATGAATAGTCCTCAAGCCTCGATATGATCCGCTACCACATTCTCAGTCCCCTTTTTGTCTCGGATCTCAACATCAAATTCTTGTAACAATAACATCCACCTCAACAAACGAGGTTTAGCATCCTTTTTATTCAATAAATGTTTCAATGCAGCATGGTCAGAATAAATTATCACCTTTGACCCAAGCAAGTAAGAACGAAACTTTTCCAATGCAAACACAACATCTAGAAATTCTTTTTCAGTTATGGTATAATTCAGTTGTGCATCATTAAGTGTTCCACTTGCATAATGGATCACGGAAGGTAATTTGTCTACCCTTTGTCCCAAAACAGCCCCAATAGCAAAGTCCGAGGTATCACACATGATCTCAAAAGGGTGAGACCAATTGGGACTAGAAAGAATGGGGGCACACGTCAACTTTTCCTTAAGCAAATTGAAAGCATCAATACACTCTTGGTCAAAAATGAACTCCATATCCTTGGCAAGCAGATTACATAAAGGCTTACAAATTTTTGAAAAATCTTTTATAAATCGCCTATAGAAACCCACATGCCCTAGGAAACTTCGCACACCCTTGACCGAATTCGGGGGAGGTAATTTAGCAATCACATCAATTTTAGCCCTATCGACCTCAATCCCCTTACTTGACACAATGTGACCCAAAACAATCCCATGTTTTACAAGAAAATGGAACTTTTCCCAACTTAACGTCAGGTTGGTTTCACAACATCTTTTCAAAACAGATGCCAAATTCTTTAAACAATCATCCAAACTATCTCCTACCACAGAAAAATCATCCATAAAGACCTCGACACACCTTTCAATCATATCAGAAAAAATGGAGGTCATACACCTTTGAAATGTCGCAGTGCATTGCAAAGCCCGAAGGGCATCCTCCTAAATGCGTATGTGCCAAAAGGGCATGTGAAGGTGGTCTTGGACTGGTCTTCGGGCTATGGCAATCTGATTATACCCCGAAAAGCCATCAAGAAAACAATAGTAAGAATGACCGGCCAACCTCTCTAGCATTTGATCAATAAAAGGTAAAGGAAAATGATCTTTCTTAGTTGCAGCATTTAGTTTTCTCAAGTCAATACACATCCTAAGACCGGTCACTTCTCTCATGGCACATCCTCTCCTTTCTCATTCTGAACTACAGTGATGCCCGATCTTTTTGGTACAACTTGTACCGGGCTTACCCATTCACTTTCAGCCACCGGGTAAATAATACCCGCATCTAGCAATTTAAGGACCTCTTTTCTCACGGCTTCCTTCATGTGAGGATTCAGCCTCCTTTGTCTCTCCCTGGACGGTTTAGCACCATCCAAGAGATGAATTATGTGCATGCACATCGTGGGACTAATTCCCTTAATGTCCTTTAATGTCCACCCAATGGCCTCTTTATATTCACACAAAACAGCAATCAATTGGGCCTCTTGGTCCGTGGACAAATCGATGCAATTATGACAGTAAAGTCTCTCCCTCTCCTAAAAATGCATATTTTAAATTTGACGGGAGAATTTTCAACTCAAGGACTGGGGGAATCACAATAGAGGGCGCCAACTTCTCATTGAAGTGGCCTAGGGGTGAAACGGGCCATCACTCAGATGGTGCTCGTCGGCCTTATCCACAGCCATCAGTTGAGCATCCGCATTATCCCTAGGTTTCTCACCGCCCATTGAAATTAATGACTCTATCTCCTCACAATCTCTCTCATGCCATGACATTTCACGCACACAATCATCAACCTCATCAAACTCATCTACAAACATGCAAGACTCATCATGACCTACCGCATTTTTCATTACCTCAAAAACATTTATTTCAATTTTTTCATTTGCGACAGTCATGGAGAGAGTGCCACTAGCAACATTGATTACGGTGTTGGTCGTTTGCCATGAATGGTCTCCCAAGTAATATGGGTGAATCACGGCGACTACCCTCACCGCGAGGCATCTCTAGGACCACAAAATCCACAGGAATGATCAATGACCCGACCTGAACTAAAACATCCTCTACGATGCCCAATGGTCTTTTGATGGACCGATCGGCGAGTTGTAGGGCCATCATAGTGGGTTTTAGCTCAGGTAAACCCAACTCAAGATACATGTAATAAGGCAACAGATTAATGCTTGCCCCAAGATCAAGCATAGCTCTCACCGTGTGAGAATCCCCCAAAGTAATGGAAATTAGGAAACTCCCGGGGTCTTTCATTTTCGGTGGAAGACTATGTTTGACTACAGCGCTCGCATTCTCACCCAACACCAATTTATCATCTTTCCCATACTGAATTTTCTTGGAATTAATTTCCTTGAAGAATTTGGCATACGCAGGAACATTCTTGATCACATTTAACAAAGGCAAATTTATATTAACTTTTGAAAACATGTCAATCAATTCTTTCATTTGGTGATCAAGTTTGTTCCTCAAAAATCTACCAGGGAAAGGAACAGGGGGCACATATGGCTTGGGGTTGGACTTTTCTACATTCACATTTTGCCCCAATCCATTAGTACCCTCATCATCAGACACAACATCCTCAACAATCACATTTTCCACATTCGGGTTTTCCACAACAGAAGAGTCAACGACAGGGGGTGTAGGATGAGAAGAAGGAGAGATTACCTGGTTGTCTACCTGTTTGCCACTACGTAGGGTGATGATGGCCTTCGCTTGCTCCCCTTGGCTAGGGAATGTACCCGGCTGTCGTCCCTGTAATGCCTCCGCTAATTGACCCATTTAGGTCTCCAATTTTTTCATTGCAGCAGCTTGATTGTTGTTTGTTTGCTGTTGTTCTGCCCTCGCTTGGAGTTGCTCCGCTCTCATTCGATCCATCGCCTCTTCCCAAGGCTCTCTTTTCCTTTCATAAGGCCCCTGCGGTGGTGGTTGGGGATGGAGAGGTTTATTCGGCTGTTGATTTCCTCCCCAAGAAAAATTAGGGTGCTTCCCCCATCCAGGATTGTATGTCTGTGAAAATGGATTGTTCTCAAGGGAACCTCGCATATATGCTTACATCGCTCGTACTGCTCATGATTAAATAAATGGGGACTAGTGGTGGGGCAAACTTCATAAGAATGAGTGTTAGATCCACAAGTTACACAACTATCATGCATGACATTACCAACAGAGGACACATTGGAAGCAGAATTGGAAGTACTACTCATGGCCAACGTATCAAATTTTTGATTTAAAAGTGCAATTTGTTTTGCAAGCTCATCGTTCATTCCTATTCCATTCACACTATTTGTTTTACCCCTTGACCCTTTTTGTTGCGAATTAGATGCTAATCTCTCAAAAAGATCTTGAGTCTCATCCGCAGTTTTGCCTCCTAAAGAGCCTCCTGGCGTTATCAACCATACTGATCGGCTTGTGTCAACCCCCCATAGAAAGTTTGATGCAATAAAGGCAAAGGAAAATTATGGTGGGGACATTGCACCAAAAGCATTTTAAATCTGTCCCATGCTTCATGGAATGCCTCAAAAGAGTCCTGTGTGAACCCTATAATTTTCTGTCTAAAAGTGGCTAACGTAGCATGTGGGAAGTATTTTCTCAAAAATATATCATGTAATTCATCCCACGTATTAATGCTCCTAGGTGGGAGCAACATGAGCCACTTCTTAGCATTATCCCTCAAAGCAAAGGGAAAACATTTCAATCTTAAGTGCTCATCACTCACACCTCTCTCAATGGAAAACTCGACACAATCATCATATATTCCCTCAAGAAATTCAAAGAATCTTCGTAGGGAAGGCCATGAAATTGAGGGATCATGTTAAATGTATGGCCTTTTACCTCGTAACTTTTTGTTGCATCATTCAACACAATGCATGACACAGACGTGTCCACCCGAGGCCTAGAGAAGGCATCCATAGTAGGTGCTTGCAAAGCCATATCAAATGCAAATTCTTCTCCCTCGGTGGAAGAAGTTTCTAATTCACTCAAAGTTACCTCTGTCTCGGTGACAGAAGTTTCAGAATCAGTTTCACTCACTTGAGTAGAGGGAATGCCTCTCTCAACTTTGTCTATCTCGTCGTTCAAAGGAACCAAGTTAGGATCCAATGACCGGCGACCAAACATGCACCGATTAAATAAACTTGTTAAAAATCACAACAAGTCCCCGGCAACGGCACCAAAAACTTGATGGAGAAAATTCCACTGTGTAATAAAAAATGCCTTGCAAGTGTACAAGTCACCGAAGTAGCAACGTACAAAAGTAAGGGTCGAACCACAGAGACTCGTGTGCTTTAACAAGTAAATTTAATTAATGCAAAAAGTAACAAAACGGGATTTTTGATTTGGTTTATTAACTAAAATTACTAATGCAAGAAATTAAACTAATGAATTTAAGAAAACAAGGAAGCAAGAAATACGGATTTAATCAGATCAAAGGAATTCACGGATTGGATTTCATAATTGTCTCCTCTCTATGTTAAGATTTATTAAATAAAATGACAATCTCGTTCAAAGATTCTTTCGCTAGACTAAGGGTTGGGACGTTTGATGTTCGGATTGCAACCCTAATATTTCCGTTGTATTGTAAATTCCGCTAGGTCAAAACAACACTCAAGAAATTCATTAAGCACTTTAGAAATAAATGAATCTAGGTTTCCTCGTATTCCGCTAGGTCAACAAGCAAACCTAATTGATGAAATAGTGAACTTTAAATAAACTATCCACGCTAGTGCAACAGTCTAAACCAAATAAATAAATTATATAATCCGATAAACCATATTAGGCTGATTTGAATGAAAGCCTCGAGGAGGTTTCATGTAGAGCTCTTCCTGAAGATCACCATGCAGGAAAGCGTTATGCACATCCATTTGATGCAGTTCCCAATTCTTTGAGGCAGCAATGGCAAGAAAGGCTCGAACAGTGACCATTTTGGCCACGGGAGCAAAAGTTTCCGTGTAATCAATCCTTTCTTTCTGATGATTACCAAGGACCACCAAACAAGATTTAAGCCGTTCAACAGTACCATCAAACTTATATTTAATCCGATAAACCCACTGGCTACCCAGAGCACGCTTAATAGGGGGTAGAGGAACCATAGTCCATATGCCATTGTCTTTCAAGGCACAAATTTCAGCCTGCATAGACTCCTTCCACCCATTCTGTGTCATTGCCTCACGAAAATTCTGAGGCTCTTTTGCCAAAGTAATAGCTGCAAGGAAGTTACGATATTTCACAAAAAAACTGTCACAATTTATATAGTGAGCTATAAGATATTTAAAAAAACAGATGTGTATAAATGTTAATTCATCATTGTAAAATTAAATATTTTAATATTTTTAGTGTATTTAGATATGAGAAATTCTAGTAGAGCGGGCAGGAAGAAACGCCCGTTATACACAGCTATTACTGGGACGCAACCGTCCTGATCTGATACCGATGCTACCGGTGCTAGTGATGACGACCCTACTCATAGTAGTACCAGATCCTCCTCTGGGGCTGGTACTACTATGAGTACCACTCCTGTCGATTTCGAGGAGAGGGCGTATCTCCAGATATCGCAACATTATGCACAGTAAGTAACTCTTCATTAATTTGATATAAGTTGGTTCTTTTTTGTTTTATATATAATTCATTATTTAAGTTAAAATGTTATTATATAAATATACTTGGCAGGTTTGTAGGTGCATACCCTACACCCGGGACAAAGCTTGGGGCGTATTGGCGGTTTCGGGTCATGCACGAGTTTTGGCCCAACTGGAAATCATTGCCACAGGAGGAGAATGAGTATGCTTGGGAGGCGTTTAAGGTAATGTGTTAATGGTTTTTATTTAAAACCTAAATGTTAGTTTGTTATTAAAATGTTATAATTTTATTTTTATGTTGTAGTAGAAATTTACATGGGCTGAGGACATCGATAAGGATCAGGTTAAATATATTTTCATGCAGCAGTGTTTGAAGTTATTTTGGGATCATATTGGTAACATATTTATCTATCCTTAATTAGTTTAATAAACAATGATTATACTCTTTTAATTTTATAATGTTATCACTATATGTTTATGAGATATTCACATATTTAATAGGTACCACGAAGTCTCGATTCTATACTCAGCGGCTGGAGAAGGAATTGGCGCCCTAGACACCGACTTGGATGACTGAGGAGGTGTTTCGTAGATTTTGCGAACATTGGTCGTCGGAAGGGGCGGTAATGATCGCCCAAAAGGCTCGGGCAAATAGAGCGAGCTCCTCGGGGTCGGCGTTAAAGCATACGATGGAGACGATCAACGTCGCCGAGCATCATATGCGTATGGTATGTATGTTAGTTTAAATTTAGTGAAATCTATGGTTTTCGTTTATGTATGTATGTTAGTAAATGTAGTGTATGCATGCTTTGAAATCAGTTTATGTACGTATGTTAGCTGGGGAGCCATGTTGATGCTATGAAATCCATGGTTTTAGTTTAATCTTGCTTCTTTTATTTATAGCAAAGGGAACATGGCTCCGATGTCGATTTTTTGGATGTGTTCGTTAGCACACATGTTAAAACTCCTACATTTGCCGATCAACCTCCGCAGTGGGTTGATGATCGATCCGCATTGGCCTTTGTAAGTAAACTATCATTAAACGACTTGCTTTTGAATATGTAAATTTATTTATGTATATTGTGTATATGCATGATTATATTTGTTTATTTTATTTTGACAGAATACATATCATGTCGCCGTTATTCCTTAAGGTACTCCTCCCGGCAAGCCCATTCCATTTGTGCCTGAAGTTTGGCAAGCGGTCACCTCAGATAGACATCCAAAGAGAGGAGACCGAGTGTTAGGGATGGGGGATCACGGGCAGCAATGCCCATTGTTGTCGATCGGCCGTCGATCGAATGTGATCAGGCCCGATCCTCAGTATGTTTCGAGGATCTCCTCTCTAGAGGCAAGCTTGGCTGAGGAGAGAAGCTTGACTGCGCAGTATCGGGAGGAGACAGAGGCAAGGTTGGCTGAGGAGAGACACCTGGCTGCGCAGTATCGGGAGGATACAGAGCGTCGATTTGAGTTGATGATGGCCCAGATGCAGAGTATGCAGCATCATGGGTATTCCCACACGCACTCGAGTACCGGCTCCCCTTCTGACTCTATTGCCGAGGAGTCTTTTCAGCCTCCCCCGGTGTGATTTTGTGAACCCCCGATTTAGTACTGTACTTTAATTTTTGATGTCCCAATTTTGTACTATTTGAATTTGTAATAACATTTGATATTTAATTTGTTGTAATAAAGTTTAGGTAATTTCTAAGGTTTTTAAATTTATAGTTTTAGTTGGTATCAATTGTTATATCAGGTACAAAAACAGGTACAAAAAATATTATAATTGACATTTTTGATTATTATTTTTTATTTATTGCATTATCAGCGGCGGAAATTTCCGCCGCTGAATTATTTTATTTTAATTAAAATTCTAAATACAACGACGGAATATTCCGCCTGTGAAATAAAATTTAATTAGCGGCGGAAAATTCCGTCGCTATATTTATAATTTTAATTAAAATAAATAACTCAGTAGCGGAATTTTCCGTCGCTAAAATTATAATTTTAATTAAATTAAATGACCTTAGCGACAGAATATTCCGTCGGTGATGTTTTTTTCACCGACGGAATATTTTGTCCCTGTATTTAGAATTTTAATTAAAATAAAATAACTCAGTGGCGAAATTTTTCGTCGCTGAAATTATAATTATAATTAAATGACCTCAGCGACGGAAATTTCCGCACGTGGACACTGGCAAAATACTATTTCCGTCGGTGTACACCAGCCGAAATTGGTCTGTCGGACCGCTGCGACGCGCTGCCAGCGACGGACCACCGACGGAATAATTCCGCCGGTGGGTAAGCTTTAGCGACGGAAATGCTACTTTAGCGGCGAAATATTCCGCTGCTAAAACATGTTTTTCTGATAGTGATAGTGATAGTCAAAATTTTCGAGAGGCAAAATGACTTAACCAATCATTTCTAGCAAATAAAAATTTCATATTAGTAAATATCATAATTCATTTAAGAGTAAAAGAAAAAATGATATGCAAGGTACAGATCTCACGCGCACAACGAATTCCACATTTAAAAAAGATCCAAAAGATTCAAAAAGTGTAAACTTGAAACTATTATCTGAAATTTCACGTATAGTATATTATAGATAGATTGAAACATTAAATAAACGTTTATAAACGTTTAGGCTATAAAAGAATAGAGGGTGAGACCTGATCAATACCGTGTGAGCTATATATCATATTATAATCTACCGCTAGCAAGAAAAGTAATTGCAATAGTGACGGACGGAGAGGTGGTCCTCTCAACCCTGGCGGACGGACGAACAGATATGACGGAAGTGATGCCGGCAGGCCAATATGTGGAGCCAGAACAAGAAGTATTGGAAACCGGTCTCCAAAGGCCGCCTCAACACCACCACACTATTACTGCTGATGACATGCCGGAAAAGAGTGTTTACTTGGACAATGATCAAGGTATGTGTTCTCTTCTAAGTCTTTCACCTGTGCTTCTCTGATTTCTTTTCTTAATTCTCCAGTCCATGGTTTATCTTAATTTTCCACCGCCGGAATTATTGGAAACTGGCGATTATTGATATGCATGTGACCGGACAAGAAGAATACCAGCCGTAGTTAAGATATACTATGTCTAAAAATGAATATCCATTTTTGTTCTTTGATAAAAAAAAATGAAAGGAGATCAAAACAATGAATCTCGATTCTAAATGTGATAATATAATCACTAAATGAGAGGTTCGTGTTCTGGTTTTGTTTGGATTGATTCTTTTTTATTTCATCCGTTACTGTGATTCTTTATGATTGTCAATGAAGAAAAGTAAATTATTACGGGAAAATACAGTCCATTTGGTTACAGAATGAATGTGGAAATATAGCACAACGCGAGTTAATTAAGTACCTATTTGGTCCCTAACTTATAGCGTTTTTTACGGTTTCATCCCTATTATATTTTTGTGAACGTTTCAGTCCTTGAACTACCTATATAATTTTCCAGTTAATCCTTCCGTCCACTTTTTGTCAATTTCTCCGTTAATGAGGGTTGAAACCGTAAAATGTTAAACTCTAGACCCTAAAAAATAAATTTTAAAGTTACAAAACACCCCTTCTATTCTTTTAAAACCTAAATAAATCAGTTTACATAATAAAATAAAATAAAATAAAATAATAATAATAATAAAATAATAATAATGAAATAATAATAATAAAAAATTAATAATAATAATAATAATAAAATAATAATAATAACAATAATAATAATAACAATAATAATAATAATAATAATAATAATAATAATAATAATAAAATAATAATAATAATAATAATAATAATAATAATAAAATAATAATAATAATAATAATAATAATAAAATAATAATAAAATAATAATAATAATAATAATAATAATAATAATAATAATAATAATAATAAAAAATCCTTCTTCTTTATCTCAAAATCTTCAATTCAAACCTCTCCCCAGGGGCGGAGCCAGGGGGGCATGGGGGGGCACTCGCCCCCCCAGCGGCGGAAATGCAGTGAAAAAAAATTTTTTTTGCCCCCCCCCCATATTTTTTTTTATATATGTATATATATAATTAACTTCAAGATTAACACCAGTGAGTGGTGTGGTTCAGCGTTAGAAGGAGTGAAGTTAAAGCCTTTAGTGTTTCCTTTCAAATCCATGTTCAAGCCCTGCTACCTACATTTTCAATTAAATTTATTTGTCCTCCATCTTTGCTATTCTCTCTTTCTCTCCATCCATTTCTTTTTCTTAACAGTTTTGTTTTTCTCTTTCTCCTAATTTCCTCACATTTTTTCAATCTTAATTAATTAGTTAGGCTTTTCCCATTTCTTAATTCTTTACATTTTTAACTAAAATACATTGTATTTCATGGATCCGACCCAATCAATCTTAATTAATTAGTTAGGCTTTTCCCATTTCTTAATTCTTTACATTTTTAACTAAAATACATTGTATTTCATGGATCCGACCCATTTTTTACTTGTCCGACCCAAAAAATTTTGTTCGGGGGCGCTGCCCCCGAACCCCCGTGAAATCTTGCCCCCCCCTGAGGCAATTCCTGGCTCCGCCCCTGCCTCTCCCTCTCATCTGGACACCCTCACTTCACTAACTCTCGCCGGTTTGAATTTGGACTCCATTATCCTGGATTTCCAAGTCTAATCCAGGTTCAAAGCAAGCAAGCAATCATGCTATATTTTTTTCATGCTCCACTTCCACTAAATCAAGGTTCCAACAATGGAGATTTACTGCCTAGTTATCCATCAATATGACTGAAGGGTTATCTTTTGAGAGAGGGAGAGACAGAGAAGGCGAGTGAGAGAGAATGAAAAGGAGAGAGAGAGAGAGGACGACAACAAATTGGCCATAAATTGGCCACAATTTCAGATTTGGTGGAGTCCGGCCACCAACACCCACCATGAAAATTGCAAGAAGCTGATGACATAGAAGAACTAGAGGTTGAATCGGGTTTCTGGTTAATGGGTTTGATACTCTCGATTGCAGATGAGAAAAGGGATAGGAAGGGAAGGGGGCGGCAGATGAGAAAAGGGAGTGGGAGGTGGTGGTGGTGGAATGGTGCGGTGGGAGGAGAATTTTAGGGTTAGGGAAGAAGGGGCGGCAGAGAGAGAAGGGAATGGGGAGGCAGCAAATGAAGAGAATTTTTATTCTTATTATTATTATTATTATTGTTATTTTATTATTATTATTATTATCATTATTATTATTATTATTATTATTATTATTATTATTATTATTATTATTATTATTATTATTATTATTATTATTATTATTATTATTATTATTATTTTATTCTTATTATTATTATTATTTATTATTTTTATTTTTATTATTTATTATTATTATTATTATTTTATTTTTATTATTATTTAATTCTTATTCTTATTATTTTTATTATTATTATTATTATTATTATTATTATTATTATTATTATATTATAATTATTATAATAATAATAATTATTATTATTATTATTATTATTATTATTATTATTATTATTATTATTATTATTATTATTATTATTATTATTATTATTATTATTATTATTATTATTATTATTATTATTATTATTATTTTATTAATATTTATTATTATTATTATTATTTTATTCTTATTATTATTATTTTTATTATTATTTTATTATTATTATTATTTTATTATTATTTTTTATTTTTATTATTTTATTATGTAAACTGATTTATTTAGGTTTTAAAAGAAGAGAGGGGGTGTTTTGCAACTTTAAAATTTATTTTTTAGGGTCTAGAGTTTAACATTTTACGGTTTCAACCCTCATTAACGGAGAAATTGATGAAAAGTGGACGGAAGGATTAACTGGAAAATTATATAGGTAGTTCAAGGACTGAAACGTTCACAAAAATATGATAGGGATGAAACCGTAAAAAACGCTATAAGTCAGGGACCAAATAGGTACTTAACTCGCACAACGTAGTTAAAATGTAAAACAGAAAATTATTGATTGTCATGGTTTTATGATTTTGTTCATTTTCGTTATCATTGTCAAAAATTCCATTAAAATCATGAATATCACACTCCGGAGCGAATCCAGGAATACTTCAAGATCTGGATGTCAAACTAGTGGATTCAGACATCGGAAAAGTTCTGAAAGCATTCATCAATACACAAGAAGATGAAATCAGACCCTTAGAACCTAATACCAGCAGAGAAAGGGAGATTAAAAACTCTACAGAAGAAGATTATGAAGAAGAAGTTATAGAGTTAGAGTTTGAGAGAGCAATCAAGAAACTCGATACACATACTATTCACTGTCCGAAATGTAATACTCAGGTTACTAAGGTAATTCTACATAGAAAACGAAAGATTATTCGTAAGGAACATAAACCCTTGAGTTTACTTGGATGCTTACCTTGCCTCAGCGTGTTCATTCCCACTGGTACGTTCAATTTTATTTTTTCATGTTTTAACTTGAAATATATTGAGAAAAGTAGCTCGTTTTTCGTTTATGATAGATTTGTGTTTAACAGGAAATTATTTCAATATGTTCGGGATTTTTGGAACGGAGGGAAACAAGAAATCTCAGGCGACAACTTCTTTAGGTGAAAGTATTCCTCATGTAGATGCAATGACTACTCCTACCGAGAATGGAAATGTTGTGATTCAAGAAAAAGGGTGTTGTTTTGGTTTATTTGGTATTTTCGGAAAGAATTATGATAGTGAGAGCTTGAAGAAGCCTCTACTGACATCTGCCGAAGATCAAGGGCAATACTCGGAACAAAAAGATGAAGCGGCAACTGGCTCATCTAGTTACTTAAACGATGGACTTAAAGTTCGAGGGCAGTATTCGGGACAAAAAGATGAAGCAGAAACTGGCTCGTCTAATTACCTAAACAGTGGACTAAAAGGAAAACATGTTGTGGGTACTCCACCACGAGGAGTCATACTTCCCGGGGATGTGAGGCTTGATATTGAAAATGATTCAGGTAAGTTGAGAAACAGAGTTCTCAGTTTCTCTTTTCTCTTTTCTCTTCTGAAAATGAAACTAAAACTTAGGATTTTTGCAGATGTGAGCAAACTCCTAGGAAAACCATCACAAGAAGGTATAATTGAAGTTATTATTTTAGGAAAGGGTATCCATTTTTTGGGTCATTTAAGCAGTTAATTTGATTTTGCCATTGAAATGTGTGATAATGCAGGAGAATATGGACGTCGCGATGGGGCAGCTTTGTTTGGTGAACAGACGGGTGTTCTTGGACAACCTGCATGTCATTTAAATGATCAAGATTCTAAATCGTTCGAGATTGTGAAATGTATTGTGTATGGAGGTTTAATGGAGTCTATTACAAGCTTAAGCGTTGTCGCCTCTGCTGCTGCTTCTGATATCACTACGCGTCTGTTCTCTATATTTTCACCACTTCAAACTATCGAAATAAATTTTTGGGCTCCTTTTTTTTTCTTATTTTGTTTGAATTGTTGTAGTGAACATTTTGGCTATGGGGTTGGCAAATCTCGTGGGCGGGATCTTTATCATCGGTCATAACGTAAGCATTCAACATTATTTTTATTTTTATTTCATTTTACATGAAAACTTACTACAAAATATATGTATTTTCAGCTTTGGGTCCTAAAAGATGATCATCGATCAAATCCTCGAGGAAACAGGTACAAAGAATTATTGGGACGGAGAGAGAACTTCCCACTTCACGCGACATTTGCAATACTATCTTTCTTCGTCTTTGGCCTTGTCTCTCCGGTGATTTACGGCTTTGCGTTCCGAGTGAGTGATAATAAGGACTACAAGATTCTAGCAGTCGCGGGAGCAGCTCTTTTGAGTGTAGTCTTACTGGGAATTGGCAAGGCTTATGCTCAGAGAACCCCCAAATTTCACTTGTACCTCAAAACTATAATGTACTATGTGTCCATTGCATTTGCGGCCTCTGGCGTTTCTTATGCAGCTGGGCATCTTGTAAAGAAATTTATAGATGATATTGGGTTGTTCGATACTAGTTCTCCGGCGGCTCTGACATTTCCGGCGATGAGTTCGTTAAATTCAGTTCTGGCATCTTATTGAAGTTCTTGGATGTGAAGGGAGAGTTTTTGCCACTTAATGGAGTTTGCAACTTTGTGCTTGCATTTAACTTGTTTTTTGAACACTTGGTTAATCTTTTAATCATGTTCATTTTGGTGAGATGTAAAATTGTTATTGTATCTTGAGTGCCATAGAATATTTGTGTGTGTATTCTGAAAATAAGTCTGTTTGAAAGTTTAGATTAGTTAAAAATGTTGGGATATAAGATGTGTGTTTAGATGTAAAACACAACTGTACACACAACCTAAAACATCACTCTACAAAAGTTAAACATTTTAGAGGATCAGACATGTACTCGAAGACTCACAACCGATAGATAATATGCAGCAAAAAATTATATAACACAGAAGTTAAACATTTATTGGTTCAATCTCATCAAACAAAACTTTAAATCCAAAAATGATTTCACTATATAAAGATCCGAGTACAGAATGAAAACCTAACTAGTGAAATAAGAAAACAACTAAATTACTCGAGCAAGTTCTAACTCACTACTGAACAATGGACGATCTTCCTTGTTTAAGGGAAGTAAGCCTCGATAAACAGTTTACAAGAACGTGAAAGAAATATACGATGTGTGTTTAGATGTAAAACACAACTGTACACACAACCTAAAACATCACTCTACAAAAGTCTCTCTCTCTCTCTCTCTCTCTCTCTCTCTCTCTCTCTCTCTCTCTCTCTCTCCTCTCTCTCTCTCTCTCTCTCTCTCTCTCTCTCTCTCTTTTTCTCTTATTTTGCTCTGTAGAATAGAATGTATGAAAGTGTGTAAAGTTTTCACATCAATGCTCCCGCTTTTATAAATGCTCAAGTAAATCTTTTACGTGAAACAACCTATAAGAAAATAAGAAAACAAAGATTGACACTAAAAAGAAATAATATTTGTTAGATCCTAAAAGTTAGGAGTCACAAATATATGTACACATAAATAAAAAGATATGGACTAATTAAAATTTAATCTACTCTAAATATGTACTAAATCTTCTAAAGAAAGTCAAAAATCTAAACTTCTTAAAATACACACACGGTTTTCAAGAGTCCAAATCCTAAAAGGATTCAAACTCTTTCACTGTTTTTTGTTTTTCTATTTGGAAAAAAATTAGAAGTTCATTTTTAGCACAAAGATTAGAGGTGCAAAATGATCATTCGATATATTAATATAATTATCCAATTTTATTTTTGATGAAAAACAAAATTGAATATTCATTTCGTTTTGAGAGGGTTAGAATGCAACAAACATACACATTTTTAATTTAATTAATGATAGATAAAATGCAACAAGCATAGAGATAAGATATACATGAAATGTAGATGTAACCGTTCACAAAGATAGTGGTTATCATTATAAACGTGTGTCTAGATCACCTACCTATAGAGAAACTCAAACAACATGATCAAAGCCGATAAATCTAACTTGAAATTCAAAAGACTTGGTTCATCTCTTTTCATATGGAGAATTACGGGTGAGAAACCTAGAAACCATCTCAACCATGATTACTTTGAGAGAAAAACTAGAAACCGTTTCAACCATGATTACACTGTTTAATTGAATGAAATGAGTTACTTTGAGAAAAAAACTAGAAACCGTTTCAACCATGATTACTCTGTTTAATTGAATGAAATGAGTTATTTAAGACTCATTTGTTTTAATGAGCCTCTTAATGGAAAAAATGCAGACACGTTTACACCCTCGCTTTTCCAAAAAAAATTACTTAGTATTTATATATAAAAAATATATATATACTCCCTCTGTCCCAGCCCAGTGTAAACTTTTGGTCAATTTTGACCAACTTTGACCAATAGTTTAAGGTCATAATAATGATCCTAATAAAAATCCAAAAAATGTTATTGTTAATATTATTAAGCGTGATACAATAACAAATTTTTAAATTTTTATTAGGATCATTATTATGGCCTTAAATTGTTGGTCAAAGTTGACCAAAAGTTTACACTGGGCTGGGACGGAGGGAGTATAGTTTAGAGATATGGAGAGAAATTGAAAAGGACTGAATTAGGAGACTCTGAATTGCTACTGCCATAGTTGAAGCTTGACATGGAGCTAAGTTCATCACTTTTGGATCTCAAAATGATCGATCAAAGGCTAGAAAACTTGGGTTGATCAGCTAGAAAACTTGGGTTGATCAGCCCTTTGTGAAGGTTATATATATCCAATTTATGACGATAATGTCCTTAGTAGTTAGGATTTATTACGAAAATGCGTCAAAATGGTGAAATAATTACACGTTTTATTTTTGTATTTTGGGATGGATTTGTTTGGCGTTTTTAATTTGGAATATGTTGACAGGATATGATTAGGAAGAGAGTTTATAATTTACTTTTAAAAAAATAAAAAATAAGAAATAACTATAGGAGTTAACACATAAAAAAAAAAAAACTATAGGAGTATTTATCTAACTTTCACATATTTACACTTTGCATTCCTCTTCTTTCGAAAATTACAGTTTGCACCATATATTTTTTTTTTGCACACCCTCACTCTACATCCTAGATACATACGCCACTTGCGGTTATCCTTTTCTCAAGCTTTCTTTCTAATTCGAATCTGGATTTTGGGCACTTTAACCCCTAAAGCAAGGAACCCTTTCCTGTCTATCTTTTTTCTTTTATTTGAAATTTGTGCACTTTATCATCAGTAAACGACTTTTCCTCACTCAAACAATATTTCAGAAACTTAGACACACGAACTACGTCATCTGCTCCTTCCACGAATTACTTGCAATCACGCCTCTGAGATCCTTATCTTCGAGTTTGGGACAGATCGAACTCAACATACCTGTCTTGCCATAGATTGATAGCCATATTTTCTTACGTTTCTACCAATGTTTAAAGTACTTTCCGGCAAACTTACGGATGTATCTGTTACAAGGGTGTACAATTACAGAAAAATAAAATAAGATACAATTAATAAAAACTGAAAATACTAAAGGAGAAGTTGATGAAATTGCTGCACGAGCCCAATGAAATCACTGTCTCCTTAAGACATATTCGATCCCTCACCGAGTGTGCTTGAGTTTTGTTGGGTCGCTTGTCTCCCAGGCACTTTGCACCTAAAGTTCCCGACGAGCTGAACCGTGCTTGGACTAGATCACCTCTTCTTTTATAATGCAAACTAGGAGGCCAAAGAAAGAAGCAACAAGATGCAACCAAAGAGAATGGAGAAGGAATGCAGAAAAACCAAGTGCTTTGCTCTGTTGTGTTTTTTCAAGTGGTTTGCCAAGTAATTTCCAAAAGTTCTCCTCATTGTTGTTATCAAACAACAATTTATAAACTCCAAAAGCCTTAGAAAATCACAATTGAATATTTGGATTAATAACAATTAACCCGAAATTAAACTCCATTAAACTGAAAATATTAACCATTTTCAGTTTTGATATTCATTTTCATGGCTGTTACATTTGAAAAATCAAACAGTCATTAATGCCCAGGATCTGCTCGGCCGAGTCATGTACCTTGCTCGGCCGAGCAAGGCTCTACTCGGCCGAGCAAGGCTCTGCTCGGCCGAGCAAGGCATATGCCTCGGCCGAGCATGGCTTTTCCAGAAACTTTGTCTTCTGCCATGTTGTGCTCGGCCGAGCACCTCAGTAAAATCCAAAACCACTTTTGATTTACAAAATCAACATTTATTATCAATAAGTGGGCCAATTCCTTTGAGCATTTAAATTTAATACATCCAAAAACCATTTTGGACTATTAAATATTTTATTTCACAACCACAAACCCAATTAAGTAATTTGATAAAATTACCCTTTAGAAATTAAACCATTAATTTCCTTCAAAACACACTATTTTTCTAACAATCCCCCACATGAAGGAAATTCATGAGGATAGGTGATAAAGTCCGACAGTCGAAAACCTGCATAGGATAGGTAGGGGTTTGCCCTTTGAACCTTCCCTTGTAAAAGAATATTTACTCTACTCGCTAATCAGTAGACACGATGTCCTTGAACTGCTAGCTTTTTGTGTAGCCGATCATATACTTTACACAGGTATCTCCCTAACACAATTCAGCTCTCATAGATGTATCCATTCATGGTCTTAGATCACAATGCCTGGTTCTGTGAGAAGGTCTAAGAATTGAGCCTCACACAATTCTCCTCGAAGCGGCCTCTACTTCTTTCTCACATAGGTGATTCTTTTAAGTAACCCATTTTACTTCACATAAGAATCATTAAAAGCCATAGGCTTAACCTCATTCATCTTGGGATGTCACTTTCAGGAATGAGTATAGGGTTGACCCCCACAGTGACGCTACAAGTTTTTTAACAGTTAGGTTGTCCCTTTGAACCTAGATCTTGGGATCTCCAGTCAACTAGGTTGGGTTTTCCGCTGTGTTTAACTTCTCAAGAGGCTTTAAACCCATTCCCAATGTCAACCTTGCAACTATCTCTTTACTTAACCCTTTGGTTAGCGGATCCGCCAAATTATCTTTTGACCTCACATAGTCAATAGATATGGTGCCAGTTGCAAGTAGTTGTTTAATGGTATTATGTCTTCGACGTATATGTCTAGACTTACCATTATACATATGACTTTGTGCCCTACCAATTGCAGATTGGCTATCGCAATGTATACTAATTGCGGGCACGAGCTTTTCCCATCTTGGAATATCTTCTAGAAATTGGCGTAGCCATTCGGCTTCTTCACCACATTTATCTAATGCTATAAACTCAGATTCCATGGTTGATTTGGCTATAACAGTTTGCTTAGAAGATTTCCATGATATAGCTGCACCTGCTAATGTGAATAAATATCCACTTGTAGACCTTGAGTCTTTGATATCCGATATTCAATTAGCATCACTATATCCTTCTATCACAGCTGGATGTCTAGTGTAATGTAATACAAAATCACGAGTATATCTTAAGTACCTTAGTACTCTTACTATACCCTTCCAATGATTTATTCCAGGATTACTTGTGTACCGGCTTAACTTGCTAACCGTATAAG
Source organism: Adenophora triphylla var. japonica (assembly GCA_022495995.1). Taxonomy (NCBI): domain Eukaryota; kingdom Viridiplantae; phylum Streptophyta; class Magnoliopsida; order Asterales; family Campanulaceae; genus Adenophora; species Adenophora triphylla. The sequence continues at coordinate 131,549 of JAFEMH010002226.1, forward strand.
CAATATCCGACCTAGTACAACTCATCAAGTACATTAGACTTCCGATGATTCTCGAATACTCTAATTGAGACACCGGTTCGTCTCTATTCTTTGATAGATTAAGATTTGGGTCGATTGGAGTACTCGATATTCCATTGTCATCCTTGCTAAATTTCTCAAGAATTTTATCCACATAATGAGATTGACTTAACACAAGTCCGTTGGATATTCTAGAAATTTTAACTCCAAGGATTACGTCCGCAATTCCCATATCTTTCATGTCAAACTTCGAATTCAACATGTCTTTCGTGGATTTGATCATCTTATCACAACTCCCTATGATAAGCATGTCGTCTACATAAAGACACAAAATGACATAGCCATTTTTTGTGGTTTTAGTATAGACACATTTGTCACACTCATTTATCTTAAATTCACTTTGCATCATAGCATTATCAAATTTCTGATGCCACTGTTTTGGTGCTTGTTTTAAGCCATATAATGACTTTACTAATTTGCACATCTTCTTTTCTTGTCCACGTGCAACAAATCCCTCGGGTTGTTCCATGTATATTTCCTCTTCTAAATCTCCATTTAGAAAGGCTGTTTTTACATCCATTTGATGTATTTCAAGATTTCTCAATGCGACAATTGCAAGTACAACTCTTATTGACGTTATTCTCGTAACGGGAGAATACGTGTCAAAATAGTCTAGGCCTTCTTTCTGTCTGTAACCTTTAATTACAAGTCGGGCCTTGTACTTATCAATTATTCCGTCTGCCTTCATTTTTATTTTGAAAATCCAACTATATCCTAGTGTTTTGCTTCCCGGAGGAAGGTCCACTAGTTCCCATGTGTGATTTTGCAAAATGGAATCAATTTCACTTTTAATTGCTTCCTTCCACAAAGGTCCTTCCGAAGAGCTAACGGCTTCTTTGTAACTTTGTGGTTCACTTTCTACCATATAGGTTAGAAAGTCCGGATCATATGATTTTTCAATCCTAGCTCTTTTGCTCCGTCGAGGTTCTACCTCTTCTTCTTCACTTTTATCTTGAACGTGTTCTTCTTCTATTGAATCTATAACCCTAGTCGATGAGCTTGCCTCATTTCTTGACTTACACGGGAATATATTCTCAAAGAAAGATACGTTCACAGATTCCATTATAGTATTTTTGTGTATAGCATCAATTTTCGACTCATACACAAGAAATCTATAAGCACTACTGTTATGTGCATATCCAATAAATATGCAATTAACAGTTTTAGGTCCAATTTTCACCTTTTTGGGAGGAGGTATGACTACCTTTGCAAGACACCCCCACACTCTCAAGTGTTTATAACTTGGCACTCTTCCATGCCATAGTTCATAAGGAGTTTTGTCTTGTTTCTTTCGGGGTATTTTGTTTAACACGTAGTTAGCCGACAACACGGCTTCCCCCCACATGTTATCCGGTAATCCCGAACTCAATAACATCCGATTTTTCCTTTCGGCAACACCGTTTTGTTGGGGTGTATAAGGTGCATGGGTTATATGTTTAATTCCACTTTGAGCACATATTGCTTCAAATGGAGATTCATATTCACCTCCTTTATCACTTTTTAGCACCTTAATTTTCCTATTTAATTGATTCTCAACTTCATTTTTATAGAGAGTAAACTTCTCTATAGCTTCATCTTTACTTTTTAGAAGATACACATAGCTATACTTTGTGCCATCATCTACAAAAGTCATGAAGTACTTATTGCCGCCCCGTGATTGTGTTGATTTAAAGTCACATAAGTCCGTGTGAACCAATTCAAGTGGTTCACTATGTCTTTCAACTGAAGGGAATGACTTTCTTGCTAATTTTGCTTCTACACAAATTTCACATTTTTGTTTACAATCAACTTTAAACTTTGGAATAGAATTTTCTTTTGTCAAACGACGTATAGAATCAAAATTAACATGACCAAGTCTACCATGCCACAAATTAGATGACTCAAGCAAGTAAACGGAAGAGATATTCATATCATTAGCTTTCGCTTTCACAACCATTACACTTAGCTTAAACAGTCCATCATTGACATAGCCTTTGCCTACAAACATTCCACTCTTAGACAAAGTGACTACATTGGACTCAAACACAATACGAAATCCATGCTTTATCAAAAGCGATCCGGACACCAAGTTCTTCCGGATGTCGGGCATATAAAACACGTTGTTGAGAGTCAACTCCTTCCCGGATGTCATCTTCAAAACCACTTTTCCTTCTCCTTTGATCTCGGAGGTGGCTGAATTCCCCATGAATAGCTTTTCGCCATCCTTAGCAACAAAAGTACTAAACATGTCTCTATTGGAGCACACATGTCTAGTAGCACCGGTGTCAATCCACCATTGATTTGGGTTTGAACCCACCAATTTCACCTCGGAAATCACAGTTGCGAGGTGCATCTTGGACACGTCTCTAGCAATGCCTTCCACCATGTTTGCCTCACGAGCCTTCTTTGGCAAATTGCAAGCATGAGCCTTGTGGCCTTCACCGCCATAATTATAACAAGTTCCTAAGAACTTCTTCTTGGAAACACCACCTTTTGGTCCCAAGTGGGAATTCTTGGAAGTTGTCACAACCTTCCCTTTTCCCTTACCAAACCTTTTGCCTTTGGAGCTTTCACCATGCTCCACCACATTGGCCTTAGCCACACTAGAAACAAACTTGGTCTCAGCGACTCTATTGTTCTCTTCAATACTCAAACGAAGGATAATTCCTTCCACATCTATTTCCTTTCGCTTATGCTTAAGGTAGTTCTTGAAATCATTCCAAGATGGAGGCAATTTTTCAATAATTGCAGCCACTTGGAAGCTTTCACTTATGATCATACCCTCGGCATGAATCTCGTGCAAAATAGTTTGAAACTCATCCACTTGAGATTTCACACTCTTGTTGTCCACCATCTTAAAATCAAGGAAACGGGCAACAATGAACTTCTTTGTTCCCACATCCTCAATCTTATATTTGTATTCCAATGACCCCCACAATTTCTTTGCAGATTTTTTCTCATTAAACACGTTATAGAGAGAATCTGAAAGCGAATTAAGGATATAATTTCTGCACAAGTATTCCCCATGCTTCCATGTTTCAACCGCAGCCAAGGTTATAACATCCGTTTCTCCTTCACTCACCTTTGGCATATCATCTTTCAGATATTTGGCCGAGTGCAAGGTAGTGAGGTAGAAAAGCATCTTTTGTTGCCAACGCTTAAAGTCGTGGCCAACAAACTTCTCGGGTTTTTCCGCATGAGGTGTCGGAATATGGATCGTAGGAGCATTTGTCACAATTGTCGAGCCACTTGTGTTTCAAGTTTGGGGATTAGTTTGGGATCCAATTTGGATCTCCACGGTGTTGTTGTTAGTCGCCATCTGAAACACAACAACTAAGTTAGTATTTTCTGTTTTTCAAAAACTGTAATCGACTCCCTCGATTAGAGAATATGTCTTAAGATTGTTACAAGGGTGTACAATTACAGAAAAATAAAATAAGATACAATTAATAAAAACTGAAAATACTAAAGGAGAAGTTGATGAAATTGCTGCACGAGCCCAATGAAATCACTGTCTCCTTAAGACATATTCTATCCCTCACCGAGTGTGCTTGAGTTTTGTTAGATCGCTTGTCTCCCATGATAGAACGTGCGGACCGGGGGCACTTTGCACCTAAAGTTCCCGACGAGCTGAACCGTGCTTGGACTAGATCACCTCTTCTTTTATAATGCAAACTAGGAGGCCAAAGAATGAAGCAACAAGATGCAACCAAAGAGAATGGAGGAGGAATGCAGAAAAACCAAGTGCTTTGCTCTGTTGTGTTTTTTCAAGTGGTTTGCCAAGTAATTTCCAAAAGTTCTCCTCATTGTTGTTAACAAACAACAATTTATAAACTTCAAAAGCCTTAGAAAATCACAATTGAATATTTGGATTTAATTTGAGATTAATAACAATTAACTCGAAATTAAACTCCATTAAATTGAAAATATTAACCATTTTCAGTTTTGATATTCATTTCCATGGCTGTTACATTTGGAAAATCAAATAGTCATTAATGCCCAGGATCTGCTCGGCCGAGTCATGTACCTTGCTCGGCCGAGCAAGGCTCTGCATGGCCGAGCAAGGCATATGCCTCGGCCGAGCATGGCTTTTCCAGAAACTTTGTCTTCTGCCATGCTGTGCTCGGCCGAGTTAACACTCTGCTCGATCGAGCACCTCAGTAAAATCCAAAATCACTTTTGATTTACAAAATCAACATTTATTATCAATAAGTGGGTCAAATCCTTTGAGCATTTAAATTTAATACATTCAAAAACCATTTTGGACTATTAAATATTTTATTTCACAACCACAAATCCAATTAAGTAATTTGACAAAATTACCCTTTAGAAATTAAATCATTAATTTCCTTCAAAACACACTATTTTTTCAACAGTATCAACTAGAGACTTAAACAGAGAGGCAACACCATTATTACTAGAAGATATAGAAATGGTTATTGACTCTCTTAGACTTAGACCGTTATAATAAAAATGTGTAGTAGAAATTAATTTGTTTAATAAAGGAAAATCACTTTTTCGGCAGTAATAATATACCAGACAATAAGAATTCTACCTTAACTTTATGTTCTTATTAAGAAAACAATATAACATGGTTAGATATTTTAAGTGAGTTGAGAATACAATTGTCCAAAATAATATTTATAATGTAAGGGTAGTGCTATTAACATAAAAGAAGTTTACAAAGTGATGAATATAAAATGAGGTAACAATATTTTATTGGTTGTATCGATTGTGGCCGCCACACTCTAATTAAAATGCATCAATAAAATCTTGACACATCATTTTATAAACCAAATTTTGTAACATTCTTTTGTAACTTTATTATTACCTATAATGTAATGAGTAAAAAATATGTTAATGTAGACACCCCATTCTGAACCAATAATTACATGATTACACTAATCTTCGTCTCTCTTTTGTGTTTTGATGAAAGCATATTAGTTTCGTCATGTTTCGTTAAGTTTCTAACTAACCTTGTTAGTTTTGGACTTAACTGACTAACAGAATAACTGAAGAGGACAGAATAGTCAATTGACTAGTTGTCCCACGCGGAACATGCCTGTCTCGCGCAAGACAACCACTCTGCAGGATGGGCAGAATCACTTTCCTTGTCGATTTCAATCTTTTTTCTTGATAAATATCATCCAATCCTGGTCTCTACTGATCTAAGAGTTCTGGAACCTTCCTTGAGAGGAATCCCATTCCACTTGAGTCTCCTAAAACCCCTATAAATACTTGATGGCTTTCAGTATTTCAGTGGTCCGCGATTTCGATCGAAAACACATAAAACACACCATTTGCTGGTTTCTCTCCTTGAAAGATTCTTGCAATCACTCGTATACAACTCCCAAATTCGTCCATCAACTTTGTTGATTGACGAACATCGAGATTCAAGCTTAGGATCAAGGCGAAACTCTGCTCAAATCATTTCTCGACCGAAAAAGCACTTAGAATCACGTTCTAAATCAAATACTCCCTAAATACAAGGTAAACTCTTATATTTTACATTCTTCTTCTCAATCCTCTAATTGCTTTTAGAGTAGTGTAATCCCATCAAAAGGGTTAGTCTAGAGTCTCTTCAATCCATGGAGGCGATCTCGAAGCATACAACCCGACATTCCTAATTAAGAAATTAATTAAGGTTTTTCTGTTCTTATTTAATTACAATTTTAATTGATAATCTCCCTTAAAGCAAGACCGATCTTCGGATTTGGTGGATGCGTTGCTCCTTGACCTTCCAAATTCATCACTTAAGCCTCGAACTCAAATCTTTCAAAAAAAAAGGTTTTTCTTATTGTTTTCCTAAATAATTAATAAGTGGCGACTCTATTATTCAAATAAAATCGCATCGCTACAGTTTTGGCGACTCCGCTGGGGAATATTTAAAATTAAAGTGGCTTAGACTTGCGTTAATTAAGGGGGGATTTTCAAAAAAAAATCGTTTTTTTATTCAGTTTCAGGCTAGTTTCGCACGAGACAACCCTTTGTCCCGCGCGAGACAAAGCTTCGATAATCTATTTGTTTTCTGGTTTTCCTTGTTTGTTTCGAGATTCGAGATAAGATTCGAACATGCAAGGGGGATCCCAGATTACAATATTTGTAGAGTTCTTTCATCTCAAGGCCTCCCTTAAGACGTATGACTCAAAATTGTTTTTTATTTAAGTAATTGATTATTATTTAAACTGCGTGAGATTGGTTTTTGATTAAAGTCCGGTCCATGGAGAATTCGGAAGTTGTAAATTTAAATTAATTTATTTATTATTTCTCTCTCTACTCTTTACGTGGAACTACGACGACCTGAGTCTTCCTAATTTGGGAGAAACGTAAGCAACCACTTGGTGCGGCCATTATCTGTTTTTCTTTTATTTTCAAAAAAAAAACTTTCTATTTTACTCTATCACCTAGATTGACTCTCACACACGCGCACTCATGATTATAATTGTCATTGCACTACATACCATAATTAACCTGGGACCCACACTAAGGACGGATGACGGTAACCACCTAGTCGCCGGTCTCTCCGAAGTTGGATCATCCCACTCCGCGTCTTCATTCCACCTAGATTGTCATATCGCGGGGAGCCTAGCCTTTCAGCCCTGCATCGCCTCATGCATCATGTAGATTTACTTTTTAGGACACTCCATGACCGGTCGGTTTGATCTTGGAGTCTTTGTAATCACTTGCCAAGATCGTTTTTGTGCAATAAGTCATGGAAAAGAAATCAATAAATTGTCGCTTCGGAATTGTCCCTTCGGAAATGTCCCTATAATTGTCCCTTCGGATTTGCCCCTAAAGAAAAAAAATTATCACTAAATTTATTGCACAAAACTCGATGTTACTTGAGATAACTTCGATCCCTAGGTCCTTAGGTTTGGATTTTGAATGTTAGAAACCCCCAAAACGGATTTTCCGTCCAACCAAAATTAGGATTAAAATCAGAAAAATGTGACTTCCCGTAATGTTGTCCCGCGCGAGACTACTTGTCCCGTGCGAGACAAGTGTTCTGTCTTTTCGTGTTTTGGACAAAACCTTCAAGCCTTCATACACCCTATTCAGCTGACTTGTTGGGACTCGATCATGGTTTAACACGGTTGCTACACATCTAGGTTCATCGCCAAATCTCGACACAATGTCTACTTCTCCTTCTGTCACCAAAGCCGAAATCAAGGAAGCTTAAGGCCGAACTCATCGAAGCCCTACTTAAGATGGATGAACAAAGAAAGAAAATTGATGAGCAAAATGCCCAAATGGTCGCGCTCATGCAAGAGCTCCACGAAATGAAAATCAAGAAAGCGAGAAAGCAAAAGAAGAAAGATGGATCCTCCTCCGATGAAGAGGAATCCTACCCCAAGAAGAATAGGAAAACTAAGAAGTCAAGCAAGAAAGAGGAAGAATCCGATTCATCCTCTCCCTCATCCTCCTTCGATGATGAGGGACATATCTCCAAAAGTACTAAGACTAAGAAGGAAGGTAGTGATGAAACTACTAAACTTGGTAACCATGTTACTAAGAACTACCTTGAGAAGAAACTTGCAACCCTTGACACTTCGAAGGAATCGTTTGTCTCATTTGATCCCGATGCTCTTCAACAATCCATCACCAAGTTTCCTCGCAAGTACAAGACACTCGATATTGCCAAGTTTAACGGCACTACTTGTCCTCGAGCTCATGTTGAGACCTACACTTGGGCTATGCTTTCAAGGCGTTGATAACACAATCTTGGCCCAATGCTTTCCTCAAATTTTGGAGGGTGCTGCAAGGGATTGGTACATGTCTCTTCCTACGATTACAAGGCTTGATTGGTCGTCTGCATGTTTAGTCTTCCAAAGGCAGTTTGAAGACAACTCCACTTACCGCCCTACTAGGAGGGATCTTGAACAAACCAAGCAACATGCAAATGAGTCCTTTGCTGAATTTGCCAGAAGATGGAGACCTCTAACTTACTGAAATTGTCGAAAGACCCACTCTCAAATAGCAAATCCACATCTTCCTCCAATCTCTTCGTGATGAATTTCAAGAGAAGCTCGCCGGTAATTACTTTCCTAGTTTCAACGAACTTCATGAGTCCGGGATTAGGATTGATGACTTCCTAAAAAGTAAAAAGAAGGAAAGTAGTTTTCGCTACAACAGGCCCACCACAAGTAAGGACGCCTCAGTCAACGCTATTGCATTCTACCGTCCCAACACCGGCAACTATTCTACTGCTCCTCCTCCCGAAAAGAAAAAGAGGCACTATGACAAAATTGAAGGAATCACTCAAGAAGAACTCTTCGATGTGCTTGTCAAGAATGAAAAGATCAAACCAAAGGAAGGTGGTCCTCCTAGGGATATGGGTCCTAATCATGCTCATCACTTATTCTGGAAGTACCACGACTTCACCGGCCACGACACCAATACTTGCCACCACTTGAAAGACGTTATCCAAGACCTCTTTGACAATGGAGGGTTAGAACGTCCCAACGTTATCACCAATCCTCTCCCTCGTAATACATGAAGAAGATGAAGCTTCAAGAAGAAATCTACACTTACCACTTTGGGGCTACAACTATCCTTCCCCTTTCTCCTTTGATAGAAGTAGATTAGGTTCTAAATTTTCCAAAGTATGAACTCAAAGAGTCGTTCGGTCTTTCTAGTACTTCTCACCTCCTCTAGTTTGTGTCATCTAAACTATCGAGTCTGTTTTAATTTCTCCGTTAATCAAAGACATTTTCTTTTCTAAAAACTTTCCCTAAGGTTGTTCTACATCATGATATCATTTAATTCATGCAAAATAATGAACCCTCCATTTCCTAAACTATTGCAAAAATAATAGAAACTTCTAAACGAGTTTAAGAAGAATGATTATCATTAGAAGGCTTAAGGGCTAAACATTACCCCTACTGAAAGTCAAAAGTCAGCAAACGAAGAACACCAAAGGTGCTGCTGTCAACCTTCATTTCAAAAAAAAAAGTGAGGCTACTCAATTCAAAGCTTTGAGAGTACAAAAAAAAAAACTCTCAAGCTTTCATCACCCCACAACAAAGGTGAAACTTCAAACACATGAAGGACTCTCCCACAAAGAAGAGGAATCAAGTGATACCAACAAAAGAAATGAAGATTACTCAACATCCTCTTACAACAAGTGAAGAAGACTTTCAGTATCAAGAAAAATGTTTACCCTTAAGTCATACTAATGAGTGTCTTTCTTCTCAAACTTATTTAGAAATTTCTAGATGATGCACGGTTCATTAAAAGGTAGAACAACTTTTCTAGATTTTTGAGCCAAGTAGCATTTATTGTTAAGTCTAGGGGCTTCCTGTTAGCCGCTCTCGTACACACTCTTGAAATCCAAGCATCAAAACTGGGGCTTCCTAACATTTCCTCCCCCACTCAATCTCTACTTCAACTCTTCAAAATAATCAAATCTGCATTAGGAGCTTTTCTCTTTGCTTCTCACTCTCATCATTAGAAAATACACTTCTCCAAAGAGTCAATGTTTGGATCACCTTCCAAAGAATAGAGTCCGTTTCTCTTCAACTAACTTGAGATCTCATTTCTCTCTCCTCAGTAAGATTTTCTCCACTGAATTCTCTTCGATTTAACATAATATTTAAAAACAAAAACAAAAAAAAGACGCAAAAGAGATACCCGCTAGATTGAAAACCCGAAAGGGTGGTCTAGGAAAAAACCAGTGTGCGTCACTAAAAAAAAATCAAAGGACAAAGGGAGACTTTTCTTCAACCTTCTTCATCGAATATCATTCGATCATCTTCAAATCAAGAGAGCAGCCTCACGAGCCTGTTCACAAAGTCATCTACCACATTCAAGCAACTTGGGGTTTGAGACAGGAAAGAGACTTGGACATAAAGTCGTTACGACAGTTTATAGATTTGTAGTCGTTTGCCTCCTAGAGACACGACTCAAGGGAGAATTAAGAATGAAGATTCGCAACAGACCTAGATGTGTTCACATAAGGTTACTCATCGAAATTCTACAACAATGAATAAATAGTACGGTACTCTCGCACGAGACAGCCTCGCTGACTAGCGACAGATTCTGCATAAACCTGATTTGGTCTCAACTTGTCAAACACAAGTTCACTCATATAGTTCACCCATCTCAAATATAAATTCATACGAATGTCCCTACATGTCCATATACCATATACTCATACATAAACTCACCACCAAAATGATCAACCGGCCATTTACACGAACAGACGTGAGCACCACCACGTAATTCCAATTAAATAACTAAAATCTGAAAAATCTACTTGGAATCTGTATGTGCTAACAGGTACAGAAAGGTAAGAATCATTCGGGTCCATCCGAGACCAGCATGCATATATCCTTGCATTACAGGAGCCGAAGGCAACTTCACCTCAACCGACAACTTCAGAGTCTGTGACGGCAGCAACGACAACAAATTCCGTGACCTCGGCAACAACAGCAACACTTGTAACCTTAGATGGAGCATCAGCAAAGTCTGTAACCTCAGCAAACTCCAAAGTCCGTGACCTCAGCAACGTCAACAAAGTCTGTAACCTCAGCAAACTCCAAAGTCCGTGACCTCGGCAATGTCAACAAAGTCTGTGACCTCAGCAACTTTAAAGTTCGTGACCTCGAAAACAACGGCAACGTCAGTAACCTCAGGTGGCGCACTTCAACAACTTCATCAACAAACCAGGTATTTTCGAAATTGGGTCAAGTCCACTACAACAAAAATACCCTTTAACAACGTTTTTTAAACGTTGTTAAAGACTTTTAACAACGTTTTTCAAAACGTTGTAATATCCAACGTTGTAATAGGTCCCACTCTAAGACAACGTTTTATAAACGTTGTAAAAAGGTTCATAAAACGTTGTAATAAGACATATGACAACGTTTTAAAAACGTTGTAATAAGACAATTGACAACGTTTTTAAAACGTTGTAATAAATAGAATGACAATGTTTTTAAAAATATTGTAATAACAGATTGACAACGTTTGTAAAAACGTTGTGAAAATATTATAGACAAGGTTTTTAAAACGTTGTAATAAGACGAATGACAACGTTTTTAAAACGTTGTAATAAGTAGATTGACAACGTTTGTTAGAAACGTTGTCTTACCATGTATACAACGTTTATAAAACGTTGTGTTAATGTTTATTACAACGTTTTATAAACGTTGTTAATGTGAATAAAAAAAAAACCCTCCATTTTACAACGTTTGCCCTAGCTTTAAGAAGCTTTTCAATTTGTTCTTTGCTACCAAAACAAGCAAAGAGAAATTATTACATAGAAGAATTCTTTTGTATCACACAAGCAAATACAATACAGAAGACATCTTATGGCTTACTACTAGTTAATAACATGATTACAATGTCAAGGATACTCCTTGCAGGGATGGCACAAATGGGAAAAAGTAGCCATCACTTATAATTGTTCAAAAGAACAAGAGAACATACACTGCCACATGCTGATTTGGGATTTTCCATCTGGTCCATAGTGAGTTCAAACTTTTGCACCTTCTCCTCCTGCTCAGCTCTTCCGCAAGTTACAAATTCCAGCCTGCAAAACAGAAAAACATTTCTCCAGAGTTTGTTATCTGGTTCCTATGCCTACTGAAGTTTTGTTACTGCCTGTAGAAGCACCCATGTCTGTATCCCTATATCTATTGAGCTCCAAACAACGAACTCTCGAAACAGGGACCATCTTGCTTGTAAGAAGCACTACTTCAGCATAAGAGAAGAATAGAGAAATGGTCAAACAGCACATAGAAATAGAAGCTTTGTGATCACTTTACTGCCCAAAAATTAAGCAACAAGTAAAGAGTGGTGCTGACCAAGACACAAAGCCCATTTCTAGCTGGAAGAAAGAGACAATCCAAAAATTCTAATGTGTTCTTTCTTTTTAATCATCTTAAGCAAACTAAAAACGTTCATCTGTGTCGGACTCTCCAGTGACAAAAATGTGGAGATGACGAGAAATTCCAGTTGAACCATCTGTTATAAGCAATTTCATAAACTGCTCTAAATCATAACCCCCCCCCCCTTTTTAGATAACTTTAATTGAACTTTTGACCAATAATTTTATGTTACTTTGTTTATCCCGATGAAAATCTAAAAATTGTTATTGGTAGTACTTATAATGTTGTATCCATAACTTGTTTTAGAATTTCTTTTGGAGAAACAAATTAAGATAAAATTATTAGTCAAAGTTTAATCAAAGTTAGCTCAAAAAAAGTGGGCTATCCTTTTGGGATGGGGGGTGGTATTTAATAAGCTGAAGGAGATGAAAGATCAATCATGGAATACTCACGATGAATGGAGCCCAGATCACCCATCCGGCCATATATTCCCTGTATCTCATTTGATGCTTTGGCCTGCAATATTGCTTTTAGAACAGAACCCTGACTCTTTTCCGATTCCATTACAAAAGTAAGCTCCATGACCTTCTGGCGGGCAGCTTGCTCGAGAGGAATTAGTGCCTCTTGTTCTTTTAGACATTCCTAGAGATGATCAGATGTCCTCAGTTCTCGTGAATCCAATGAAAGATAATCAAACAAGCAGAGATGAAAAAGGCAAGTAATTGAAATCTAAAAGTACTGTACTTGTTCAACTTTACGCAATTCTAATGCTTCAAGCTTATTTTTATGTAACTCGCTTTGAAACTTTTCCGTGCCTGAAGTCCTGTCGACAATTTTGCGTCGCAAGGTGTCCAACTGCTTCTGAGCATCCTCATAAGCAGCACGACCAGCCTCATGCTGAAACAATCAAATCACAGAAGACAACAATGACACCCAAATATGGTGAGAGAACTGGAAAGATGAAACAGCATCTATCAAATTAACTGGCAGAAGAGCAAGCAGGGTGACAGCAACCAGACAACAATTATATTAAAAAAAATAAGGTTCAAAACTTATAATGAAGTGATACAGACACCCGGCCTAAGTTTCCCTAAAAATATTTAACAAGTCATAATCAAGAAGGATAAATATGGATAAATGAGGCTGCACCTAACTGATATGGCGGACTAATCCAAGGCCTACCCTTTCTTCTTCATCCACATCGCATGGGACACCTGGCAAGTTATGAAGCGGATATTCTACATACTCATCATCCTCTATTGAAGCAGGGAAGTGGGGCCTGCTGGAATGGCCATTGGAGAATTCAAAATTAATCATTCTGGAAGACGAAGCAACGGGCAGCTCTGAACCACTTCCTTCTTCCTGTGATATACAGTATGATTTGTTGAAGTAAATGATCTAGTCTTACTCAAATATAAAATGCCACATGAAGAAAGGCAAAAGGAAACGTTAAGATGAAACAAAGAGCTACCTTAGCATCTGATTGTTTATCTGTTGGGACCTGACAAAATCAAAGATAATGTTAGCAACCGAAGTACAGGACAAACACAAAAGAAGATCAAACTGACCATTCTACTTGCAATTATGTTTCCAAGTGCAATAATATACTGTGAAATTAATGTGACAATTTATTCATCTCTCTATAATACATACTACAGTAATTGTTTCCTCCGTCCATAAATAAGTATCTATTGTTCCATTTCGAGACGTCCCAAAATAAGTGTTCCATGATAGCAAACGGAGGCTAGGAGAATAGAACGGCTGAACGATATTGACAAGAAACAATATTTCGAAAGCCAAAGCTTTTCTTTTTCTATTTCATAAAAACAAAGTCTGAATAATACAAAACCCTAGCTTATTATTTATACTAATCCTAAGAACATTCTAGAGATACTAATTAAATAAAATACTAAATAAATAAAACCTTAACTTAATATTTTAATAATCCCTAAAACCCATAATCATTTAAAACCCGGATCAATCCGGCCCACATCAGATTTCTTTCCTTTCCAGCGACTGACTTGCTGAAGTTCCATCTGTGTACCAGGCGCCCGCCTGGGAGTTCATGAGGCGCCCGCCTCAAGCCTAGAGTACCTCCTCGTTTGTTGCTGCTTGTTGCTGCTTGCTGCTGCTTGTCCTCATACTGTATCATTCCATTTCCTTGGATTTTAATTTTTTTTCAAAATCAAAGGTCTATCATACCCTTCTTGGCCGTGATGCAGAAAAAGAAGTAGGATTCATTTGACCGTACTACAAGTTAGGGTAAGGAAAATCACTGGAGCTCAGATACTTTCATAAAGCATGTGTAAATTCACAGGAAGACACTTATTTTAGGACGAAAGGAGCAATGTTGACAATTTTGATACATGAACTACCATATCTTCATGTAGATTATAAGAAATGAGAACGGAAGATTGAGACAGGAATGAATACAAATTTTTTATTGGCTAAAACAATATTAACACCACAGCTACATGAACTTGAATAATAAATATAATTTAAAATGAGCATAATTCTAAAATAAACATATAAAACGTGAAAATTTGTTGAGAGATCATGCCAAATAAGCAATATGAGGCTATCATTACGAGTCTGTGTAACAATACACATATTTCAGTTACATTTCTAATATTTAGTCATTCAACGATCCACCTCTATCTCAACCTCCACCTGCCACCTGTTGGATCAAAGAAACTCAATCAAATAATTTTATATATATGCTAGTACAAGTAATGTAATAAACAAATATACTTACACTATATATGCTAGTTATCTAACGATCCACCTCTATCTCAACCTCCACCTGCCACCTGTTGGATCAAAGAAACTCAATCAAATAATTTTATATATATGCTAGTACAAGTAATGTAATAAACAAATATACTTACGCTATATATGCTAGTACATGTAATGTAATAAAAATATAAGATTACACTATAATAAAAGAATATAATCATAATAAGATAAATAACGATTAAATATACCAATTTGCCTTCACATCCCTCTCTTGCACAAGTACTATCTTGGTCATCATTGGATTTATCAAGCAAAGATACATCTAGTGGATTATAGGACGATTCACCATTCTCATCATCACTGTTATCATAGATTTCCATATCATGATAGCCTCTTGGTGGTGGTCTCACAACAACTTGCCAATTAGATGTTTTGCTTTCTCACCAGTAGAACACTTGTGAGACTTGTGCTGCTAGTATAAAAGGATCTCCTTTAAATTGTTCTTGAAATTGATCAAAGTTTACTAATGTAAATCCATCTTCAACCTTCACTCCACGATAAATATTTGCCCAATCACACTTAAATAAAGGAATCTGAAAAGTCAGATAGTCTAGCTCTATAATGTCACGCAAGATCCCGTAGTGACCTATTATCGCTACTACATTGGGCATTGCCATTTGGCACAGCTTGACGTATTGTAGTAGCTTCAAGTGAAACACCACTATTCTGTGTGGATTTTTCAGCGTCCTTGGTGCGAAATCGACGACCATTTATTATATACCCAGAATATGAGAGTGCTTGCCTTCTAGGCCCATACGATAACCACTTTATTGTTTCAGAAACTTCTACTTCACCTGAGGCCATTTGATCTTTAACCTGTATATTTATTTTACATAAATAACATATGTATTCACAATGTGTAAACTAATAAAATCTAATAAATATGTAAAAAACCTTATTCGAAAACCAATTAGAGAAAGTGTCTGAATGCATCTTTGAAAGTTCTTCTTCGGATAGATCAGTATGTATCATCTTCAACTCATTCATACGCATCCTAAAATAATGAAAGAGTGAAAATTATTCCTAAGAAACAAACTAGACAAATTTGCACTTAACTTAAATAAACTTACTCTTCATATGGTTCCACTTCTGCTGTATTAAACAACACATATCGATGACCATTCTGCATATCTTCATTAGACAATGTAGTATGCTCTCCTTTAGAAATTGGTCGTCCTTCAAATGTTTTTACATCTTGATGCTCCTCATTACGTTTATGTGTTTCAAATAATTCAGAGCCTTTCTTGATGTACTCACAACAAAATCTAATGGACTCATCGGCAAGATAGCCTTCACATATGCATCCTTCCGGTCGTGCAGGATTCCTAACATACTCCTTGCCCGTCTTCATAAATCTAAAAAGATTGATTGCAAATTATGGAGGAAAATATATTTCAAGCTTATTATCAAATAATGAATTAATAGAATTTGAATACCTTTCAAATGGATACATCCAATGGAATTGATTTGGTCCACAAAGACGAGTTTCTCGTCCTAAATGCATTGTCAAGTGAATCATAATATCGAAGAATGAAGGAGGAAAATATCTTTCAAGCATGAACAATGTCTCAATTATCTCCTCTTACTGACTTCAATTTTTTCTATGTCAACTACTCTTTGGCTTATATCATAGAAAAAGAACAAAAATGAAGTAATGCATTTCTTGGCCCTTTTGGTAAAATTCCTCTCAATGCGACTGGCAATAACTGTTGCATCAATACATGGTAATCATGGGACTTGAGTCCAAGTATCTTGTCATTTTGTGCAAAACAGTTTGCAATATTTGAGCTATACCCGACGGGAACTTTCAAATTTCTTAGTCGCCAATAAAATGTCTCCATCTCAGAACTAGTTAAAGTATGTTGGCCTGGTGGAAGGAGTATCTTATCATTCTCGCCAAACCTTGGATGTAACTCTGACGGAATTCCCATGCTTTCCAAGTCTTTGCGAGCATTATGGCCATCTTTTGATCTTCCTTTTATATCAAGCAAAGTGCAAACTAAACTCTCACCACAATTTTTTTCAATGTGCATTAAATCCAAACAGTGGCGTACCATTAAATGCTGAAAAGAAGACATTTTTATTAGTTATCAACTATTAACTATATCATTATCTTTAATTAACATTAAAGTACAAAAAAAATATACCTCGTAGTAGGGCAGCTCAAAAAAAATTGATTTTTTCTTCCAAATAAGGACCTTAACTTCTTTCTTTTTATTCTTCCTCTTCCTTTTCTTGTTTCTCTTACCTTTGACCTTCCTTGCCTTGGTTCTTCATCATTGCTCATTTCATCATATTTTCCAAAATCATTTTCAATCCCACTAACAACTCCTAAAATTTCAGAACCAGGCAATATACGAGGCTTTCCCCTCTTCTCATGTGTTCCATCAAACCAACTCTTTTTCTTTCGATAAGGATGATTAGATACAAGAAATTGTCGATGACCCATATAGGCACATTTGCTACTGTGAGGTAGCCATATTGAACAAGTATCAACACCACAAATAGGACATGCCATCTTACCCTTAGTCATACACCCAGCTAGATTTCCATAAGCTGGAAAATCATTAATTGTCCACATGAGAATGACCCTCAAATTGAACATGCTCTTCGTATATGCATCATACACCTCAGCCCCACTTATCCATAATTCTTTCAAATCTTCAATCAATGGCCTTAAATATACATCAATATCATTTCCTGGTTGTCTTGGACCAGGGATTAACAAAGTTAACATCAGATTTTCTCTTTTCAAGCATAGCCATGGGGGGAGGTTGTAATTAACAAGCATCACGGGCCAACAACTATATGTAGAACTTAGATTACGGTAAGGATTAAATCCATCTGTAGCAAGTCCCAGTCTTAAATTCCGATGATCAGACGCAAAACAAGGCCATTTACTATCAATAGATTGCCACTGAGGCGAGTCAACAGGATGTCGCATTTTGTTATCCTTACTATGATGACTGCTATGCCACAATAATTGTTCAGAATTATCCAATGATCTATACATCCTTCTAAATCTGGGAATTATTGGAAAGTATCTCAACACCTTGGCTGGTATCCCCTTTTTAATTTTACGCTCATCTCCTTTTCCTACCATTTTCCACCTGGATTTCCCACACCTTGGGCAATTGTCTAGATCTGCTAGGTCTTTTCTAAATAAACAGCAATCATTAACACATGCATGTATTTTTTCGTAACCCAAGTCAAACGTCTTAAGTATTTTTTTTGCGGCATATGTGGAACTAGGAAGTACATTATTTTGTGGCAACATGTCACCTAAGATTTTGAGAAGCTCAGTAAATGCTTTGTCAGAAATACCGTTAACAGCTTTATGTTTGAAAAGCACAACCAACGCAGTCAACTTTGTATAGTCACTGCAACCCGTATACAAGGGAGTTTCTGCATCTTCTAATAATTTTGAAAAACCCCCATCTCCCATTGCTTCACTATAATTTGGAATCTCTTCCTCGTTTACACGGGCATCAACGAACATCATGTATGTATCTGATATTTCATCGAGATCACATGTCATTTTGGAGGAAGTACTGGGACGTTCTTCCCCGTGAAAAATCCATACATTGTATGTCTTATCCATCCCAAATATAACCAAGTGTGAGACTACATCATCACTAGTCTGGTAATCCATATTTCTGCATCGAGTACAGGGACATCGAATTTTATAGGGATTTCCTAGCCTTTCCAAACTTACGGCTACAAAATTTCTTACTCCTTCCCTATAATCCGCAGTTGGCCTACAAACACAATTAAACATATTACATAGCTAGCATAAAACAGCATGCAAGTACAAAACTGCTATTTGAGTTTAAAGTGAAAACCTCGACAGATTCACCCACGCTTTATCCATCCAATACGAAATATGAGTTCACCGAGAACACTACAAGAGTTAATAACTGAATTGAGTAATCCCTTATATATGTCGATGATATAATTAGTTTTCAAGATTACATAAATGTGTGTAGTTAAAATGGCTTGACTCTGTTACATGTGTAACAGAGTCAATTTCCCATTGTTACTTTGTTACATATGTAATCACAAGAAAAAAAAAATCAAGAAACAAACCAAGCCCTATGCTTAATTCATTACTCGTAGTTTACAACACCACTTTTTTTTTTGCTTGAAATCTTTTATAAAACAAGAAACAAAAAAAACTTGACTTCACTGTTTAAGAAACAATGGTGGAAAATAACAGAACATACACCATACATGAAGATGGAAAGAAACAGATTGAGTATGAACAAAACTATGAGGCATATTTCTTTTAACAAAACTTGAGATTATTTAACAAGAATACGATGTCAAACAAATTTTGTATGTAAAATTCGATAAGTCTGAGAAAATACGGCTGGATCGGAAAGTGGGGTCTCACCTTGTGCCAGGGGTGAGCCTTGATTTGTGGGAATTTAAATTATGTATAGTTAGGATTCATACATTTGATTTCTTCACGAGTGGGTGTACCAAGAACCTGATACAGATAAAGATTAGACACATTAACTTAATACTCCCTCCATCCCAAAAAGATGTTTCCATTTGCCATTTTTGTTTGTCCTAAAAAGACAGTCTCATTTCCAAAATTGCCAACCGATGAAAAAGTGAGAGCAATGGAGTAATAATTAAACCTCATTAAGGTTAGTAATGGAAATGAAAATAGGCTATATAAAATGTTTGAATCGTCAAATGGGACTATCATTATGATATGGACGGAGTATCAAAAGACTCAGCTAATCATTCTACTTTTAGATAATCTTTGCTAGCATAGAACAGCTTAACTAACCTTGATAATTTCAACAAGTTGGTCAACTCCACTCTCACCGGGGAAAAGTGGCTAATAGGAAAAACAAAAGAAAGAAAGTCAATTTTCACAGACAAATAATTCTTTTCACATGAAAAACATGAAACGTTAAAACTGTAAGAACCTGTCCAAGAAGCAGTTCGGCAAGGACACAACCCACGGACCAGATGTCGATTGCAGATGTGTATTCAGTTGCCCCAAAGATGAGTTCTGGTGCACGATAATAGCGAGAACAGATGTATGATATATTTGGCTCGCCTTTAACTCTGTTACGAGTGTAATTTATCTATGCAAAGACATAAGATTAATGCTAAGGTAGCATCAAATAAAGTAATTAAGTTACAATCAATTCAAGGCAAAGTACCATAACTAATAAATAGCTGATTAAAATTTATAAATATGCAAAATTAGGAATAACTACGTGTTGAACCAAACTATGACCAAACAGGAACACCTACCAGAACTTTTGCACTCCCAAAATCACAGAGTTTGAGCTGATGTGTATGAGGATTAACCTGAAACAACAGATTGTATTAGTCGAGGGTTAAACTCTTACAATAAACAGAAAGAAAGGCTTTATATTCAAGCCCCACTGATGGAGAAAATTCCACTGTGTAATAAAAAATGCCTTGCAAGTGTACAAGTCACCGAAGTAGCAACGTACAAAAGTAAGGGTCGAACCACAGAGACTCGTGGTGCTTTAACAAGTAAATTTAATTAATGCAGAAAGTAACAAAACGGGGTTTTTGATTTGGTTTATTAACTAAAATTACTAATGCAAGAAATTAAACTAATGAATTTAAGAAAACAAGGAAGCAAGAAATACGGATTTAATCAGATCAAAGGAATTCACGGATTGGATTTCATAATTGTCTCCTCTCTATGCTAAGATTTATTAAATAAAATGACAATCTCGTTCAAAGATTCTTTCGCTAGACTAAGGGTTGGGACGTTTGATGTTCGGATTGCAACCCTAATATTTCCGCTGTATTGTAAATTCCGCTAGGTCAAAACAACACTCAAGAAATTCATTAAGCACTTTAGAAATAAATGAATCTAGGTTTCCTCGTATTCCGCTAGGTCAACAAGCAAACCTAATTGATGAAATAGTGAACTTTAAATAAACTATCCACGCTAGTGCAACAGTCTAAACCAAATAAATAAATTATATATATTTCATCAAATATGAACGAGAAAGTTTAAATCAATTAAAATCGTACTAGCATAGAGATTCGACAACTACTACATCCAATCCATGAAAGAGGGGATTTAGCTACTCATATTCATGATAACGATCACAAAATATGAATAACAATAATGCATCAAACCTGAGAAAATAACAAAAACCTTAAAAATCCGAAATCCTTCACTGCTTCCAAAACCTAGGCAAGAAAAATAAAATAAAGGTTCCTAATAGTTCTTCTAAAGGGAGTATATATACTCCATACTTAAGTCCTAAATCAACCAGGAAAATAAAGAAACAAAATCCTTGCAAATCTGTGCCATACGCCTCGCTGATGTCATGATACGCGCCTGGGCACGAGTCGTTCTAATTGGCACGAGTCGTGCCCTTCAATCCAAATCGTTCCCACGAGTCGTGCTCCATGGTCCCAGTCGTTCTGATCAGCGTTGCTGGAATTGTGCATTGACCCCACTCGTGCTCACGAGTCGTGCTAAGCCCCTCCACTCGTTCTGATCAGCTTGGCCTTGAGGTGTGCTTATTCCCATTCGTGCTCCATTCGTGCTATGGTCCTCTTCACTCGTGCTCTTTTCTGTCCACTCGTGCCCTTTGCAGAATTGTCCAACTTTGACTCAGCCTTGACCTGACCTTCGTCCCTTGACTTTGTTTGACCCCGAGCTTGAACCTTGGCCATTTTGTTGCCCTTTTTCATTGACAATTGACTAGCACTCTTCGGCTCCATGAAATTCCACAACCAAGTACAAAGAAAATGCCAAAACTACCCCTAAAGTGTATTGTTTTCTCACACAACCTCACATAACAGAATTTCTCTCAAATACATCAAAAACTAATCTAAATACATCAAAATCAATATAAAGCATCCGGAAACATAGGTAAAATGATATGTATAAAATCCACTCATCAAATTCCCCCACACTTAGACCATTACTCGTCCCTGAGTAATATCCTAACTCCAATCTAAAATTGGTCTAAAGCAGATGTGTGGAAGAAAATGATACCTAGCTCCTCTATCCACCAATCACAAATCAATCAAGCATGATATACCGGAGTGTACAAAACTCCGTCTCCATACGACTCCCCAAAGAAATATCAATGGCCCTAGCTTGACATCAAACTCCATAATAAAATGATCGTCCAAACTAGGGCCCTCACAATGATAGTGGGGGGTGGAAACTACAATGTCCTAAATTTTCCCCCACACTTGCTCACACTACATAATGTACACCCTCAATCAAAAGTTAATGTTAAGAAAAGGGAATACTCAACAAAAACTTACCTCGTGCTAATCTCCAACCCCCCTTATTACTCCAAGGTGCACGAGGATTTCTATCCTAACGCCTCTAACACAAACCTCCATCTCCAAAAATGTTCCTACCCGAACTCCTAGCTCCCCCTTATGTCTCCACGCCGGTGAATAAAGGATGTTATCACTCAAATTCTCACCTTTTGCCTAAGTGCCCTTTCGGGTTTTCACTTAGCCACTCTATATATTTTTTTTTCTCTTTTTTTTCTTTTTTTTTATTTTCTTTTTATTTATTTTTTTTATACAATACAAGGCACCGCCCTTCCCCCACACTTAAACTACACAATGTCCTCAATGTGTGCACAAAAATAAAACAGGACAGTTTAAATGTAAAAAGGAAAGGGTATAAGAAAAGTTACCCTCAATATCTCGGGCCGAAGCCCCCATCCGGAAACTGGGCCTCACGGGCCAACTGCCGCTGTCTACGCCTATCTGCTCTCCTCGCCATCTCCACAAAGTGCTCGTCTGGGACCGGCTCGTAATGTCTCGGCTCGGACTGCTGCATCCAAAGTTCCTGCTGATATACCATTCTATTCGTAGTCTCCAGCCTGTCCTCCAAAGCCTCCAATCTATCGTCCTGAGCATCCCAACGCCTATCCACATAATCAAACCGAGTGCGCCACATCAAATTCTGCGCCTCCCGGGCTTCACACTCCTCTCTATATCTCCTCTCCCTCTCATCCGCATCTCTCTGATGCTGAGCCTCCAAATAAGATCTCATATCATCCCAATTACCAAACGCTCCTGACATACTCGACTGACCCTGACCATGGCCTGCATAGCCTCCACTCGTCCCAGCCTCAAATGGGTCTCTCATCTGGTGGTC
Organism: Adenophora triphylla var. japonica; assembly: GCA_022495995.1. Lineage (NCBI taxonomy): Eukaryota > Viridiplantae > Streptophyta > Magnoliopsida > Asterales > Campanulaceae > Adenophora > Adenophora triphylla. The sequence goes on from JAFEMH010002226.1 coordinate 154,379, forward strand.
CTCGCCACCCTGCTGCTCATCACCCTGCTGCTCATGCTGCTCCTCCTCTTCGTCACTCACTCTCTCACCCATATCTCTCTTCAAGTCACGCAATGTCATGTCTGCAACATATGGCATCCTCCAATCTCGTGCATACGGGCCATAAGGAAAGACCACCCCCTGCGCACACCGGAAACTCCTAACACCACCGTAATTAAACGTCAAGGCTTCATTCTGGCCCGAGATCCTCTCAAAGGTGTCATATCGGTATAGAAAGAACCGATCATAAAATAGGGGCCCCTCCGCATTTCCTACCGATCTAGGGTGATTACGGACAAAATTTTCCACCAATAAAGTCACCATACCACCCACCGGAATGTTTTCATTCCCATTGACTCCTAAGGCTTCACATCTCCTGAAAAACAAATCAATCCAATCCGGGATAACTGTGTTGGAGGATAAGGCACACTCCATAGTAGCAAACTGCAAAGCATTCATCTGTGCCGGCTCCCCGTTCGCATAAAAAGTCATCGATAACCCCCTATAAAGCAATTTCCACGCCGGATGAGAAAGGGTCTTCATCACCACATAGGGCTTCTGCATATACTTGCCCGTCAACTCAAAGAAAAATGTCTCAACCGTTCTATCCCGTTCCGACCACTCTCCCCTGGGTTCACTCACTCCCAAGTACTCCCTAGCTGCTGCATATGACAATGTCCTCGTAACATCATTCGCATTGAACCTAACACTTCTCACTCCATTCTCCTCCCTCCTTTCAAAGGTTGCCAAAAATTCAAGCGTCACCCGCTTGTACACCCTCGCACTCTTGCCCAGAAATCCACCTAATCCGATGTTATTCAACAAACCCCCAACCAAATCATACAGACCCAACTTCTGCAATGTTTCCACACATAAAAATCTAGTTACTTGAACAACCCTTCCATTTGCCAAGTTTCTCCATTTATTCTTTTGAGAGTCGGTCAATTTAGTCAAGCCCATGAAATCGTCGGGAACTCGAGGGGGTTCCTCAATAACAATGTTTCTCTTTTTTCTAGCGGGAGCATCACCTCCTTTACTAACATCTTTCGTTCTTCCCATAATTCAACCAAGAAAATCAACACAAAATATTTTGACAGGAAATAATAGTCCCCACAGTTCCACTTCTTCCTCCAATATCACCAATCACCAACCACACAACTTAAAATTCGAAAGAGGGATCAAAAAAATTGTACCTTTGAACAACGGAGTTCGCCGGAAAAACTGCCGGAAAGTTGGCCGGAAAAATCGCTGGAATCTGAGAAGATAGTCGGAAAAGAGGGAGAACACCAATGTGAGACCACCCACCAAGGACTTTTGCTTCAAATTATCCAACACTCCAAGTAATCAACTAACCCAACACCACCTTCAAATTCAAGCTTCCTTCAAGAAATAACCAAAAAGGGGTAATTTTGGGCTGAGGAATTCGGTTTAGGGGGGTTTATTGGTGTGGGGAAAAGGATTTTGTGGGTTAAGGATGGGGATTTAAAGGTTTGGAAGGTCAATTTTTAGAGAGAGAGAGAAGGAATTTTGAAATTAGGGTAGAGAGAAAGAGGGCGGCGGCTGTGTTTGAGAACAAAGGCACGACTAAAGGGTTTTCCGGAAAGCTGAAGGTTTTAATTTCGACTTTGGCACGAGTCGTGCCATTTAGCACGAGTCGTGCTCCCTTATCCATTCGTTCTCACGACTCGTGCCCAACCTCCCAAGTCGTTCTGATCAATTGAGGCACTCGTTCCCACTCGTGGTCACGAGTCGTGCTCTTAGGGCCAAGTCGTTCTGATGAAAAAGAAGCACAGCATTTCACTCGTGCATTCACTCGTGCTTATGAGCACGAGTCGTGCTCTGCCTGGGCCAATTTTCAATTTTTTCAATTTTTTTTTTTAGGCCCAGGACTTTGGCTCCTCCACGCACATTTTCCTGCACATCATTGAACAAAGAAAATACCCTTCAGTAGCACCAGTTTAATACACAAATACAAATACAAATCCGGGTTGTCTCCCGGTGAGCCGCCCTTTTTTAATGTCTTTGGCTAGACACATTGCATGTCAAACTTTGACACACATTTTGACCGCACTTTCGTTGCCTACGTCCCCATTATTGTGGGCGGACTACCCAACAAAAATAGGCTCAGGTCACCGTAGTTCGACACGTTTACGAAATAAAAGACTCATAAAAGCGGAATTTTTTTATTTTTTATTTTTTTTTTCATTTTTTTTTTATAAATAAATACCACCACCCCCACACTTAAATCATGCTATGTCCTCATGGCATAAACCAAGAAAGACACAACAGAATCCAAATGCAACGATGAAGAGACTAATACGAAAATACGAAAAACAGTAAATGTTACCTCCATTGGGTTGCCTCCCAATCAGCGCTTTGGTTATAGTCGTTAAGCTCGACGTTATGCCTCCAAAGGAATTAAGTAGCCACCTCCGGGTCCACCAAATCGACCACATCGATATCCTCCAAAATGGACACCCCTTCATAATACGGTTTTACTCGGTGACCATTTACTTTAAACACTGTGCCATCTTTTAAATCTTTGAGCTCAACTGCTCCGTGCGAATACACATGCACTACCTCATATGGACCCGACCATCTAGAACTTAACTTGCTCGGAAAGAGCTTTAATCGAGAGTTGAAGAGAAGGACTTTCATACCCGGTCTTATGAACTTGGGCTTCAAATTTTTGTCATGGTATCGTTTGGTCCTCTCTTTATACAGTTTTGCACTCTCATAACTGTCTTGTCGAAGTTCTTCAAGCTCATCCAAATCAAGCAACCTCTTTTTTCCTGCCAGAGCCAAATCCATGTTGAGCTCTTTGGTGGCCCAATAAGCTCTATGTTCCAATTCAACCGGGAGGTGGCACTCCTTTCCATAAACAATACGATACGGACTCATGCCAATAGGGGTCTTGTATGCTGTCCGATATGCCCACAATGCATCACACAATTTCAGAGACCAATCCTTGCGATTCGGGCGCACTGTTTTCTCAAGCACCCCTTTGATTTGGCGATTACTCACCTCTACTTGGCCCGAAGTTTGAGGATGATAGGCCGTGGCTAATTTGTGAACTACCCCATACTTTTTCAACAACCGATTGAACATCCGGTTCGTGAAATGCGTCCCTTGATCACTAATGATTGCTCGCGGCATGCCATACTTTCTGAAAATATTCTCACAAACAAACTTGCAAACAACATTAGCATCATTTGTGCGGGCGGGAATTGCCTCCACCCACTTTGAAACATAATCAACTGCTACAAGTATGTATAGAAAACCATGGGATGGGGGGAATGGGCCCATAAAATCAATGCCCCAAACATCAAAAATATCAACTATCAAATTATGTTGTAAAGGCATCTCATCTCTCTTTCCTATATTCCCAGACCGTTGACATCTATCACACCTAATGCAAAACGCTTGAGCATCTTTGAACAAAGTGGGCCAATAAAGACCCGATTGAAGCACTTTCCTAGCGGTCCTTTGGCCACTAAAATGACCCCCACATTGGAGTTCATGACAAAATCTCAACACACTACTTTGCTCGTGGTCCGGGACACATCTCCTCACAATTTTGTCCGGGCAAATTTTCCACAAATAAGGAACATCCCAAATATAGTGTTTCACATCGGACCTAAACTTACGTTTTTGGTCATAGGTGAACTGTGGTGGGATCATATTGGACACCAAGTAATTGACAAAATCTGCATACCACGGCTCTTGGACATGTATGGCCAGAAGTTGTTCATCCGGAAAATTTTCATTAACCGGAATCACACTCTCCTCGATATTATGATACGAATAGTCCTCAAGCCTCGATATGATCCGCTACCACATTCTCAGTCCCCTTTTTGTCTCGGATCTCAACATCAAATTCTTGTAACAATAACATCCACCTCAACAAACGAGGTTTAGCATCCTTTTTATTCAATAAATGTTTCAATGCAGCATGGTCAGAATAAATTATCACCTTTGACCCAAGCAAGTAAGAACGAAACTTTTCCAATGCAAACACAACAGCTAGAAATTCTTTTTCAGTTGTGGTATAATTCAGTTGTGCATCATTAAGTGTTCTACTTGCATAATGGATCACGGAAGGTAATTTGTCTACCCTTTGTCCCAAAACAGCCCCAATAGCAAAGTCCGAGGCATCACACATGATCTCAAAAGGGTGAGACCAATTGGGACTAGAAAGAATGGGGGCACACGTCAACTTTTCCTTAAGCAAATTGAAAGCATCAACACACTCTTGGTCAAAAATGAACTCCGTATCCTTGGCAAGCAGATTACATAAAGGCTTACAAATTTTTGAAAAATCTTTTATAAATCGCCTATAGAAACCCGCATGCCCTAGGAAACTTCGCACACCCTTGACCGAATTCGGGGGAGGTAATTTAGCAATCACATCAATTTTAGCCCTATCGACCTCAATCCCCTTACTTGACACAATGTGACCCAAAACAATCCCATGTTTTACAAGAAAATGGCACTTTTCCCAACTTAACGTCAGGTTGGTTTCACAACATCTTTTCAAAACAGATGCCAAATTCTTTAAACAATCATCCAAACTATCTCCTACCACAGAAAAATCATCCATAAAGACCTCGACACACCTTTCAATCATATCAGAAAAAATGGAGGTCATACACCTTTGAAATGTCGCAGGTGCATTGCAAAGCCCGAAGGGCATCCTCCTAAATGCGTATGTGCCAAAAGGGCATGTGAAGGTGGTCTTGGACTGGTCTTCTGGGGCTATGGCAATCTGATTATACCCCGAAAAGCCATCAAGAAAAGAATAGTAAGAATGACCGGCCAACCTCTCTAGCATTTGATCAATAAAAGGTAAAGGAAAATGATCTTTCTTAGTTGCAGCATTTAGTTTTCTCAAGTCAATACACATCCTAAGACCGGTCACTTCTCTCATGGCACATCCTCTCCTTTCTCATTCTGAACTACAGTGATGCCCGATCTTTTTGGTACAACTTGTACCGGGCTTACCCATTCACTTTCAGCCACCGGGTAAATAATACCCGCATCTAGCAATTTAAGGACCTCTTTTCTCACGGCTTCCTCCATGTGAGGATTCAGCCTCCTTTGTCTCTCCCTAGACGGTTTAGCACCATCCAAGAGATGAATTCTGTGCATGCACATCGTGGGACTAATTCCCTTAATGTCCTTTAATGTCCACCCAATGGCCTCTTTATATTCACACAAAACAGCAATCAATTGGGCCTCTTGGTCCGTGGACAAATCAGATGCAATTATGACAGGTAAAGTCTCTCCCTCTCCTAAAAATGCATATTTTAAATTTGACGGGAGAATTTTCAACTCAAGGACTGGGGGAATCACAATAGAGGGCGCCAACTTCTCATTGAAGTGGCCTAGGGGTGAAACGGGCCATCACTCAGATGGTGCTCGTCGGCCTTATCCACAGCCATCAGTTGAGCATCCGCATTATCCCTAGGTTTCTCACCGCCCATTGAAATTAATGACTCTAACTCCTCACAATCTCTCTCATGCCATGACATTTCACGCACACAATCATCAACCTCATCAAACTCATCTACAAACATGCAAGACTCATCATGACCTACCGCATTTTTCATTACCTCAAAAACATTTATTTCAATTTTTTCATTTGCGACAGTCATGGAGAGAGTGCCACTAGCAACATTGATTACGGTGTTGGTCGTTGCCATGAATGGTCTCCCAAGCAAAATGGGTGAATCACGGCGACTACCCTCACCGCGAGGCATCTCTAAAACCACAAAATCCACAGGAATGATCAATGACCCGACCTGAACTAAAACATCCTCTACGATGCCCAATGGTCTTTTGATGGACCGATCGGCGAGTTGTAGGGCCATCATAGTGGGTTTTAGCTCAGGTAAACCCAACTCAAGATACATGTAATAAGGCAACAGATTAATGCTTGCCCCAAGATCAAGCATAGCTCTCACCGTGTGAGAATCCCCCAAAGTAATGGAAATTAGGAAACTCCCGGGGTCTTTCATTTTCGGTGGAAGACTATGTTTGACTACAGCGCTCGCATTCTCACCCAACACCAATTTATCATCTTTCCCATACTGAATTTTCTTGGAATTAATTTCCTTGAAGAATTTGGCATACTGTAAGTACCCCAATCTGGATCACTCCCTTTCAAACACACGGGAAACACCGCAGACTCATCCACGCAGTCTCGGAGACCTCTCTCACTCAAAACCCTCTCAAAACCCTCTCAAACCCCCAACCAAACCAGGGGAGGAGCCTTTCTGGGATAAAAAGGGACAAAAGGACCTTTTGGGAATTTTCAGGAAATCAGAAAAGCAATTAAGGTCCGTACGGACCTCTTTGTTTCAATGATTACTAAATCCCCTTAAAGTCCACAATATTCCCTCAAATCCCGAGAGAAATGATGACTTCCATGCAGAGTTGGTCCGTACGGACCTCTTTGCATGCAAGATGGTCCGTACGGACCTTATTGCTCAGGGAACATCATCATTCCCAAATATTCTCCATCATTGCAGATTCCCTCAAATCGAGGAAATCCAAAATTCTGGATAACCAAGAAGGTCCGTACGGACCTCTTTGCTCCGAAATTTTTACTATAAATAGAGGGCTCCCCCTCCTCATTTTTACACACCTCCCACTTCTCTCTTCCTCCCTAAGCCTTGGCTCCCCTTCTAAGCCCTTTCGAGGCATTCCCGGCCCCTTCGGATCCTTCCGAGGCCTTGAGCCCCTCGAGGTGCTCAGAAGCCTCTCAGGCGCTCCCGAGACGCTCCCGCGCTGCCCGAGGCACTCTCGAGGTACTCTGAGGCCCCTCGTGGTACTCAGAGGCCTTGCACAGTCTTTCCCACGGTGTCCCGGCTCTTTCCGAGTCAAACCGGCGATCCCAAACCTTGCCGAACCTCTGCCCGAATCCAACCGACGATTCCAACGCACGCCGAACCTCTGCCCGAATCCAACCGACGATTCCAACGCACGCCGAACCTCTGCCCGAGTGATCCCGACGATCCCCACGCACGCCGAACCTGCGCCCAAACGCGGCCTACGGTTTCAAATCACGCCGAAACTCTGTCCGCGGACAACCGGCATCCCGAAGCAATCCGGAACGCTACTCAGGCCTCAAACACTATTCCCTGCGGAAGACAGACACGAACCAACATTGGTAAGGCTTCCTTCCTATTCTATTTCAATACATTTCAATACAATGTAGACATCCGATCTGACATGCATTTTTAAAAGCACACACACACAACTTTTTAAAGGATATTAGGGGTATCCAGAAAGACTCGTTTTACGAGGCGACTCGGGTGAGCTCTAATATTCTAATATTCTCTTCCCGAGGAGTCATCGACCTCCGAACTCAAAATCTCATCACACAAGAAACAGTTTAAAATTTATCTTTAAGCGATGCCCTTTTCAATGTTTTGGGCTTAATAAAAACGGCGTGGCGACTCTACAAATGCGAAAACAAACGGCGAGACACCTCCAAGCGCGAAAGATGCCGGATGCGGGGCCGCGAGGCCTTCTCGGATCCGGGTAATTTCGGTTGGCGACTCCAGGGGACGTATTTTGTTTTAAAAACTTTTAAACAAAACAAAAGATTTTTAAAACGATGATGAGGGTCAAACTTTCATTTTACCCCTTCCTTTAAGCATTGTGTGTGTGTGCACGTGCTTCGTTTTTATTTTACAAAAAAATAAAAATACAAAAAAATGCATCAATATACATACGTGCATACATTTAAAATTCTTCAAAAATTTCTATTTTACTCGGAAAAAGAATTTTAGAGACCGCACACTACGCGCCTTCTTTGCCTCGGTTACACCGCACTCTACTCACTCTTTGCCTCGGTAACACCGCACACTACGCGCTTCTTTGCCTCGGATACACTGCACACTACAACCCTTAACCGGAGTGGTCTCGGTTGCGATCCGTTTGGTCTTCCTAGGCCTCTTGGGCGCGCACGGGATCATTCCAAACATCCCATCCCTAGCGGCGTCAACCACACGTTTGAGTCTTGAGTCACACTCTGTCCGGACTCGGTTGGTTTTACTCGGTCAGGTGTCATACGGCTGGATACATATACCATGCCGGCCATTTTACGAGTCAAGGCTCGGAACTCAAGATCCCTTGCGCAAGCAAAGAGATGAAAGGTCATGCTAAAATCTTGACACGATCTTGATTTCGAAGCTACACCCGAACGATGTTCCGTCCGGATATACATCCATGCTCGCGTGACACCATGTCATCACGCCTTTGATACGTCGGCCATGACGATATGACCCGGCCAACGCCTAACGTCACGGATCCCTTGCGCAAGCAAGCAAGAGAAGGTCATGCCGAACTCTTGACACGATCTTGACTCGGTGGCGGCTCGGTTCACTATTCACATGGCTAACGCATCAAAACGAACATGACAGGCTCGGTCCTTAGGTTCGATTTTTCTTTTAGGCCGGTGGAAACCGCTTGCACTATAGGACCCTCGCACAGAGTGTCCACCTGGGATGTCGAAATACGGGTGCAAAACGAGGGGCTTATAGCGCACGAGATGGTCTCCGGCGACCCGGGATCTAGCATAGTTGCGAAAAAGAAGAGCAATCTTTTCCAACCTACCTAGGATTACGAGAAAACATGTTTTAAGTAAATTAAAACAACAAAAAAAAAATCGAGAAAATAAAAGAAACGGAAACCGCATGCCACGTGAGCTTTCCCCTTTTATCCCGTTGGGCCTTTCCTGTGTCTAAACCTTGCCCGTCACCCCCTCCGGCTAACGAGAGAGTGGTCGAGAGTACCGGGAACTGTCTCCCGGTATCAAAACGACAAGGTCCTACCTCCTTCCCGGCTTTGTCACCGGGACGGTCCGTCAATTCCCATGGCCAAGTCGGTGGATAACAAGGATGAGAACGGGACCTTACCCCCAAGAAATTTCCCAACCTTTGGAAGAAGTTTGGCGGGTCCTCATGGCTATTGAGAAACGTCAAGGTGAGCAACAAGCACGGATCGAAGGTGCCATGCACCACTTCGGAACCTTAGCCACCCGACCACACAGGGCTTCCCGAGCCATGGCTGCTCCTACGGCCTCTAACGTCTCTCATTGTCTCCCGAAGTCAACTGTTACCCTCGTACGAGCCATGCGGTTATGACGTAAGGCCACAAGACCTTCCACGGAAAGCTTGCCCATCCGGCCTCACGAGGTCCCGGTACCACCGCCGAACAACGAACACATGCGGTGGGACGTCTGCGATTGCGGTGCTTGCACGGAAATGGAATTCCGGGATGCGATGAACGAGGGCCGTCCTCGACGAAAGAAGAAGCTATCTTCTCGACAAAAAGCGAAAAAGAGGTATGAATCGGTGATCCCACGGTCGGAACCCTTGGAGAACCCTCGGGAAAGTTTGACTACTATGTCATCTACTCCGGCCAAAGCCTAGCTACGCACGGGGCCACGGCAATGTTTGCTCCATGATCGAGTGGGACGAGCTTCGCACCGCCACCGAAGGCCCGAAGGTCGAGATAATCCAACCCCTGTCTTGGGAAGATCTCAAAGCCACTATTGATGCTTGATAAAAGCCATGACGGTGAACGAATTGAAATGCGCGATCGGCCTTACGCCAATCGAGGCTCCTCCCACTACGAAGCGGGAGAGACAAGCAAAACCACAAGTCCAGGTGAATGTTCGACACGTTCGGTCAAATTCCAGTGAATCCTCCACGGACGGACAAAAGGCCGGCCATACCGAGCCACGAACGAAAAGGGACCCTACGCCAAAGAAGTGAAACCACGGACCCCGAGGTTGAAGATCTGTCTTGACACGGCTCAAGCGCGCTCGGCTAACATCTCACTCTGGTCCTTACTCACTTCCTCTTACCCGCACAAGCTCAAGTTGGAAGAAAGCACGGCTCGAGACCATGGTTCCCATCACGGTGACACACGATGAAGCGGTTCGAGATGATTGGCAACGTCAATTACGGCAATATCATCACCTTCCGAGCTCGATCTTCCAAAATTTGGGGCGACCACAACGAGCCTCTCTACATAACAGTTCAGTGGACGAGCGCCGTCTCCCTCGGGTGTTGGTAGACGGAGGATCATCCATGAACGTCCTTCCGGCCAAAATGATGGATTTGCTAGGGATCAAAGCAGGCGATCTAAAACCCTCGACTCGAGCAATCAAGGCATACGACTCGACATCCCGCCCGAGTCTTGGGAATAGCCACCTTGAACCTTTGGTTTGGAAAACAAAATGGTCCCAGACAGGACTTCAAGTCATCGACATCCCGATCACATTCACTGCCATTTTGGGACGCCCTTGGCTACATCGGATCAATGGGGTGGCATCCACTCTCCATCGGTGCGTAAAGTTCGTCCAAGGAACAGATATGACCATCATCTACGGCGACGGCATAGTCGGCTGAAAGGACCGATACCAACGGCGTCCGGTCTTAGAAATCAAACCCGACGATGATGGCATGATGTTAACGGGGTTCACCATCGAAAGCCCAAAGGCCCAAGTGTGCCACATAGACACGCCTTTGATTTGGGACAAGATCCCTCCCCGATGAAAATGATGAAGCACATGAACTACATCCGGGGCTTGGGTTGGGAAACGCCATCAGGGCACTCAACAGATCATCAATATCAAAGAACAGAATACCCTGCACGGCCTGGGATACTCTCCTACTCCCGAACACATTGCGGAGGACAAGCGAGCTGCACGTAAACGCTTCACAGATAACAAAAGAGGCTTGCACGCAATCTCCGATCTTCGTCCTTACAGCTTCGACATGACCAAGTACTTCACAAGGAAGGCCGGCAACTTGGAAGAAGATCCGAAAAGGAACGAGGCGATCGGCGCCAAACAAAGGCGGCCGACAACCATGGACAAGCTCCAACAGAACCTGGCAAGATTCAGAGGCCTCAAGCCAAATCCTGTCCGAAGAGCCTTCCTCGACACACCGCCCCTGCCGGGATCCACAACCACCACTATTCACAGCGAATTTTGGTTCGGAAAAACCCCCTCTTTGGCGGAAGAATTCGAAAAACTCTCTGTCAACAACCCTGCCTTCAACAAGCGGGACGAGTCTGCATTCGAGCTAGCATTGCCCAAGACAAAGGCAAGAGACTCCGCAGACGATGCTTGGGACGAACCCTTTGCTACACCTGCTCTTCAAAGAAGAAATCGAGATGCCGAGATCTAATCGATTTTGTTTCGATAACTCTGTGATAGCAATGATCGGGAACGGTGACATAAAGCCTTTGAGCCCCATCTCCTATCAAGCTCATTGCCACTCAATAAGCGGGCCACATTCTCCGGACCTCTGCCCGGCCAAAAAGGACATGATCGAACAACTTGGTCGACCCCTCGAGTCCTAGAGTCTAGTGTCAAAACTCATCCGAGTCCATTAGCTTTGAATTTGAGTCTCTTGAGTCATCGATGGCCTCACGCCGAAGATTACGAACTCATTGCCAATAATGTATTCCCGTATGCTCTTAATGAATGCTTCGATCTTTCCGAGTATCCTCTCATTGCATCTTTAACAAGCGATAAATTAACTAACACACAAACAGGTTAATAACGATTCACTTGATAAAGAAGCGGACACATTAAACGAACAATACATTAAGCACATCTTTAAGCATGTTGTCAAACGAGAGAAAAACCGGGCCCAAGGCTGCCGAGGAGGTTTTAACCAAAGTGAATTTGGGAGCTGGCGAAGAGCGAAAAGAGACGCAAATCGGAAGTTTCTTCACCGGCACGAGCAAGACGCATTGATTGCCTTTGCTCAAGGAGTTCGTGGACGTGTTCGCTTGGTCTTACCGAGACATGCCGGATTAGATCCTAACATTGTAGAGCACCGGATTCCTTTAAATCCCGAGGCTAAGCCCATCAAGCAAAAGCTACGCCGAATCAAGCCGGAATGGTCTTTACAAGTCAAAGAGGAGATCGAAAAAATGCTCCGCGTCGGCTTCATCGGGGTGATCGAGTACCCCACATGGCTCTCCAATATTGTCACGGTCACCAAGGCCAATGGAAAAGTACGCTGTTGCGTGGACTTAGAGATCTCAACAAAGCAAGTCCCAAGGACGATTTTCCACTACCCAACATCGACATGTTGGTAGACACTACTGACCAATTTCGAAGTCAAGTCCTTCGTGGACGGTTTTGCCGGCTACAATCGGATCAAGATGGCCGAAGAAGACCAAGAAAGACGGCTTTCACAACCCCACTGGGAACCTCTTGCTACCAGTAATGCCGTTCGGACTAAAGAACGGCGGGGCTACCTACCGACGGGCGGCAACCGCCCTCTTCCACGATATGATCCACAAAGAGATCGAAGTGTACGTCGATGACATGATCGTTCACTCAAAGGGATCGGACGGACAACACCTCACGAGACACGAGAAAATTCTTCAATCGCCTCAGAAAACACTCAATGAGGCTTAACCACGCCAAATGCACATTTGGGGTTAGCGAGGCAAGGTTTTGGGATACATGGTCACCAAGAGAGGCATCGAGGTGGATCCTCCAAGATCAAAGCTATCATCGAAATGAGACCACCGCAAACTCGGACGAGAGGTGAAAAGCTTCATGGGTCGCTGCAATATATCGGCCGCTTCGTCGACCAATTGACCTCTATGTGCGAGCCAATCTTCAAGGCGATGAAGAAGAATGCCGACATCGAATGGAACTCGGAATGCCAAGATGCCTTTGAAAAAATAAAAGCATACCTTGTGAGTCCTCCGATTCTCTGTCCTCCCCACGAGGAAAAACCATTGTTGCTATACCTAAGCGTGGCCGACACCGCGGTTGGAGCCATGCTCTGTCAAGAAAAGAAAGAGTCACGGGTCGAAACGCCATCTACTTCGTCGGTCGAAAGTTTCAAGGCGGCGAACTCAATTACTCGGCCCTCGAGAAAACCTGCGCGGCTACGGTATGGGTTGTCGGGAAACTACGGCACTACATGCGATCGCACACGATACACTTGGTTTCCAAAATGGACCCGGTCAAGTACCTCTTCGACAAACCATCTCTGTCGATGAGGCTCGCCAAATGGTCTTTCTTCCTGGCGGAATTTGACATCAAGTATGTAAACCAAAAATCAATCAAGGGACGGGCCATGGGTGAACAAGCTGGTGATTTCCCAACCAACGAGGCTCGAGGCCACGAACCACAATTTCCGGACGAGGGAATCTTCGCAATCGAAGGCGAAAACCGATGGCAAGCTGTTCTTTGACGGAGCGGCCAACCAAAGGAAACGGCATCGGTATGCTCTTGGTGGATCCCAGGACGAGCACACCCCAATTGCTATAAAGCTCAATTTCGAGGTAACCAACAATGCCGCCGAATATGAAGCTGCTTATTTCTTGGACTACAAGCCGCACTCGAGAGGAATGTCCGAAACTTCGAAGTTTATGGGGACTCGGCCTTGATCATCAACCAAGTCTCCAACAAGTGGAAAACCATAGACCGGGCTTGCAAAAATACCATGCACTGCATAGAGGACCTCATCACACAATTCGAAGAGGTCACCTTCCATTACTTGCCAAGAGACCGAAACGGGTTTGCGAGATGCCTTAGCCACCTTGGCCTCCCTTGTGGAAATCCACGAAGGAAAAGCAATCAAACCCTTCAGAAGTCGGACGAAAGGAAATTCACGCCTCTTGTTGTGAGATCGAACCGGAACCTAAGCCCGTCAATGAGCCATGGTACAACGGATCTTCCAATACCTCAAGAACAGGAAACTACCTTCATAAACAAGGAAGGACAACACGAAGGGGTCAAAACCAAGAGCATCATGGCCCTAAAACGCCTTGCCTCTCACTTCGTCATCCTCGGGGACATGTTATACAAGAAACGCTACCATGGGCCACTCCTACGGCTGCGTCGGCCAAGAAGAAGCAGACAAGTTCATGAACGAAGTCCACAATGGGGCTTGCGGTCCCCACATGAACGCCGAGCCACGATGCAAATCATTCTCGGGATGGGCTACTCTTGGATCTCCATGGAGCGGATTGCATCCACTTTGTCCGAAAGGCTGCGACAAGTGCCAACGGTTCTCCAACCTCAATCATCTACCGCCCACGATCTCTCTTGCATGACTACACCTTGGCCCTTTGCCACTTGGGAATTGACGTCATCGGGAAAATCGCTCCGCCCGGGCGGCAACGGTCACGAGTTCATCTTAGTAGCCATCGACTACTTCACCAAATGGGTCGAAGCCAAGTCCTACAAGGTACTCACCTCCAAGAAGGTCGCACATTTCCTCAAGGAAAACATCATATGCCGATACGGCATCCCAGATGAGGTCATATCGGACAACGGCTCACACTTCGAAGGAGAATTCGACGGCTGGCTGGCTGAATTCAAAATCACACGTCACAAATCTTCTCCCTACCGGCCACAAACAAACGGCGCCGTGGAAGCGGCAAACAAAACCCTCGAACGGATCATCCGAAAAATGACCACCCGAGGACGAGATTGGCAGAAGGCTGCACCTTGCACTTTGGGGCTACCGCACATCGGTCGAACGACCACGGGAGAAACCCCATTTGCCACGACATACGGGATGGAAGCAGTCCTTCCCGTCGAGCTAGAAATTCCCTCACTCAGAGTCTTTGTTGGAAAATGACATCAACGAAGTTGAATGGCTCGGCCGAGCACGAATTGGCTCTGCGCTAGACGAGCGGCGACTAAAGGCCATGGAACACGTCAGGAGCCTATCAAAGCGGGATGGCTAGAGCTTTCGACAAGAAAGTCAAATCCCGAGACATCGGGGAAGGTGACCTTGTACTCAAAGAAAAGCCTCCCGCTCGAACCAACCCAGTGGGAAAATGGGAACCCACATGGATCGGCCCTTTCGTGGTTCAAAAGATCTTCTCCGGAGGCGCCATGAAGCTAACGAGACCTAGACGGCAATCCCTTCATGAATCCGGTCAACGGAAGCAAACTTCGCGAGATACTTCGCTGAAGAAGAACAAGCTGTGCATCTCTTGGCACTCCATGTAGTGTCGAACTACGCGGACACTGAGCCCTCTAGTCAGGAACGTAGGCAACCTTAATTGGTCCGGTCTAAAAATACACAAAAAGTCAAAAGTTTGAATGTCAACCAAGACCTCCATCAAGCTCCGCACTTTTCAAGAACACGCCCCGGCGGTCACCTTGACCAAGTCAAACGACGGCGGCAACATCGAAAGGACATCCGAGGGTCACTCGGCATCAAACGGCCCGACTCATGTCTACTTCCAAGCCGAGGGGCTTGTCTTCGCCCTCACGCGCTTCAAAAAAAAAACAAAAAAAAAGAGCTCGAGCAAGGGCTCACAAAAAAAAAGGAGCTCGAGCAAGGGCTCACAAAAAAAAAAAACAAAAGAAGCTCAAGCAGAAGCTGCGAAATTGAGGTCAAGAGCCCGACGCCAACAAGCGGCAAGGAATCTACGAAAAAGACCGTCAGAACGACTTGTCAAGGGAGCATTCAACCTCTCAGCCAAATCTGAAAGCCTCGGCAAAGGGGATTGCCGCGGGGCCCAGGCTTCGGTCCGCATATGCAACGGAAAAGTCAGATGGACGCCGACAAAGTGCACAACAAAAGCAAAGGCAAACAAGAGATCTTGCGTCTCGACAAAGCTTTAAAAGTAAATCACAAATCACTAACGGTTACAACATTTCTTGATGAGTTCAAGCACGGTCTACTCTCAAGTTCACAACATGCTAAAAAACAGCTTAATACATTTAACTAATAATGTGTTTGCAATGCAATGAATGGATACTTAGGAGGTCATTCCGCGCCATCTGCGCTTGTCCCCTCGCCATTCTTTCCTTTCTTCCCTCGTCCCGGCGAGTCTTCTTTCGCTCCACGTGAACCAACTCTGCGTCTCTCGGTCAGAGATGCGGGGTCCTCCCAGTAGAGTCAAATAATCCGGTAGCTCTCGGGGCTTCATTCGCCGTGCTTCGGCTCGGATCTCCTCCCTGCGAGTGCAGCAAAGAGGACCTCTCCCTGTCGGTCGGTCAACTCTAGTCTCGTAGTCAAACAAAGCGTCTCCCGTCACATCGAAGGGTCGGACCGGGCTTCGGCACTCCTAAGGCAATAGCTACTACGACAACGGGTCCCAGAATCGCTACACGCTGCTCTCCCAAGACCACTTGGGAGCCCAACACGCTGCTCATACCGGGCCGGATGCGAGTCGTCAATCTGGCGCTCCCAGACGTCTAAGGAGTACCACGGGAGGGAAAGCGGAATACTTCCATACCCTCGAGACAATACAAGAAGGCACACAGGGCTGCCATACAAAGAGGAGCTATCTCCGCGGTAGCAAGGTCATCCCGGCCCAAACAAAGGCTCTGCTTCATCCCAAACTGCCGGGAAACAAGCGACGGAATATAGAAGGAGGACCAAGACAAACACTGGAACTCTGACAACGTAGGACCCTTCTGCAAGATCCTCCTGGTCTCAATCCTCCCGGTGCGGAACCCACCGGCGGATCGATGCGTACCAAGGCGTGCCATCCATCTCTCCCGGGCGGGTGATCCATATCCAACACAAGAGGTCGGCGAGCAAATGACCACGGGCTAAACGACGTCGGAGCCTCGGGCATGGCTGAAGTCTCTCTCGCGGCCACAAGGTGAGCAAAGCGGGGCTTCCCCCTCTCATAAAACGATCCCCGGTCGCCGGACGGTCGATACCATGAAGAGTCTCCCCCGGCACCAACGGGACAATATCCTCTCCCGGCTCTGCGGTGCCCTACCACATCTAGCAAAGCGCCATCACAAATGCGGGAGGCGGCCCGGAAAAAGCGTCGCCATCACGCACAAGGCAAATACATCCCAAGAGACGTCACTCTCATCATCAACCATGAACCGCTCCGGGCCTTGAAATGTCGATATGACCCGAAGCAAGGATCATGCCTGCGCTTCCAACGAAGTACGAAGAACGTCTGCAAGCTTCACGCTCACGGCAGCACCACCAACCAAAGGAAGCGAGATGGCCTCCACCTCCGGTCCTCAATCAAAGCCCGAAAATCTTCAAAAGTGGGCACCATTTCATTGTAGGAGAAACAGACACGTGCCTCCTAACATCCCAGAACTTCGCGGCGGCCCGCAACAAATCCCAATCGGGAACCCAACTCCTTAAAAAGACGAAGCCCAGAGCAAAGACGAAACCTTACCTCGAAAGCCCGTCTACGATGCCTCATACGGCGCCGCATCCACGTTTTCAAGCTGCTCGAGGAAGTGTGCTTGCCTCTCCTGCGAAAGCCTCGGCAAAATTCTAGGGACATACGAAGAATCCATGGCAAAAATGGAGGTTCCTAGAGAAAATGGGGAAGAAAGCTCGAAAATGGCGCAAATGGGGAAATGAGGAAGAACCGAGCCTTTGGAAAGCATTTATGTCCGTCCCAAAAGCAAGGTTGGTCCGTACGGACCTCTTTGCATGCTGAGTATGTCCGTACGGACCTCCTTGCAAAACGAGCCCATTTCCCCGGAAAACGGTACAAAAACCACTTTGTCCTCGGCAAAACCTTGCTCCAAAGCAGTCAAACAACGGCCAAAGCCATTTCCGGCAAACCAACACTACCCACAAACGCACTCTCGGCTCACGTGGCATGTACAAAAATAAAAATAATAATAGCAACAATTTCTAGGACAATTCCGGGAATCACAAAAATAAATGACATTACATCTTAAAATAAAATCTTTTGTTTGCCATGCAAATACATGTGTTTTATTACAGTACCAAAATGTCTGTTGCTAAAAAAAAAAAAAGAGGGATATGAAAAGAGGAAAGCAAATGAATACTACTCGGAATCCTCATCATCATCCTCCTCGCCAGATCCTCCAAAGAAAAGTCGGGCATCCCGGCAAACTCGCCGTCACATCCTCCTCGTCGAATACCGAGCACCCGCTGAGGCTCCCACGAGAAGTACTCGGAAGGATCAAATCCGGCGAAAGGATCAAAGAAAGAAGGCTACGAGGAACCCTCGCCACTGTGCGCCGTGCGGGCATGAAGCTGATAAAGGGCTGCTCCCTCGAAGGCCTGCGGCTCCGAAGACGTCCAGAGCATCCATGCTATGCCGCCCCCTCAAAGGCCCCTCCTGCTGCGGCTCCGGCTCGGCTCTAGGCGGAGGAACGTCCACAGAATGCCTCGAAGGCATAGGCTCGTACGCCGGCACACGACGCGAAGACCGACAGGACACCTTCGACGCCATCTTCTTAGCGAAGGAGCGCATCGCCACGTAACGGCGAGTCAGCATATCGTAGGCTCTCCCCGGGACCTGCACCAACAAGAAGCCAAGGAAACGCTCATCAAATACAGTTATACTCAACAACAAAAAGAGAAAAACGCAGAAAAGATGCCAAGATGGAAAAGAGTCAGCACACTCACCGATCTGTCGGGGTCCACTCTGTAGGCAGCAGGAGCCTGCTCCGGAACGGGTACAGACACCCTCCTCCTCGATCCGTCCCCGCGGACGTACGTGAAATCCGGTCCCGGCATCGGAACCTCTGGGGGAGCCTGCGGGCCAGCCTCTCTCTCCCGCGCCAGCACCTGGGGCGTCCTCAGCTTCCTCCTCACAAAGGCCCCGTACTCCTCTCCGTACAAGATGAACTCCTCGGCACCGACACCATCAAGGTACCTCTCGAAGTCCAGCACATCCATGTCCCGGGAATCAAGCATCCCAAAGGGAGGGTCCCTCGGAGCCACGGGAAGCACACCGGGGCCATGCTGCCAGAAGACTCGCTCCCCCAGGTACATGGCGTCACAAGTCAAGCCTCGCAGCATCTTCCGCCGCGCTGTCACCTCGGGAGCCCCCTCGAACTCATCTCCCTCATACCGAACCCACGGGAACAGAACGAACCCCTCACGGCTATCCCGCTCCAAACGCTCCTGCACATCCCCGTAGGCGATGGTGAGCTTCCCCCGGCTGGTCCTCCTCTTCCTCGCCGTACGAGCCCATCCCAGCATAGCAGGGTACGCAGCAACAGCCCCAGGATCCCTATCCCACGGGAAGCACTGGAAAACCTCATAAAACCACACCTGTGACAAAAACAGAGAAAGCTCAGTGCAAAAGACAACGGAGAAAAGACAAGTTGCTAAATCAAAAACAGCAATAAACTCATACCTCCAAAGCAAAGTCAAAGCAGGCCAACGAACTGGCCACCCCCCGGCTAAACCGGTCCAAGGAGAAGTAGAGCTCAGCCAAGCCTGCCTCGCCCCAAGCAATGTCGCAGACCCTATCCAGATCAGTCAAGCTCTCCAACAAGGCGAAGGGAGCTGCGGTCGCGTGGTTCGAGAACAGAGTCTCGGACAGTGCATACCCATGAAAAGGAGCGCGCCCTGCTCCCGGCTTGTCACTGGCCGGTACACCCGGATGTAGGCCCCAATGCGGCCGTGATCCTCATCTCTACGTCGCATGTGACATCCCGGGCCTGCGAGGACGAGGCTCAAAGCCCGGCGGCTCGGTCGAGCACATCATCGGAGATCATGTCTCTCCGCCTCAGGCCCCCTTTGAAGGAGAGCCGGTGATGCGGCAAAATCGGTGGGCGTCCTTTGTCACCTCGCCCGGCTCGGGTGGAAGGTGTGGGTGGTATCCCGCAGTACTCGAAAGGCCCGGGAAGACACTCTTGTTCTTCCTTGTGTCGAACACTCCGGCCCGGGTTCTCAGCGAACACACCTAGGCCGAAGCATAAACCCGACCTCAGGGGACTCGGCCTACCGCCCACGGAAATATCGGGCATCCGCTGCCATAGCTCCACAATGACCTCGGCGATCCCGAGTCTTCATCCTCTTGGCCTTCCCGGCCGTAAGCCCCGCATCCTGTGAGGTAAACACGGCAAAGGTACGTCAATCACGATTACTTAATATAAAGGCACATATAACCCGTCACAAAACACGGCACATATTGCACATAATTTTCACATATATCATGCATATAATTTTTCCCATGCGATCCGTCACAAAACACGGCACACCCAACTGTACACATTTTCTCAAAAAAGAAAAAAAAGGGGGATTAAACCCTACACGACACATTTTCAAAAGAAAATCCGTCCCAACACGGCACATATCGCACATATTTTCCCCACAAAGTCCGTCACCCAAAAACACGGCACACACTATATAGCACATTCTCAAAGGAAAATCCGTCCCAACACGGCACACACTTTCACATATAACCCGTCACAAAACACGGCACATGTCACATTTTTCACAAAAATTATCACTACACGATAATTTTTCTCATAATGTACATACATAAATAGCATACGGTACAAAACACCAAAGCATGCAATTCACTAGATAGGCACTTTATTTTCACAAATAAGAGCTAATCTACACATTTCTGCACAAAATACACATACCCACAATTTTACATGTCCATTTTCAACAATTCATCAAGAATTTCACAAAAAGGCATAAAATAATAACAAAAAATTCAAAAATGCGAAAAACTAAAACCTAGTTCTAGCATTCAAAAATTGACGAGGAAATCAAAAGCGGAAGCAGATTTCTTACCTCCCCAACGTTCATGGAGCGACGATTATGCACCTCCGGATTCGGATACAAAACATCCGGGTTCTTCGAAGATGGAACGAACGAAGTCCAATTCCTTTGAAGCTCCATCCGCTGCTCAACCACTTCCTGACTGCGTTGACGACGACTCCTTCGAGATCCTTCAGCCATGGCAAGAAAATTTAAGCAAAAATTTTTTGATTTTGGTTAACAATGGAGGAATTTTTCTCTCTCTCTCTACTTTGGTTCTGGCTGGAAAATGAGGAAGAAGGAATGGGGAAGGGCCTCGGTATTTAAAAGCACAGTCAAACACAGGAGGCGTAAAAAACCAAGGTGGTCCGTGCGGACCTCTTTGCAACCGAGGTTGGTCCGTACGGACCTCTTTGCGAGGGTGGCCAAATTACTTTCACGCCCTTATAATCTTTGCCCCTGGCTGTCCTAAGGCCTTTTCCAGCAAATCCAAGTGCGAGAATGGTCCCTAACCCTTCAAATCGACCACCGGCCGTCAAGCGTAAGACCGGACCTCGCCACTTCAACGGCAAAAGCAACCGCGGCCGTCAAGCGTAAGGCCGGACCTCGCCCGCTTCAACGGCAAAGCAACCATCGGCCATCAAACGTAAGACCGATCCACGCCCACTCAAGCGGCAATTCAAGAAGAGCCAACACCTCCCGGTACGAATATCGAGGCACAAGACGCCTCCAACGGCTCAGCGACAACTCGGCGGCTGGCCCTCAAAGAGGTCCGAAGTCATCTTCCCAGCGAGAAAGGGCCCCTACAAGGTCCTGCATCCCCGGCAATTCAAGCACCGGCGGTCAGGATATAAGTCCGAACTGTGCCCAACTCAACGGCAACGCAAGCACCGGCCATCAAAGTAAGCCAGAGCTCCTCCCGACAAGTCGAAAGGGAAGTCATGCAAGGCTGCATATCCCTGACGACCATCATCCTTGCCCACTCAATGGCAAAACAAGCACGCGAAGGAGCTGACACCTCCAGTACAAGTCCCAGGCACGAAGCGCCTCCCAAGCGCCAAATGGGGAAACAATCACCGGCCGTCATCCTTGCCCAGCCCGGCGGCTCGAGCACGGCCATCAGTAAGTCCGAGCTCCTCCAACTTAGCAAAAACTCGAATGGTCGTAGGCTCCCGAACTAGGTCCCAACTGAGACTAGAGTCATTAGGTCCCAACCCGGTGAACTAGGTCCCAATTTGGCGATTCATACTCCTGAAACTAAATCCCGACTTAGGTCATACTCTGAAACTAGACTCTCATCCCGACTTAGGTCGTACTCACAGACTAGGTCACAGCCCAGGTTCGTACTCCCTAACCGAGCTTCACGGGACATCACCACGTCCGCTCACCTGAGCAAACTACTATCCCGGCCGGAAGGCTCCTAAACAACCTCGGTCCGAAGAAGACCGCACGTCCTTTATCAAAAATATCGCCGTCACCCAGGGCCTTAAACCACGTCCGATTAGGAAAATCGTAAAATTTCCATCCCGGGACGCCACCACGTCCTTATCACCGACCTATGCGGTCACCCGGGACGCCACCACGTCCTTATCACCGACCTATGCGGTCACCAGGGACGCCGCCACGTCACTTATCACGGCTATGCGGTCACCAGGGACGCCGCGCGTCCTTATCACCGACCTATACGGTCACCGGGACGCCACCACGTCCTTATCACCGACTATCTGGTCGCCGGGACGCCGCCACGTCCTTATCACCAACCTATACGGTCACCCCGGACGCCACCACGTCCTTATCACCGACCTATACGGTCACCAGGGACGCCGCACGTCCTTATCACCGACCTATACGGTCACCGCGGGGCCGCACGTCAGCTTATCACCGACACTATCACGGTCGCCCAGGACGCCGCCACGTCCTTATCACCGGCCTATACGGTCGCCGGGGCCTTCGCGTCCTTATCACCGACTATCTGGTGCGCCGGACGCCGCCCACGTCCTTATCACCCATTTATACGGTCACCCGGACGCCGCACGTCCTTATCACCATTTATCTGATCACCCGACGCCCGCGCGTCCTTATCACCGGCTACATCGGTCGCCGGACGCCAGCGTCACTTATCACCCAGCCTATGCGGTCACCCGGGGACGCCACCACGTCCTTATCACCGACCTATACGGTCACCAGGGCGCCACCACGTCCTTATCACCGACTTTATCCGGTCGCCCCGGGGGCCTTGCCACACGTCACTTATCACCGACTTTATCACGGTCGCGGGCGCCGCCCACGTCCTTATCACTATCTGATACGGTCAGGGACGCCACCACGTCCTTATCACCGACCTATACGGTCACCGGGACGCCACGCACGTCCTTATCACCGACCTATACGGTCACCCGGACGCCACGTCACTTATCACCGACTATACGGTCGCCGGACGACCGCGCGCGTCCTTATCACGATCACGGTCACCCGGGCACCACCACGTCCTCGCGGCTCGGCGGTCGCACGCATTCACCGCCGCCCGCATTCACGAACACTCACCCCACACCGAACTACGACCAGGCTTGATTCCCGCCGGGGATACGTAGGAATCCTATCACGGGGTCCCGGCCTATTGACCTAAACGGTCACCCCAAAAGGACACCGCACGTCCTCGCTTTGACCTCACGGTCAGCTTCCTCTCCCGGCACGCGATCCAGTTAGGACCCTTATCTTATCGGCGGCCCACTTCTTTCATAAGTGACGTCGTCGAGGGCTTATGTAAGTACCCCAATGCGGATCACTCCCTTTCAAACACACGGGAAACACTCGCACTCATCCACGCAGTCTCGGAGACCTCTCTCACTCAAAACCCTCTCAAAACCCTCTCAAACCCCCAACCAAACCGGGGGAGGAGCCTTTCTGGGATAAAAAGGGACAAAAGGACCTTTTGGGAATTTTCAGAAATCGGAAAAGCAATTAAGGTCCGTACGGACCTCTTTGTTTCAATGATTACTAAATCCCCTTAAAGTCCACAATATTCCCTCAAATCCGGGAGAAATGATGACTTCCATGCAGAGTTGGTCCGTGCGGACCTCTTTGCATGCAAGATGGTCCGTACGGACCTTATTGCTCGGGGAACATCATCATTCCCAAATATTCTCCATCATTGCGATTCCCTCAAATCGAGGAAATCCAAAATTACGGATAACCAAGAAGGTCCGTACGGACCTCTTTGCTCCGAAATTTTTACTATAAATAGAGGGCTTCCCCTCCTCATTTTTACACACCTCCCACTTCTCTCTTCCTCCCTAAGCCTTCTGGCTCCCCTTCTAAGACCTTTCGAGGCATTCCCGGCCCCTTCGGATCCTTCCGAGGCCTTCCGAGCCCCCTCGAGGTGCTCCGAAGCCTCTCCGAGCGCTCCCGAGACGCTCCCGCGCTGCCCCGAGGCACTCTCGAGGTACTCTGAGGCCCCTCGTGGTACTCCGAGGCCTTGCCTGGTCTTTCCCACGGTGTCCCGGCTCTTTCCGAGTCAAACCGGCGATCCCAAACCTTGCCGAACCTCTGCCCGAATCCAACCAACGATTCCAACGCACGCCGAACCTCTGCCCGAATCCAACCAACGATTCCAACGCACGCCGAACCTCTGCCCGACTGATTCCGACGATCCCCACGCACGCCGAACCTCTGCCCAAACGCAGCCTACAGTTCAAATCACGCCGAAACTCTGTCCGCGGACAACCGGCATCCCCGAAGCAATCCGGAACGCTACTCCGACCTCAAACACTATTCCCCTGCGGAAGACAGACACGAACCAACATTGGTAAGGCTTCCTTCCTATTCTATTTCAATACATTTCAATACAATGTAGACATCCGATACAGCATGCATTTTTAAAAACACACACACACAACTTTTTAAAGGATATTAGGGGTATCCGAAAGACTCGTTTTTACGAGGCGACTCGGGTGAGCTCTAATATTCTAATATTCTCTTCCCGAGGAGTCATCTGACCTCCGAACTCAAAATCTCATCACACAAGAAACAGTTTAAAATTTATCTTTAAACTGATGCCCTTTTTCAATGTTTTGGGCTTAATAAAAACGGCGTGGCGACTCTACAAATGCGAAAACAAACGGCGAGACACCTCCAACGCGAAAGATGCCAGATGCCGGGGCCGCGAGGCCTTCTCGGATCCGGGTAATTTCACATACGCAGGAACATTCTTGATCACATTTAACAAAGGCAAATTTATATTAACTTTTGAAAACATGTCAATCAATTCTTTCATTTGGTGATCAAGTTTGTTCCTCAAAAATCTACCAGGGAAAGGAACAGGGGGCACATATGGCTTGGGGTTGGACTTTTCTACATTCACATTTTGCCCCAATCCATTAGTACCCTCATCATCAGACACAACATCCTCAACAATCACATTTTCCACATTCGGGTTTTCCACAACAGAAGAGTCAACGACAGGGGGTGTAGGATGAGAAGAAGGAGAGATTACCTGGTTGTCTACCTGTTTGCCACTACGTAGGGTGATGATGGCCTTCGCTTGCTCCCCTTGGCTAGGGAATGTACCCGGCTGTCGTCCCTGTAATGCCTCCGCTAATTGACCCATTTGGGTCTCCAATTTTTTCATTGCAGCAGCTTGATTGTTGTTTGCTTCTTCTTTGATACGCCCTCGCTTGGAGTTGCTCCGCTCTCATCCGATCCATCGCCTCTTCCCAAGGCTCTCTTTTCCTTTCATAAGGCCCCTGCGGTGGTGGTTGGGGATGGAGAGGTTTATTCGGCTGTTGATTTCCTCCCCAAGAAAAATTAGGGTGCTTCCCCCATCCAGGATTGTATGTCTGTGAAAATGGATTGTTCTGCGGGAACCTCTGCATATATGCTTACATCGCCTGTACCTGCTCATGATTATATAAATGGGGACTAGTGGTGGGGCAAACTTCATAAGAATGAGTGTTAGATCCACAAGTTACACAACTATCATGCATGACATTACCAACAGAGGACACATTGGAAGCAGAATTGGAAGTACTACTCATGGCCAACGTATCAAATTTTTGATTTAAAAGTGCAATTTTTTTTGCAAGCTCATCGTTCATTCCTATTCCATTCACACTATTTGTTTTACCCCTTGACCCCTTTTGTTGCGAATTAGATGCTAATCTCTCAAAAAGATCTTGGGTCTCATCCGCAGTTTTGCCTCCTAAAGAGCCTCCGGCTGCGTTATCAACCATAGCCTGATCGGCTTGTGTCAACCCCCCATAGAAAGTTTGATGCAATAAAGGCAAAGGAAAATTATGGTGGGGACATTGCACCAAAAGCATTTTAAATCTGTCCCATGCTTCATGGAATGCCTCAAAAGAGTCCTGTGTGAACCCTATAATTTTCTGTCTAAAAGTGGCTAACGTAGCATGTGGGAAGTATTTTCTCAAAAATATATCATGTAATTCATCCCACGTATTAATGCTCCTAGGTGGGAGCAACATGAGCCACTTCTTAGCATTATCCCTCAAAGCAAAGGGAAAACATTTCAATCTTAAGTGCTCATCAGTCACACCCTCTCTCAATGGAAAACTCGACACAATCATCATATATTCCCTCAAGAAATTCAAAGAATCTTCAGAGGGAAGGCCATGAAATTGAGGGATCATGTTAAACAGATGGCCTTTTACCTCGTAACTTTTTGTTGCATCATTCAACACAATGCATGACACAGACGTGTCCACCCGAGGCCTAGAGAAGGCATCCATAGTAGGTGCTTGCAAAGCCATATCAAATGCAAATTCTTCTCCCTCGGTGGAAGAAGTTTCTAATTCACTCAAAGTTACCTCTGTCTCGGTGACAGAAGTTTCAGAATCAGTTTCACTCACTTGAGTAGAGGGAATGCCTCTCTCAACTTTGTCTATCTCGTCGTTCAAAGGAACCAAGTTAGGATCCAATGACCGGCGACCAAACATGCACCGATTAAATAAACTTGTTAAAAATCACAACAAGTCCCCGGCAACGGCGCCAAAAACTTGATGGAGAAAATTCCACTGTGTAATAAAAAATGCCTTGCAAGTGTACAAGTCACCGAAGTAGCAACGTACAAAAGTAAGGGTCGAACCACAGAGACTCGTGTGCTTTAACAAGTAAATTTAATTAATGCAGAAAGTAACAAAACGGGATTTTTGATTTGGTTTATTAACTAAAATTACTAATGCAAGAAATTAAACTAATGAATTTAAGAAAACAAGGAAGCAAGAAATACGGATTTAATCAGATCAAAGGAATTCACGGATTGGATTTCATAATTGTCTCCTCTCTGTGTTAAGATTTATTAAATAAAATGACAATCTCGTTCAAAGATTCTTTCGCTAGACTAAGGGTTGGGACGTTTGATGTTCGGATTGCAACCCTAATATTTCCGTTGTATTGTAAATTCCGCTAGGTCAAAACAACACTCAAGAAATTCATTAAGCACTTTAGAAATAAATGAATCTAGGTTTCCTCGTATTCCGCTAGGTCAACAAGCAAACCTAATTGATGAAATAGTGAACTTTAAATAAACTATCCACGCTAGTGCAACAATCTAAACCAAATAAATAAATTATATATATTTCATCAAATATGAACGAGAAAGTTTAAATCAATTAAAATCGTACTAGCATAGAGATTCGACAACTACTACATCCAATCCATGAAAGAGGGGATTTAGCTACTCATATTCATGATAACGATCACAAAATATGAATAACAATAATGCATCAAGCCTGAGAAAATAACAAAAACCTTAAAAATCCGAAATCCTTCACTGCTTTCAAAACCTAGGCAAGAAAAATAAAATAAAGGTTCCTAATAGTTCTTCTAAAGGGAGTATATATACTCCATACTTAAGTCCTAAATCAACCAGGAAAATAAAGAAACAAAATCCTTGCAAATCTGTGCCATACGCCTCGCTGATGTCATGATACGCACCTGGGCACGAGTCGTTCATCCAAATCGTTCCCACGAGTCGTGCTCCATGGTCCCAGTCGTTCTGATCAGCGTTGCTGGAATTGTGCATTGACCCCACTCGTGCTCACGAGTCGTGCTAAGCCCCTCCACTCGTTCTGATCAGCTTGGCCTTGAGGTGTGCTTATTCCCATTCGTGCTCCATTCGTGCTATGGTCCTCTTCACTCGTGCTCTTTTCTGTCCACTCGTGCCCTTTGCAGAATTGTCCAACTTTGACTCAGCCTTGACCTGACCTTCGTCCCTTGACTTTGTTTGACCCCGAGCTTGAACCTTGGCCATTTTGTTGCCCTTTTTCATTGACAATTGACTAGCACTCTTCGGCTCCATGAAATTCCACAACCAAGTACAAAGAAAATGCCAAAACTACCCCTAAAGTGTATTGTTTTCTCACACAACCTCACATAACAGAATTTCTCTCAAATGCATCAAAAACTAATCTAAATACATCAAAATCAATATAAAGCATCCGGAAACATAGGTAAAATGATATGTATAAAATCCACTCATCACCCACACTCCACCACCTTCTCTTTCCAGAGGAGACTAAAGGGAATGCAGGAAAAATAAGCTTTAGAAACTAACCAGGAGATTTTGAGGCTTGATGTCTCTGTGGCACACACCTATGGCATGAATATATGCCAAAGATCTAAATATCTGACAAATAAGGAAGCATGTATCATTAAGTGTATATCAAATATCATGGTCCATAATGCTAACACAGAGTGCACTTGGCAGTGATTCGAACTCCTTGGTTAGGTTAGGAAAATATTTCATATTACACATGTTTCTTCCTATGGTGTTCTTTGCCTGAGATCGCTAAATACCAGTACCACATTGACAAAGTAGATTTCATGCATGTGCAATTACAAATTCAAACAAAATTGAACCTATAGATTGAGAAAATATATCTCTGAAGGTCATTTATTAGGCAAGCTTGGGACTTTTCTCTAAGATGCTGCTTATATCTTAAGTCTCATTTCACATTCATAAAGTAGGCTAAGCACAATTACATCTTCCACATGAGATGTTGGATGGCAAATGCTCACTTTCCATTAAAAATCTATTGGCGGAAATGGAACTATGTTACATATGTAACAAAGTAACAATGGGAAATTGACTCTGTTACATAACAGAGTCAATTTCCCATTGTTACTTTGTTACATATGTAACATAGTTCCATTTCCGCCAGTAAAATCCAATGAAATCTTTGTCCAGGTACCATTTAAATACAGGTAGTTATAAGCATAACACAATAGTATCAATTAATAAGCGACTATCTGCAATGGACTGAGCAATAAAGCTAATGGAAAGGCAAGGCAATGCAATGCAACAGAAAAAAAAAAGGAAGAACAGGGAGTTACCTGAGCTATGAACTGAAGGAAAATGCCACTGTAACCAGAGCATATGTTGCACACCAAACACCAACCTTAAACAAGAGATTCAACACATTAGAGTAAGCCATAAACACCAATAAACACCAGATTGAGAGAAAAATATAAAAATACAAGAAAAGAAGACAGACCTTGTGTGTGTTAGCAGCAGATAGATATGGGCCTTATTAGAGCACTACAAGAGTTTAATAATATTAAAAGATATTATACACATGGGCAACATGTATGTATTGTTGGGGACGGATTTTTCACTATATATGATTGGCATCTTAAGCAGGTCAGCATGTCAAGACGCCTCAGCATCCTGATCTCCACAACTTGACCTCTACAACTTGATCTCCACAACTTGGTCCACAACTTGGTCCACAACTTGGTCCAAAAGTTGACTTTTTACAAGTTGACTTTTTACAAGTTGACTTTACATGTTGAGTTCACATCTTGGACCGACATCTTGGCTCAACGTCTTCATCAACATCTTGAAGCCGGACCAACTTGGGAGCAGTTTTGCGGTTCCTATTTTTTAGGCGATACTTGTGCACTCATAGAAGACCAATTCAACCACGACTCTTCACCAACCACCATCAACAGTCATGCCCGAAATCTTCTCCTCAGCAACTCCATCATGCCGAATTTTTTGGGATTTGATTATTATCTTTTTATTTTACCTTTATTATAAATAGGGGTATGAAGAAGAAAGAAGACACGGGTATTCACGCACTCACAATCACTTTTGTAATTCTCTCCATACTTCCGGGTTTGTAACTCACTGATCATAGTAAAACTTTGGTCAAGGTAGGTCTTCCAAAACCTCCCGAGGTTTTATGCCGGCGAACGAGTTGTTCAAGGGCTTTCCTCGTCAAAATCCTTTGCCATTTTCATTTTGATTACACACAAATCTATATTCCAATTCACCCAATTCTTTCCTTGAAATATTTGGTTATTTACAATCACTTGTCGAAATTTGACCAAAACAATTTGGCGCCGTCTGTGGGAACTTTGGTTTTTTAGATTTGTTTAGAACATCAAAATGGTCAATCCAACTTCCGGTCAGGTAACCTCAGTAACCTCCGCGGCTGGGGGCAGGGCGACTGGGGGGCAGCAAGATGCACCTCGAGAGATGACCGCGTCTGAAATCAATCTTGGTTTCGTGACTAATATGGCAACCATGTTGAATGAACTGAATAAGCGAATGGATGCTCAGCAGGATACCAATACTATGATTTTCAATGCAATTGAGAATCTGCGAAAAGGGAATCAAGTTGAGCCTCAAGTTGTAACTCCATTATCACCTTTATTTCCTAGAACTCTTTTTGGTGCAGGTACTGGGGGCAATCTTGGAGACATCCCCATGGCGAGTGCAGTACAGACTGATAGTACAACTGTGACAACTAGTCAAGTTGCCCAACATGGTCACACCTTCCCATTCAGCCAACCTGTGCCAACATCTTGCTATACTTATGCCACTCCGTCTTCAGGACAAACAGGGAGTTTTTTTAATGCATTTGATCATTCTGCTTCTCAATTTTATGCTAACACTTTTGCAGAAAGTCAAGTTGCTAGAGAGTTGCAGCAGATCAAAGAGATGATTAGGAATGTGCCTGGAGTTACCTTGCCTTATCATCAAGCTTCTCCAACTTGTTATAATGAGTCTCGCTTTGTTCCAGCAATAGCCAACATGGAGATCCCGAAAAGATTGCAGTGCCCCCACATGAAGAAGTACGATGGGAGCACAGATCCAGTAGAGCATGTGTTGCTATACCAAGAATTAATGGACATTATCAGCATTCCGTCAATCTTCAAAGAAGCCTGTCTTTGTAGGGGCTTTGGTTCCACCTTGTCTGGACCAGCTTTGAAATGGCTAACCGGCCTATCCCTAAACTCTATATCATCTTATTCTCAATTAGTCAATATGTTTGTGAATCAATTTTCATGTAATAGAGCTTTAGAGAAACTAACTAGTGACCTCTACAGGGTGGTGCAACGACCTGACGAAAGCTTGAAAGACTATTTGAACAGGTTCAACAAAGAGGCAGTGACTATCCCCAACTTGAACATGTTCACAGCCACCGAGGCGTTCAGATTGGGCTTGAAGAAGGGATCACCTTATTATGACGAATTGGTCATGACTCCATGCAAGAGACTTGAAGATGTCAGGACGAGAGCCGTTAAATTCATCGATGGAAGAAGATAAGCTCATAGTCCTAAAATAACCATAAGGAGGCTGAAAAAAAAGGAAAAGATGACCACCTATCTTCAACATGTCAAAATGTTAGCAAAACAGTACCTCAAGTTGTATCCCATGTAAGTTGTCATTTTTTCATAAAAGCAAACTCCGAAAACAGGTATGATTTAAATTTTGTCAAGTCATTTATTTATGTTTGTCAATTCTTATGTTATGCTAAAAATTCTTACTGACTTAAGCATCGGAAGGGTAAAGCTAACACCCAATCCTAACATGAATTTGTTTTGCAAGGTATACAACTTGAACAAACAGAGTAGGCTCAACATGTTGACACGCCGCATGCGGCCGATACATGTTGAAACCTAAGCTGAGCAGTCAAACATGTTGACACGCCGGGACGGCCGATACATGTTTGAACTCGGGAAGAAAGGCTCAACATGTTGACACGCCGCACGGGCGATACATGTTGAGACCTAAGCCGGAGCAGTCAAACATGTTGACACGCCAGACGGCCGATACATGTTTGAACCTGGGAAGAAAGGCTCAACATGTTGACACGCCGCACGGCCGATACATGTTGAGACCTAAACTGAGCAGGTCAAACATGTTGACACGCCAGACGGCCGATACATGTTTGAACACTGGGAAGAAAGGCTCAACATGTTGACACGCCGCGGGGCCGATACATGTTGAGACCTAAGCCGAGCAGTGTCAAACATGTTGACACGCCAGACGCCGATACATGTTTGAACTGAGGAAGAAAAGTTCAACATGTTGACACGCCAAGACGGGCCGATACATGTTGAAACTTTAGCTGAAGAGGGATAGAACATGTTGACACGCCAGGACGGCTGATACTTGTTCTATTTCTTCAAACGAATTAAGGTTTCGACACCTTCGCCTGGGCGCACGATTTCACACTTATTCAAGTTGTGACTATTGGTTGTAACATTGACATGTTACCAAACGAATTAAGGTTTCGACACCTTCGCCTGGGCGCACGTTTTCACACTTATTCAAGTTGTGAACTACTGGTTGTAACATTTTCATGTTACCTTCTGCTTATAACATCAACATGTTATCAATATGAACACCCGAAAGAGATGAAATCATCTTCCAATAAACTGAGGAGTGAAGATTAACATCTTCGCCGAAAGTCAAGTTCAACACACAATAGTAAGTCATGTCAACACAAACATGACTCACACGATCCAAAGTAAACATAT
Organism: Adenophora triphylla var. japonica; assembly: GCA_022495995.1. Taxonomy (NCBI): domain Eukaryota; kingdom Viridiplantae; phylum Streptophyta; class Magnoliopsida; order Asterales; family Campanulaceae; genus Adenophora; species Adenophora triphylla. Next base: position 186,664 of record JAFEMH010002226.1, read on the forward strand.
CAAACAAAGACATGCCAAATCATACAAATCAAATATAAAAATTTTGAGGACCAACCCTCATCTAACATACCAAATTTCAAACACCTTAACTAAAGTTACTTAAAGCTTTATCTTGGTTTCTATCAGGCTTCGTTTATAAGTTCTCAATGCGTTGGACAACTCTTTGGCGTAATCAACCGCTTCCTTAATGCCGATGAGGGGAGTAGCAGTTTAAAAATTCCTTGAATCTCCAAGTTTTCTCCGATTCAATAAATTTTGGGGGCAATTGTTGGGGACGGATTTTTCACTATATATGATTGGCATCTTAAGCAGGTCAGCATGTCAAGACGCCTCAGCATCCTGATCTCCACAACTTGACCTCTACAACTTGATCTCCACAACTTGGTCCACAACTTGGTCCACAACTTGGTCCACAAGTTGACTTTTTACAAGTTGACTTTACATGTTGAGTTCACATCTTGGACCGACATCTTGGCTCAACGTCTTCATCAACATCTTGAAGCCGGACCAACTTGGGAGCAGTTTTGCGATTCCTATTTTTTAGGAGATACTTGTGCACTCATAGAAGACCAATTCAACCACGACTCTTCACCAACCACCATCAACAGTCATGCCCGAAATCTTCTCCTCAGCAACTCCATCATGCCGAATTTTTTGGAATTTGATTATTATCTTTTTATTTTACCTTTATTATAAATAGGGGTATGGAGAAGAAAGAAGACACGGGTATTCACGCACTCACAATCACTTTTGTAATTCTCTCCATACTTCCGAGTTTGTAACTCACTGATCATAGTAAAACTTTGGTCAAGGTAGGTCTTCCAAAACCTCCCGAGGTTTTATGCCGGCGAACGAGTTGTTCAAGGGCTTTCCTCGTCAAAATCCTTTGCCATTTTCATTTTGATTACACACAAATCTATATTCCAATTCACCCAATTCTTTCCTTGAAATATTTGGTTATTTACAATCACTTGTCGAAATTTGACCAAAACATGTATAAACTTGGAAAAGGAAACTCCCAAGCAACTTAAGGTCCACACTTTGCTTTCAATACATTCTTTTATTTTTTTTATTACCAAAAAAGTGAAGTTTTAACAACATACAAAACAAAACAAATAAGTGAACCTTAAAAAAAGAAAAAATAATTCAATTTCAATGTATAAAGCTATCAACTCTATACCAAGTCTCATTTTTTTAACCGTCCGAGACAATCATATTGAATAAAATAAAAAATAGAACAAAAGCATGATCTCATACTTATTTCAATGTATAAAACTATCAACTCTATAAAAAGCATCCCGTACAGAAGTACTATAACAATGGCTCAATGGGATTCATGAAGTCACACTCTCACACATTTTCTATCATGTCACATTTGAAACCACCAGTTTAATCATGTATAAAGCTAAGAAACACACAGAAACCCGAGGTTGGAATGCTCCTTATCTCACATTCTATTGTCATAAAGCATAACTTGCAACTTAGTAAGAAAGTAGTTGCTAAATAACGAGAAATTGCATTACGGTAGTACTTCATGACATTGAATAAGAATATGAACCAATACAAGCTCAAAATTCAGTATCCAAATTCTAGTTCTAATATGTTATATCTGCCAACTCTTTTCCAAGCTTGAAAATCGGAAGAACAATATAAAATTCAACTATTTCTCTCTTCAACTTTTAATTTCAAGGTTGCCAAACATAGCCTAGGTGAAATCCATGCTCTCAAACACAACATTGAGGTGAGAGCACAAAATCCGATTCTCAGAACTGAATTAGGGCTCGTCTAACTGAGAAATTCAATTTAATTTTGATGAAAATGTATTACAAGACTCGGATTTAGCTAAAATCGAAGAAGGAAAGTTAAAGAACACTAAAAGTAGAAACTGTGTGAGAGAGAAGAGTTACTCACAAGAGGATGAAGCTAGAGATTCAACCTGAAGTAGATCGCCTGAATTGAAACTGCATTTGCACACAGAGATTGCAAAATCTCAAACGCGTGAAGGCTAGGGTTTCTGGAAAAGGACTAGGGGTAAGGAGAGATTTGATACCGTGTTGTTGTCGCCGTGGAGACCCAATCAACTACCAACGCTCAATCGATTTTGCCCAGCCGTCGCCGTCGATGCCCAGCTCCGATTCGTACAACGCTCAATCGATTTTGCCAGCCGTCGCCGTCGATGCCCAGCTCCGATTCGTACAACGCTCAATCGATTTTGCCCCGCCGTCGCCGTCAATGCCCTATTTCTCTCTATTCTTGCTATCAGAATATACGAAGAAAGTGTGCGGGAAAATGCCCGCCAGTTTTGTGTTTTTATTTTCTTTTTCTTTTTCTTTTCCTTTTTTGTAGTGTTTATATTAGTTTTTATTAACTTCATCACTAATAATCCAGTCTAGCCCGGTTGGTCAGGTTGCTCCTTTCCCACCCGAGAGACCCATGTTCAATCCCTGGCAACGGCAATTCCAAAATAAAATTTTCTTTGAAAACAAACTTCACAACGTTTATAAGAAAAACGTTGTAGGTTGCAACGTTTCTTAAACAAACGTTGTGAAACGTCATTAACAACGTTTATGAGGAAAATGTTGTCGTATAGTTCGCAACGTTTCTTAAACAAACGTCGTAAAAAGTCCATTTACAACGTTTAGAATAAAAACGTTGTAGTATACTACACAACGTTTTCATTAAAAACGTTGTAAAAAGTCCATTATCGCAACATTTTTTTGTAAAAACGTTGTGATAATGAAACATTTACAACGTTTAAGCTAAAAACGTTGTAGAAATCAACCAATAACAACGTTTTTTAAGAAACGTGGTTAAAAAAAACGTTGTCAAAAAGCTGTTTTGTTGTAGTGGTCCTTGATTTCTCAGTACGATCTTACCTTTTCTTTCAAAATTACTTTTCAAAAAAATATATTTTCAAAATACCTAAAACAACCTTTTAAGTGTTTTGGAGTCGAACTACGTTTTGGTCTGATTCTCCGATAGAGATACGTAGGCAGCCGTGCGGTACGACCATCCCTGTGTTCAGAATGATGTCTTTTCTATCTACGACATGACTTATTCCATAAGACTTGTCACCGAGGGACTCTGTAGACACCCCATTCTGAACCAATAATTACATGATTACACTACTCTTCGTCTCTCGTTTGTGTTTTGATGAAAGCATATTAGTTTCGTCATGTTTCGTTAAGTTTCTAACTAACCTTGTTAGTTTTGGACTTAACTGACTAACGAAATAACTGAAGAGGACAGAATGGTCAATTGACTAGTTATCCCGCGCAGAACAGGCGTGTCTCACGCAAGACACCCCCTTTGCAGGATGGGCAGAATCACTTTCCTTGTCGATTTCAATATCTTTTCTTGCTAAATATCATTCAATCCGGGTCTCTACTGATCTAAGAGTTTTGGAACCTTCCTTGGGAGGAATCTCATTCCACTTGAATCTCCTAAAACCCCTATAAATACTTGATGACTTTCAGTATTTCAGAGGTCCGCGATTTCGATCGAAAACACATAACACACACACCATTTGTTGGTTTCTCTCCTTGAAAGAGTTTTGCAATCACTCATGTACAACTCCCAAATTCGTCCATCAACCTTGTTGATTGACGAACGTCGAGATTCAAGCCTAGGATCAAGGCGAAACTCTACTCAAATCATTTCTCGACCGAGAAAGCAATTAGAATCACGTTCTAAATCAAATACTCTCTAAACACAAGGTAAACTCATATAGTTTACATTCTTCTTCTCAATCCCTCTAATTGCTTTAGAGTAGTGTAACCCCATCAAAAGGGTTAGCCTAGAGTCCCTTCAATCCATCGAGACGATCTCGAAGCATATAACCCGACATTCCTAATTAAGAAATTAATTAGGATTTTCCTGTTCTTATTTAATACAGTTTTAATTGATAATCTCCCTTAAAGCAAGACCGATCTTCGGATTGGGTGGATGCGGTGCTCCTTGACCTTCCAAATCCATCAATTAAGTCCCGAACCCAAATCTTTCAAAAAAAGATTTTTCTTATTGTTTTTATAAATAAATAATAAGTGGCGACTCTGTTATTCAAATAAAATCGCATTGCTACAAAATCGCATCGCTACAGTTAATAAGTGGTGTTTTTATGTAATTATACAAGTATTATAAGGATAAGACAATAATAGTGGCAAAATATAAAGTCACAAAATCTTGCTCACAAAATTAGTTGGTGATATCTTATTTGTTAAATCAATAATAGTGGACGTGTTTCTATTTCAAATAAAGTACTTCGAAGTGATTATTCATTTTCTTTAAAAGTATTAAATTATCTACTGCATTTAATATATTTATAACATTATAAGTTATAATAATATTATTTACGTACATTATGTTAGAGATATTATCCCACATTGGGAATTGACAAACCTTGCATATGACATATAAAGATCTTGAGTCACTCCCCTTGACACCAATTGGTTTTAAGGTGGAACCTCAGACTTTAAGATGGTATCAGAGCAGGTCCTTACACGTGGAGGCCCAACGGCCCACGATGTTACTCCGCGCCACGTGTTTGAGATATTATCCCACATTAGGAATTGACAAACCTTGCATATGACGTATAAAGATCCTGACCCGGCTACACGTGAAGGGGCGTGTTAGAGATATTACATATAAAGATCCTGGCCACTCCCCTTGACACCAATTGGTTTTAAGGTTGAACCTCAGACTTTAACTTTAAGACATTATAATATATTATTGACAAGTGAGTGAAACGTTTGACAAAGGAGAAAAAAGTGGGAATTGCGTCACACATATATCAAAGTAATTTTGACATATATCAAAGTAATTCTAACCGTCTCCCTACCAACCGGAGACGTGGCCAAGTCCCGGGAACGACTACTAAGACCATGTGCTAGTTAACACAATGAAATTGGGTCGTAGATCCTACAACAGCTAGAAGAATAATTGACTCCTATATAATGGAGGCATTGATATAAAATTGAGCATGTCACATGTTCAAGGACCCTTCTTAAAGGCTACAAGAATAATTCATACTAACTCCCCCACATCTGCTTACATCTTCAACTTTGTTAGATTTTCCAATCCATTTTATATAAGATATATACTAGTACTGTTGGAAATGGGTAACGGAAAGTTAAGTTTGACTTAACGTTGACCTAGATTTCTAACGGAAGTTCGTTATGTGTTTAACGGAACTAGTTACAAATGGTAATCTACATTTGTTGTAGATTATATATAACTCATTTAATGTCTCAAAACCATTTCCGTGTGAATGAGAAATTAATGACAAATGATTTGTAACTTAAATATTGGGTCAAAGTGTGTTTTGGGTTGGTCCCAAAATTGGTGTGGACTTGTTGTGGCTAAAGTGGCCGACGAGCAAAGCCGAAGAAGCTTCTGCACGGCCGTGCAAGTGTCTAGGACACGGCTGTGCACCGTGCCTTGCCTTGCCACTCAACCGTGCAGAGCCATGAACTCGACCGTGCATATTGCCTTGCACGGCCGTGCAGTTCATTGGACACGGCCGTGCAAAGTGCTGTTATACCCGAAAAGTTGTGACTTTTCAAGGGAAAAGCCACCAAACCCCTTGACTCTCTATATATACATCCTCCTCCGAATTTCAATTATCATATACAGTATTTTTTGACCCTTCCTACCCTCTAGTAAGATAGATTAACATACCCAAATCATTGCATATTGTTGCATTAAATCCTTCAAGTCCAAAGTTCCAAACATTGTGTTGTTCGCTAGAGTATTTGATTTGGAGTGCTCCTATCATTTACTTATAAGTCGTTTTATCTTACTAGAAGATTTCCATATAAACCGTAAGCACTGTAAGGGCAATAACTTCTTACGGAGATTGTATTAAATACAAGACTCGACTTGAATTCTTTTGTTTCCAATCTCCGTTATCCTTTTCTGTTAAGTTTCTAGTTAAGTTCTTGAGAAGCCTACACATTTGTCCAACAATCGTAAGAAGTTATTTACGCTTCTTCAAGATCTTCAAGATGGCAAACGAGAAAGACTCCACAGAATCAAGTCAAGGGAATGTGACGCCTCCTTCTCAAGGTGACGCTACGTTCAACAATGTTACACCGTCTCACCCGGTTCATGGTAAGAAACCTCCTTCACGTACAACCTCAAGGGTTGCACCTCTTAATGCTCTCCCTCCGTCTCATGTGTTCGTACATGCGGAAAGACCGGGTATTCTTACCGGGATGAACTTTAAAAGGTGGCAATGTAAAATGTTGGTCTATTTGACAACATTAAAATTGGTGCATTTTCTTTGGGAATATCCACCATTGATATCCAACGAGGATGAATCCAAAGCAAAGAATGAATTGGATACTTGGAATCACAGCGATTTCTTGTGTCGCAATTATATTCTTAATGGCTTGGATTACGCACAATACAAGGTGTGTTGTGGCATAAAGACCGCGAGAGAACTTTGGGACTTTCGAGATGCACAATACTATGTGCATTGTGACTAAAAGACCGCAAGTGAACTTGGTGGAAAGAAGTACCGAAACAAGAGAAAGAAAACCGGAAAGTGAAGAGGACCGCCAAGAAGGTCAAAGGTAGTTGTTTTAATTGCGGCAAACCCGGGCATATGGCTAGGGAATGTCGACATCCTAGAATCAACAACCAAGATGGAAACCCTCTTCAAGCCAATGTGAATGAAGATAGAAATGTTCCATTGGACTTTGATCAACTTAGCCTAGGGGCATAAGATTGAATTGACCAAAAGTGGTTGTTGTGTTAGTAAAGGGTACCTTGTTGAAGGACTCCTTAAATTGTAATTGTTTATCCGCCTAAGTGCGAAGAATAAAATTTCAGATTTTATTTACTTGGTTTGAAGTGTTCCAATTGTTATGGCGTTTTCATTTAGGTCGTGTAAATTTAAATTCACTAAGTCGACGAGTTAATTTAAAATTACTACCTAAAATGAAATTTGATTCGCCAAATCAATTGCGATTTCTTTTGTAGAAATCAGTTCAAACCAGAAATAGTAAATAGATAGTTATTTACTTTTATTAATGATTGCATTTGATAATGCAAAGTTCATCTTTTGGAAAAGTAATAGGTAAAACCTTAAAGTTTTAAGTAAACAATAAGGTTTGTGATTCATCTTAATGAACAATTAAGAGTTTCGAAGTGATAGAGGTGGTTAGTAAGTAGTACCGTTTGAAAAATAATTGTTGGGACGCTGACACTTATTTATCAAACGAAAGCTTCTTACACACTCAAATCAATTGAAAAGGAAGATAGAACTTTTAAGGAGATGGTGAACTCCTTATTGATAAGTTCCGTCTTATGTGGGTATACCTAGAAAAGGTAGAAATATCTAAACCTAAAGAGGTTAAGATAGGACCCAAAAACCATGGATTACGTTTCCATTGGCAATACAGTATTCTTTAACCGGGGAAAAATGGTTGAAGAGACCTCACTTAAACATAGATATGACTATGTCGTCGCTCATCTCAAGGAGATGAAAGACATTGTAGATAACTTGGTTATTACAATTAAATGACTCCACATAAAAGAAAATATTAAATATGAATTAGGACATTCATAAAATATTTGATATGTGGAGGTACACCTCAAGTGTGGGGGTACAAGCTAAATACATAAGTTCTATTGATATGAACTTCTAGTATTAATGTAACTGTTAAACTCAATGTTAAAAGAATGGATCATCATATATGTGGAAGTTATTTGATGATAAAAACTCCTAACGAATTTGAAGTATTCGTAAGTCGCTTTATAAATACCTAAACTCAAGGGGGTATTCGGCTAAAGTAGAAATACTTAAGCAAGACATGTTATATTCTTTGAGAATATACTTCCTTGAAATGATAGGAAATGCATAAATTTTAATAAGAAAATTTATAGAAACGGTGGTGGTCTTCTTAATAAGAAGAAAAACCAAGATACAGCTTGAAGGACAAATGCATCCTATTCTATTTTGGAAGATGGTTGATCTTCCTATGCGAACCGTTGGGTTGCAAAAACTAGATGTACCAAGGATGAAACCTTCAAATATTAGACTACAAACGGTCCATCTCAAGTGGAAGATGAAGGACTTAGACGTAGTAAAAGGGCAAGAGTGGAAAAGTCTTTTGGTCCCGATTTTCTATCATTTATGTTGGAAAATGAATCAAAGAATCAAGTTAAGGAAGCATTATCTGGTCCGGATAGTTCGTTCTGGAAAGAGGCTATTAACAATGAGATAAAGATTCATAATGCTTAATAATACTTGGGAATTGGTAGATCTCCCTCCAAGTTGCAAACCATTAGGTTGCAATTGGATTCTTAAAGAAAGTATAAAGCCTATGGATCTGTTGATAAGTAGAAAGCCAGGATAGTTGTCAAAAGGACATTATGATTCATGCAAGATTATCCAAAATGACACAACAGAGCGTTCTATGTCGCACAACCGTGTTGGATCTACTTGTGTATTCATATGGACTAAACAAGCAACTAAACAGTGGCATATGAAGTTCGATAGAACTATGTTATTAAATGGATTCAAGATTAATGAATGTGACAAATGTGTCTACATACATTAAAAGAACATCTGAATCATTTGTTAATAGTCTGTCCTTACGTGGATAACAATGGTAGTCATGAATTGATCATGAATATCAAAGACATGTTAAAGAAGAACTTTGACATGAAAGATATGGGATTAGCCGATTTTATATTAGAGATAAAGATCTCTAGATCATCTGAAGGATTAGTTCCTTCACAATCCCATTATCTTGAAAAAGTACTTCGAAAGTTCAAATAAATTCTTGAGAGGTGTACTCTAGTAAGGTAGATTCTTGAGAGGTAATCTCTGTAAAGTAGATCTCTGAAAGGTAGACTCTAAGGAGGTCAAACCACTTAGAGATACTGAATACTTGGGAAGTCTGAACGGTACAGAGATAATAACCACTTGAAGAAACTGACCGATAGAAGAATTTGATCACTCGAAGGGACTGATCATTCTAGATAGACTAAAGGTCTAATTGTAATTGTAATCAATCACTGGAATATTATAATCATAAGTACTTGGTGTACTTAAGGATATACTTATGATTAAAAGATTACAATTCCTATGTAAGTTGAATGGTCTTGGAAGATATTCCTTCGTGGAATAAGCTTGTGTCTACATGACCTAAGGCATTGTGACGACAATGAAAAAATAGGAAAAGGTGTAGAACGTCATGGTAAGTCTAGACATAATGGTCTTAGACACACTACCATAGTACAATTGATCTCAAAATGCGACTGTCACAACTAGCCATGTGAAGTCAAAATCGGATCCATCTACCTAAGGGTAGTAATCGAGATCAACTGTATAAACTGTTAAGGGGAATGGGTTTAAAACCCACAACAAAAGGACTTATAGCGGACACTCAACCTTGAGAAATGGAGATCCCGTGCCCTCGTTCAATGAGACAACCAAGTTATAAGTTCTAGTAGAGTTACTTGGAAACAACAACTCGGTTTATTAACCTAGAGATGTTGAATACTCATTCCCAGAACGTCCAAGTACTAGCACATGCAGCAGTGGTGAGGATAAGTTGAGAAAACTTTTAATGATTTCTATACCTACGGGTGGAGTAGTGCATGATACTCCTTATAGTGAGAATCACCTATATAAGCGAGAGGTAATTAGGCCGCCTCTAAATGAACGCTTATGAATAAGATACGGTCCAGGCCAAAATGGACAAAACGTGAGAACAACAATTGTTAGAGCTGTTATTATGTGAGTATTATTGTCTTGGTATACACCCGACACCGGTTCAAAGCGACTCGCTACCAAATGGCTAGTATATCCGATAATATTTCACTAGGGAAGATTCAAGGCCACAAGCTATCTATCCCGATGTAATAATAGTTCGCCGGAACTTTGGACGAATTTGCATACATGCATTAATTGTCATTCATGTGGGGGATTGTTGGAAATGGGTAACGGAAAGTTAAGTTTGACTTAACGTTGACCTAGATTTCTAACGGAAGTTCGTTATGTGTTTAACTAACTAGTTACAAATGGTAATCTACATTTGTTGTAGATTATATATAACTCATTTAATGTCTCAAAACCATTTCCGTGTGAATGAGAAATTAATGACAAATGATTTGTAACTTAAATATTGGGTCAAAGTGTGTTTTGGGTTGGTCCCAAAATTGGTGTGGACTTGTTGTGGCTAAAGGGCTGACGAGCAGGCTGAAGAAGCTTCTGCACGGCCGTGCAAGTGTCTAGGACACGGCCGTGCACCGTGCCTTGCCTTGCCACTCAACCGTGCAGAGCCATGAACTCGACCGTGCATATTGCCTTGCACCCGCCGTGGTAGCTCATTGGACACGGCCGTCTGCAAAGTGTCATATACCCGAAAAGTTGTGACTTTTCAAGGGAAAAGCCACCAAACCCCTTGACTCTCTATATATACATCCTCCTCTGAATTTCAATTATCATATACAGTATTCTGACCCTTCCTACCCTCTAGTAAGATAGATTAACATACCCAAATCATTGCATATTGTTGCATTAAATCCTTCAAGTCCAAAGTTCCAAACATTGTGTTGTTCGCTAGAGTATTTGATTTGGAGTGCTCCTATCATTTACTTATAAGTCGTTTTATCTTACTAGAAGATTGCCATATAAACCGTAAGCACCTGTGCGGGGCAATAACTTCTTACGGAGATTGTATTAAATACAAGACTCGACTTGAATTCTTTTGTTTCCAATCTCCGTTATCCTTTTCTGTTAAGTTTCTAGTTAAGTTCTTGAGAAGCCTACACATTTGTCCAACAAGTACTACATACGATTCAAACAAAATAAATAGAGAGCGGTACAAGTAACATTTGTTGAACGAACCCGTATGATGTGAAAAAACTCTCACACATCACACAATTCTCCACATCCATAGGCTACCTCAACTGCCATCAGATTTCTCCAATGCTGTAAAACAGTAGAGCATCTCACTTCGTTTCAATAATAAACTAGCTAGTAAAAAATTCAACATAAAGGGAGGCTCTTTGTAGGTTGAGAGAAGAGAAGAGAGAGAGAGAGATTACTATTGTAGTTGAGAAGCTTCTCAATGAGATCGACATGGGTCATAAGCATTCTTCTGCAACAATAACGAACAAGCCCCAAGGCATCCAAAGCATCTCTAAAAAACGATGACTCCAAGGTCAAGATAGCAATAACATCTGACAGGAAAGACAATTATAGTATTCAGAGTTACATGCCACGGAGAATGAGTTTCCTCCACAACAGTTCTCAGCCTAATCATATCATAAGTAGTAAAGCTTATAACCCATTTAACAATCAGTTGCATCTACATCAACAGGATTATAACTACTAATGCTCTCTCCGTCCCTAAATAAATGTCCATTTTTAGGTGTAGTTACTTATCCCTCCTTGCCAATCATTATATTTTAGTTCGCACATACTCATATGGATATATAGCGAGATCATTAAGGGTGTTTTATGTATATATGCAACAATAAAATCCTTGGTTACAGTATAGGTGTACATTCATTTAGGGACGGAAGGAGTATTTCACTTTTCAGCACAAATAAGCATTCTTATAGATAATGCATGATAAAAATATTACAGGAAGAAATGTTGAAATATACTACGACCAAGTTTTGGATGGCATTCTTCATAGCTACTGCAATATTTTATCAAGATAGTACAAGATAATGTTTATACAATTTAGAAGAAAAAGGGGCAAACTAAATAACTGAAAAAGTTTCAAGAAAGAGATTAGGCAATGCTCGACATCACAATGAGAGCCAGTGCAACTTTCAAAACTCCTCCGGCACAAAAAAAAATCTAGCGTAAAACCTAAGAATGAATCCAAAATGATATCTTGAAATCTGATCAGCACTGAAATTTTCTAAGACCAGTACCCCAGAAAGAATATAAAAATTAAGGTGTAGATATCTAACAATTGCCTATACAACAACAGGGTAAGACTCGAACAACAGACATTCGGAAAAAAGGATCAACCAAATAAACCATCCAACAATTCAAGAAAAATTATGTGACCAGTACCCCAAAAAGATTTTTTTTTTAAAATGATTCTGCAGTTATCCAAAGATTGCCTAGAACACAGGGCAGGATACTAACAAAGACATCCAGGAAGATAAAGGGGACGAAACAGAACAACTAAACCATCCAACAATTCAAGAATGGGAGACAAGTTTTGATTGAATTTTGCAAGAGAACAATTAAGAGAATTGTTATATAAACCCGTAAAATTGTTGAGTAAACCCGTAAGTTGTATTTTTCAAAAATGTCATCGAATGAAATGACAAAAATATCCCTACATATATCCCCTCATTCACTAATGTTAAATAAACCCGTAAAATTGTTGAGTAAACCCGTAAACCATTTTCACCACCTTCCCCTCCCTCCCTCATCAATTTTCACCACCTTCCCCCTCCCTCCCTCATCAATTTTCAGTCTCTTTTTTACTTAATCTCTTCTTCTTTATTTTTTTACTCCAAAAAAATTACCTCCTCCCTTTCCTTCCTCTTCCTCTCCCAAAAACAAAATTCACACATTTGTTCCAAGACAGAGATTCAGCAGGCTCATCATGGATGCCCTACCATCGAATGTTAATGTAAGTTTTCTAACCTTTAAATTTGTTAAAAATGTCATTTCTGTTTCGTAGCTAGAATTCGGCCAGTAGTGACCGAATATTTGTTCAGGTTCGGCCATCTCCGGCCGAAATTCAGCTATGGTTCGGCCACACCCGACCGAAATTTTAAAATTTTTCGGCTCTGGTTTGCCGAATCTGGGCTATTTTTCGGCCACTAGTGACCGAATATTTGAATTATTTCGGCCAGTAGTGACCGAATATTTGAAATATTTCGGCCACACCCAGCCGAACCGTCGAAGAAAATTCGACCACCACTGGCCGAACCATTGTTTTTCTGCTTACACCTCCCTTATTGTTTTATTTAATTGTTGCAGTATTCCCTGGGTGACAACAACTATGTCTCGGTTGATTTTGAAAGCGTTTTGCGAGACTACACCCCAAATTCACAATGCCCTTGTTTTTTCGAGACCGGAAAATAATGTTTGAATGGGTGCGTAAAAAGGGGGAAGAGCATGGGTTTGTCATCGTAGTCGGTCGGTCGGATAACCGGAGCCGTAATTCCGCTCCTCGAATGACGCTTGTTTGTGATCGCTGGGGGAAATACAAGGAAAAACCAATCTCTCTGTCCTCTCAAGGAACTGCCAACCTTGAAATATTGGAATTGGGAAAAAAAAGAAAAATAGAGAGAGCGGAACAAAGAAATGCGGTTGTAAGTTTCAGTTGAACGCCAGACAAGTCACAGTTGATGGTCAATGGCAATTAAAAGTGGTTTGTGGCTTTCACAATCATCCTATTTGCGAATCCATGTTGGGTCACTCTTATGCCAGTCGATTACTTAAATCAGAGGAGGAGGACGTGATAGAATTGTCACATGCAAATAGCCGGTCGAAGGATATTTTACATGGATTAAAGGAGAAATTTTCGGAAAACAAGTCCATAATACGGACTATTTATAATGCGCGAGTGAAGAACAGGGCAACTGAGCGTGCGGGTCGTTCTCAAATCCAACAGCTCATGTTTAAATTGACCGAGCATGCTTATCACTTCGAATATCGGCAATGCGAGAATACAAATGTCATTAAGGAGATATTCTTTGCTCATCCGAAAAGCATTGAATTGATGTAGGCATTTCCATACGTCTTGTTCATGGATTGCACTTACAAGACAAATAGGTACAACTTACCTTTGCTTGAGATTGTGGGCGTGACTTCAACCAAAATGACCTTCTTAATTGCTGGTGTATACCTGGAGGTTGAGAAAGAAGGAAACTACACGTGGGCATGCGAAGTGTTGAAATCTTTGATGGATCAATCATGTCTTCCTAATGTTATCGTGACCGATAGGGAGCTTGCCTTGATGAATGCAATTCGTGAGACGTTCCCAACGACAACTCATTTGCTTTGTCGATGGCATATCAACCGGAATATTCTAGCAAAATGCAAGAAAATGTTTGATATGCAAGAGATTTGGGAGGCGTTCATTCTTCATTGGAATGTAATGGTCCAAGCTGATACGGGGGCATCGTTTGATGACTATTTACGTTGATTATCAGAAGATTACAGTCAATATCCCGATGCGGTCAATTATGTCCTGAACCAGTGGATTGTGCCTTACAAAGAAAGATTTGTCTCGTGTTGGACAAACCATGTTATGCACTTTGACAACTTGACTACAAACAGGTATATCGGGGGAACTTTTATGTTTCTGTCATATGTTTTGATGTTTTGTTAATTATATGCTAATAAATTGCGTAACCTATGTTAGGGTGGAGAGTCAACATGCCTTATTGAAGAAACAACTTGGATCGAGCCAGGGAGCATTTGAGACATGTTGGAAACAAATTCATAAACTCATCGAATGCTCCCATATTGCAATCATTGCCTCATTTGAGAAAAGCAGGACTGTGGTTCAACACAAATTCAAGTCATCGCTATGGAGTGAGGTTAGAGGCATGGTGTCCATAAATGCATTGGATTTGATTTTCAACTCACTGGATTCTCTATATGATGGTAGCCGAGATCCATTGTTGTGTGGGTGTGCGGTGAGATCGGCATACGGGCTCCCTTGTCCACATGAGCTTGCACAGTTCATGCAATTCAACTGGCCCATCCCACTTGATAAAGTTCATGCATTTTGGCGTAAGCTAGATACCCTACCGATCATGAGTTTCGATGATGATATTGAAGAAGAGATTCGAAATCGGTACAATGAGATTCGCAATACCCTTGATTTAAGATTTGAGGCAGCTCCACGTACCGGAAAGAATTTGATTGTTCGGAGATTGACCGAGATTTGTTATCCTGCAACAACAATGGCCAATGAACCTGCAGTTAAAACAAATAACAAGGGTCGTCCTAAAGCAAAGAGTGCTAAGTTCCTCAAATCCACGAAGCGGGATCCTAGCGCATTTGAGTACGTGGAGGCCATACCCGACCAAGTGTTATTCAACACCGATGCAAATCAAGGGTCTCCGATGTTATCTGCAAAAGCCAAGTTACAGGTAACCTCAAAACTATTTATATTATTTAGTTAAACTTTTATATCATGAAATAATTTTATTTATGTTTAATTTTTTCTTTTTTTGAATTTATTTTATAGCCCGTTCGTCGAAAAAGTCAACATGCAATCAAATATCTTAATCAACTACCGGTTTTCATGCATGGTTATATTGAGAAAACAGCTGATGTGCGGGGTGATGGGAATTGTGGCTTCCGGTGTATTGCGGAGTTACTTGGCCGTGATTCAAATGATTGGCGATGGGTTCGGGGAGAGTTATATCAGGAGATTTTTGGAAATCAAAAGTTGTATGCCGAGTTATTCATGGCCGAGGGTAGGGTGGATAAAGTCCTTTCTGCTATCCACTGGTTTGATGGACCATGCGGAGAAGAAAATTGATTTGACTCTGCGTAAATGGGTTACGCCTGTTGCAAATGCATTCGGCGTTGCGTTGGTGAGTTTGAGTAACACCTTGTCTTTGACCTTCCTTCCTCTACGAAAATCAATGCCACATAACCCAAAATTGATTTGTATATGCTACGTCAACAACAATCATTACATTCATGCCAAGTTGAAGGAAGGATGTCCATTGCCACCGGTACCATACAAATGGTATGATTGTCGAGCGGAATGTGCAACCGGATGGCTAGATTTTTATCAAGATCGATTAATACAAGTACCCGAAACATCAACTTATGTAATTGATATTAAATAGTTTTATTTATGTAATTGATATTAAATAGTTTTATTTATGTTAAATATTATAATTGCTACTTCCATAACGAACCTTGCCTATGGTATGCTTGACATCATCTTCGAGGATCCTCCGATAAAATAGGAAATTGAAAAATAAGATGAATATTTAACTTTTCAAATACTTCATAAACCATTTAGTCAACATGTGCATAACCTTTGTAACTAAGGTTATGTAATTGATATTAAATAGTTTTATTTATGTTAGAATCTTTACTCTCTCTCTCTCACGATGTTTCTCAGATGTAGTATTGATATATCATGTTTTTACTGGTAATAGACTAAACTTGACCAGTTCACTACAGGTTCGGCCAGGTGTGGCCGAAAATTTGAGCAGGTTCGGTCGCATGCGGCCGAAAATTTGAGCAGGTTCGGTCAGTACTGGCCGAAAAAACAAAGAAAATTCGGTCAGTACTGGCCGAACCTTTGTAACTAAGGCAAAAAAAAAATTTAAAATTTCAGCCAATGTTTAGAACACGTAGCAATGTTTTTTCGTCAAAATTCAACAAAGGCCTGAGAAATCTAACATGCATTGACATTGAACCTAGTTCTTAATAAAAGGAGTGAAATGTCCAAATTTTGATGAATAGATGGATTAAAAAACATGGAATTGATACAATGCAATCAATGGAAAACTTTGCCAGTAATGGCCGAAAAATATGAGCAGTTCGGCCGGGGGTGGCCGAAAAAATTGAGCAGTTCGGCCGGGGGTGGCCGAAAAATTGAGCAGGTTCGACCGGGGGTGGCCGAAATTTTGAGTTTTTTCGGTAGGGTGTGGCCGAATTTGTGTAATAAATCGGCCAGTAGTGGCCGAACCCTTCAAAACCCAGATTTTCGAAATTTTTCAAAAAATCACAATGATATTCTCTCAAAATGAAGCAAAAGTAAAGTAATTTAGATTGAAGAAAGAATAATTACCTGATTTCCCTAGGTTTGACATCTTAAATCTTGAATTGGGGTTGAATTTGCTTGTTCTTCTTCTTCTTCTATCTAGGTTTTGCTTCTTCTTCTTCTTTCTTCTCTCTCTCTCTCTCTCTCTCTTCTCAGCGTTCTCCTTTCTGCTCTCTCTCTGCGTTTCACGTCTCTCTTTCTCTCTCTAGGTTTGGTTGTGGGTGAGGATGAGTGAGAGGGAGGGAGTAAATGAGAGTTAATTAGGTGGGTGTGGGTGTGGGTGTGGGTGTGGGTGTGGGTGGGGTATAAAGGGAAAAGTGGGGGGTTTGTTTTAATTTTTTGGGGTGAGTTAAATGATACGGGTTTACTCAACAATTTTACGGGTTTATATAACAACTCTCAGCAATTAAAACAAAATAAAAAGGCGGCTAGTTGACCAGTGGACGGCCCTAATTCAAGGGAAGAACAAGAAAGCTAGCCGGCCCTAATTCAAGGGAAGAACAGAACACAATCAATATTGGAAAAAAAAATAGAAAAAATCTTTACCCTTCGGTGTAATCGGACTGGAGTAGGTCAAGATACGTATCCCATTTGTTTCCAATCACCTGTAAACAAAGGTCTGGTTTTGAATTCAAAGAACGAAACCCTAAACAGAAGAAGAACCACACACAAATCCAAGCAAAGGGGTTTGTTAATTTATCAACCTTGCCGCAGGTGAAGCACCGGACCGGAATGATCATCTTCGGAGTGTGCGTTTTGGCTAGTTAACCAATGGTACGTTTGAACACTGAGGGCCGCTTGGTAGCCGATAAATGATCGGATAGGATAAATAGTACGAAAGATGATTGTTTGGTAGGATTTTAAGGATTTTGATTAATAATACGTATATAGCGGGTAAGGATCTAATCCCCTGATTATTTATCCCATAAAAAAGGGTGATTTTATTAATACGAATTTAAAAAGAACTCTCCCCGCTAAAAAAAAGAGCGCCTAATATTTCTCATTCTCAATTCTATCCTTCTTTATATAAACCAAAGGCCTTCTTTCTGATTTCACCGTTAACCTAAAATCCCTAATCTCCTGTTACACAACGGCAACATCACGCAACGGCAACACAACGGCAGACGGATCATTGCCATTGAAAATCAAAAGGTACCATATTTCTTTTCCGTTTTATTGTTTTCTTCTTCTCCTCTTTTTCAATTTGTTTTACTGGGGGAAATTGGGATGGGTAGTTGGAGGGAGAGGGTGAAAGGGAGTTTTTCAAGAGGGAGGAGAGAGATAGGTAGGAGTCAATAATTGCCTGAGGGTCGAGGTGAGAATTTTGGGATAGGAACGAAGCAAGGCCTATGATGGGGGAGGCAATAGTGGTAGTGGCGGAGGAGAAGGGTGGTGACAACATTGGTGGTCATTTCGAGGATTGGAGGAATGGAGAGGCCAGTGAAGAGAGGGAAACGAAATTGACACTATGTTATGCTCTTACAAAGTGAAAGTAATATGCATATATTCTTTTTTTGAGATTTGAGTACACATCCAGGTGCTTGTTCTTGCTTTTAACCATTATTGTGAAGTAATTTTGTAAATATATACAATGAACTGTAAGTTCTTCCAATTAGTTTATCATATGCATCATAATCTTAGACAACTTATTGTCACCTTTCTCATTAGTTCATTTTATGTTGCAATACAGAGATTCCTCTGGGAAGCTTGGCAAGATTTAACCCTCATTATCTTGATCATAGCTGCGGCAGCATCACTGGTACTAGGAATAAAGACAGAGGTGAGTTTGAAAGTCTTAATATAGTTGGGTCCCATGTATAAGAATGTGAATTCTGGATTATAGTACCAGGTGTAACCTTTTCCTAGGATGTCGTTGACCATTATAAACTGGAATTATATCATGTTTATTTTTAGAACATTTTGCAACTGTTCTAAAGCTGGTAGGAAATTGCTCTCTTGCTTGATAAACGAAATCTATGAACATAATCTTATAGCATCCTTAGTTGGTCTCTCTGGATTTGGTTGGAGCAGCAATGACAATATGGTGACGAATGATGAAGAGGAAGTGTGGAATCATTATATCAAGGTACTAGTATTTTATGTTACAACATTAGACTTTGTTATACTTTTGCATTTAATATTTATATATTCTAAAATTAATTTACTTGACGATCTCTTTTTATTTACATGTAGAAAGATCCAGCCATAAAAAAAACTCATATTCAGAATCAGATCTTTTCCATTTTACCCAGATTGGTGTAAAATATGGGGGAACGACAGGGCAACGGGAGAGTTTTCCGAAACTCCTAATGATGCTGCTGAGGAGTTGAATCAACGTAGAGTTGGTGCTGATATTGAAACTCAAGATTTGGATGATCCTAATGTTGGACTTGAGGACATAGATTCTTCTGTGCCTCTTAGTCAAAATAAGTTACCCGAAAAAAAAAGTGGTTCAGCCAAGAAAGCGTAAGAGGGTAAATGAAGAGATCGGGAAGGAAATGAATAAGAATTTGAAAAGTGGGTCGAAAGGAATAAATCGAATAGCGGATTCATTAGAGGTAATGTCTACACGTTTGAGACATGAGAAAGATCAAACTAATAAAAGGGAGCAACTTGACGAATTGATTGAACCACTTGGATTTACTATGAAGGAACGAATGTATATAGTAACACAGCTAGCCATGAAGCCCTTTATACTTGATGCATTTTGCGGCCTTAAAACCGACGAGGCACGTCTTGAGATGACGAGGATGACCCTCTATAACGATGGTATCTAAATTTCTATTGTGCATGATCAATACTTATATTGAATCATGTTCTTATCTTTTGGAATTTTTCTTATGAATTATATTTTTTTTTCTAAGGTTAGATTGATACCTTATGTTAATTTCATTAATTATATTATTGGATTCTTGGAACAAGAATTTGAATTGGCTGTTTGAAGGTGAATTATTTGTAATCCCTGTCTCTCTCCTATCTCCCCCTCTATTCTCCGTGTTGGGAAGTACAGGTGTGTGCAATATGTTAATTTGCCTTTGTTTATGTATGTGTGTGTGTGTTTGCAATGTGATTGCTTTGCCATTGTTTAATTGAATCTGATAAGTAGTTCATGTTTTCTACATAGAAACACAATTAGGCTCATCATATATGATTCTACTTGATTTGAATACTCTAGATAGAGTTTACAATTTGGACTGGTTTACTAGTGCATCCAAGAACGAGTACTCAGCAGCCATTGGATTCAAGTGGACGCTTAATTAGGTACTATCAGATCTTTATGCTGTCAAAAAACTTTTTTTTTTGTGGAGGCTTCTGCTGATGAATGTGTTCGGTTTTTTTTTTTGTTGTTGTACGTGTGATCACATTGTGAAGCTTTTTTTTATAATATGTATGAAGATTACTTCCCCTCTGTCCCTTGTGAGTGTCGAGTTATTTGACGTACTTAAAAATGTGAGTGTCGAGTTATTTGACGTACTTAAAAATGAACACTCATTTGGGAACATATTCTTATGGAAAATGGCCCTCATTTAGGTACTTAAAAATGAACACTCATTTGGGAACATATTCTTATGGAAAATGGCCCTCATTTAGGGACGGGTGAATATTATTTTGGTTCTTAGGGAGAAATGGCAGTCTCTGAACTATTACTTAATTCATTTTTATTTTTTTTTGGAAAATGCAGGGTTTGATGGCTCACCATGAAGAAATCTAAGAGTACTTCAAACGTAGGGGTGTCACTGTGTAAAACATACGTAGTATAGATAATTGAATTATAGAGATATTTTTGGAAATGGATATTAATAATGAAAGATATTCTTCAGTTATTAGATAACATTTTGGATAAGAATATAAATAATTCATTTTAATACTAGTGCTACCAAACATCATATACAAGATTATTAGTCTATTGAAATAATAATCAAGGAATTATTAATACTAGAATTAATAATACATGTTAATCCTGACGGGCTATCAAACGAGCCCTGAATGTAATATATTGGGCCTTTTGGCTGATTTAGTTGATGCGGGATTGGGCTGAATTGGCCTTGAGTTGGACGGGCACAAAATAGTTACACTAGGAGCCTTATTATTTGATCAGAGAAAAAGAAAAGGTAAAATAAAAATGGTGGCTATATGTCAGATAATTACTCAAGTTTTAATGTTTTATTCACCAGTAATAATACTATAGAAACTATTTTTTTAATTTTAGTAGAGCAATTTGATTTTTATGTATTTTTTAGTATGTATACATACATTTATTGATCTTTATAATTGATCAATTTTATAAATATAATATCCTTAAAAAAAATCTCGAGTTGGTCTTACAAAAAATGCACTTTTTCTGACACTTAGGAAAAACTTGTTTTGTTTTCCTCGTTTGTGCCAGTACAAGTTTAACAAAGTGCCAGTGTGATAAAGTGCCAGTGCATGTGTAACAAAGTGCTAGTGTAAAAAAGTGTCAGTACCAGTTTAACAAAGTGCCAGTGTAAACAAAGTGTCAGTGCATGTATAACAAAGTGTCAGTGTAAAAAGTGTCAGTGTCAGTTTAACAAAGTGCCAGTACACTAACACTGGCACTTTGTTAAACTGACGCTTTTTACACTGGCACTTTTATATACATGAACTAGCACTCTTCACACTGGCACTTTGTTACACTGACACTGTCACTTTGTTAAACTAACACTGACACTTATTTTACACTAACACCGGTATTTTGTTAGACGTGCACTGACATTTTTTTACTCTGACGCTGACACTTTTTTAGATGTTCTCTGACATTTTTTTAGATGTCCACTGGCACTCTTTCTAAATGATCCCAATTGTGAAATTTATTCAAACCCATCTAAATTAACCTACTTCAACTGCATCCACGGTCCACGGATATTGGAATTCATAATCACGCCCAAACTTCAATCAAACGAATCAAAAAACTGCAAGTGAAATAAGACGGATTAAAGAGAAAATACAAGAATCCAAATGGCAGTTTGATGATCTCACGTTGGAGATAGAAAAAAAAAATCGAATTTGAGATGAAATTGAAAACAAAGGCAGATACATGAATAAAGAGCGGAGAGAAAGTGACATGAGAGAATGAGAATAAATTTAGAATTATTGATAATTATGGAAAGGGAATCGGGAATTTCTGAGGATCAGAGATCGGTGTGATGGTGAGGCTTTGATACCATATTAGAATAAAAAGAGCTAGAAGAAGTCAATCAAAACATGAAAGAGAAGAATTGAAATGAATGACTCAATTGATTATGATGCTGCAGATACATATTTATAGGAATACAATGAGAAGGTAATCTCCTAGAAGAAGAAGGTTTCTAATTCATAGAAGGAGAATGTTTCTAATCTAATACAAAGATTGTATTTTCTAATCTAATATAAGGATTGTGTTTCCTAATCTAATATATAGCAATATATATACTTGAATATAATATAATATAATGATATTATATTATATTATATTCATAATAGCCATTATCAACGACAACCTCAATAATGGAGGCCGTTTTTCTCAACAATTAGCCGCTCAAAGCTAAATCCCCCGATTTCCCCAATTTAAGAAGACTCAGGCGACGGGTTTTACGGTAATTTTAAAACCCGTTTTTTCATAAGCTTATGAAAAAACGCATTTTTTACAAGATTTTGGCAAAAATCTCCGTATTAAAATAAATAAATATTATAAAAAATTGTACGTTCATTTTTTTTAGCAATGCTAGTGGCACAAAATCTTGATTAGAAAATGAGTTTGCGATATTTTATTGATAGCTTTTCAGAGACCACGTGGAGAAAGGTAACATCCATTTTTAACACGAGTGAACAGAGATAATCAGATTGCTGATATTTTGACTGAGGCACTTGACTCCAAGATATTTGCCTTCTACTTAATATCTTTATTTTGGGAAGGATGTAATATTTTCAAAAATGATTGTAATGATTTTGCTTTAAAAAGGAAAATCATTTTGGTTTAAGGCAGAGGGATTAGCCAATAAATAATGAACGATCATTTTTTAGGAATATTGCGCATCAAAACCTCTAAATATTCTGTACCTCACAAGTTACCATTAAGCATAGGTATAGGCCAACTGAGTCTCGAGTTGGGAAGTTTCGAGTTCAAAGTTTCAAGATCGTTTAAAAATTATCAAACTCAAATTTTTCTTGAGTTCGAGCCCAATTTGATTGTTCAAAACGAGTTTCGAGCTGCACGAAAAATATTCGAACTTGAGTTTTAACGAGTCGGGGTCAAGCTTAACGAGTTGAGTACAAGTTTAACTAGCCAAGTTGAAAAATTAAATATATTATTTGTACATACTTATATACTCCCTCCGTCCCGGCCGACTTAGGATTTTTTGAAATGGCACGGGGATTAAGGAAAAGGTAAATGTTGTGAGTGTAATTTAAAAATAGGAGAGAGAATGAGTGAAGAGAATAGTAAATTATAATGGTGTTGTGAGTATTAAAATAATGTAGGACAGAGAATGAGTGGAGAGAATAGTGATTTAAGGTTTCCATTTTGGGCCGTCCTAAGTCGGGTGGGACGCCCAAAATGGCAAAAAGTCCTAAGTCGGCCGGGACGGAGGGAGTATACATATATTATATGTGTATTTATTAAAAAAATGATTAGTGCTTAACAAGCCGAAATAGAACCGAATACGAGTCGAGGTCGAGCCAAGTTCGAACAATAAATTTATGTGTTAACGAGTTTATCGAGCCGATCTCAAGCTCAAGTTATTCGTGATCAAAAATCACTCGAGCTTATAACAACGAGCTAAACGAGCCGAGCTCAAACAATCATTCTCGATCAAAGCTCCGCCTCGCTAACAATACGAGTCGATCCTGAATCGAGCTCAAGCCGGTTCCATACGCAAAACAATTCAAACAAATTATAACCTAAAATTTACAGCCTCAGGTCCGGTCCATAAAGAACAAAAATGACACCGATAAGATATTCATTTTGAGACGGAGGGATTAATATGTTTACTTCGTCATCATTCTAAAGTGACTCAAGCAATCTGCCTTTCAATCAATCAGAGCCCACATCAACCCCTCTATGCTTCAGGAAATCCTTTGCCTCGATTATGTCCTGCAAACCAAAATTACCACCACAATCAGCTTACTTGGTCAGAGTAAAAGACCCTGCCGTAGTTTCATTCAGTGAAGTCAAATAATGTTGCCCTTGCATCTATTTAGCGGACCACATGAAAATACTCCCTCCGTCTCGACATGTTCTTCCCACTTTTATCGTCAACAACGCGGAAGTACTTTGAGCAATATTGATTTAATTATCCTAATGAACATTTAAAACTTGTTTTCGATGCACGATTATAAATACCATCAATAACAATTTTTAGATGTTCATTCGGATATTTAAATCAACCTAGAATTATTGCTCAAAGTACATTCATGTTAATAGTAAAAAAAATAATAGGAAGATCATTTCGAGATGGAGGTATTGAAAAAATACGTGGCAAGTGGCAAGTAACGCAATCATGGTAGTTATAATTGATTTGTTAACAAGAAAACTGTAGAGAACAATCTCATCCAAATATGAAAAGACCTTTCTATCAAAAAAACGACATATGAGAAGACCTTCCTATCAAAAAATGAGAAGATCTTCCAATCAAAAAACGATATACTACCTCCGTCCTAAAATGTTTGTCCCATTTGACTTTTTTGTTGAACTTTGACCACAAATTTATGAGAGATTAATCATGTTCATGAAATTCTAAAAGTTGTTGTTGATAATATTATTAATTGTGAATCAATAGGAATTTTTAGAATTTCATGAACATAATTAAATTGTCATATATTTGTGGTCAAAGTTCAACAAAAAAGTCAAATGGGACAAACATTTTGGGACGGAGGGAGTATGAGAAGACCATCATGATTTGCCTCAAAGTTTCGAGTTTCGAAAACCATAAGAAAGTGTTAAATTAAAAGCATCGCTGGGCAGCGGTAGCGAAGCCAGGAATTTTATGGAAGGGGGTCAATTTAAGATATAGTGGTATTTTTTCCTAAATTTAAGGGGTTCAAAATTGTCAAAAAAATCACAGCGACCGCTCGCTATTAGCTTTGCAGCCTTACAGATGAACAACGTTACAGACTGATATGAACTATGAAGTCAGCAGAAGCTTAAAGAAAATTGAAACCAACCCACGTGTTTTCTGGTCGTCTTAAAATCAGCCTATAAAATTCCAATTGTAAACTGAAATGAGAAAATTATCCATCAGAACTGAGGAATAACCATCAAAAACAATGTTAACCACATGGACGATCTACAGTTTCAAGTGAATGCTTCTATTGCAACCAACGAACGTCAAAAAAGACAATTAAATGGCTAAAAAAATATCAAGACAAAACAAACAAGATAAAATTAGGAAAACCAGTTAATGTAATGTAAAATACCTGCTGCAACAATAGCGCCTCTTGAGGACAAGTAGGAAATTGCATGAGACCAATCCCAACCATTAATAAGCCATAGCACCCTAATGAGACGATGAAGTATAGAGGTAGCTGGGGAACAAAGGAAAGAAAGAGTGAGGTGAATTGAGGTAAAGATGGCTCAAAACAGGAACACGTGAAAAAAAATATAACCTTAGCCAGATAACTCAATTAACTCGGTTATGAGCTCACCAATAAAGTATGACTTCGTGGAACTATAGATGCTTGCAATAGGCCAATCCAGAAGGCCGATATGGCCACCAGTAATGTCAAAATCTTCACAATATGCTTCATTGAATCTGCATTGAGATAGGAATCTGATTCTTACTCCCAATCCTGTTTTACCATATCATTCTACTCCCTCCGTCTCATGCAAGTGTAGACCAAGATTTTTGGGCACAATAACTAATGAATAATAGTATAATAAGAGGAAAGAGAATGAGTGGAGGAGGTTTTGTGAGTATGAAGAGTAAAATAGGAAAATGAGTGGGAGGAATAGTAAGTGGATTGTTATTGTATGACAAGTGGGTCTCATTGAATATAAAATTATAAAAAATTGTCATTTTGGATATATATATATATATAGAGAGAGAGAGAGAGAGAGGCCATGATATACTCCCTCCGTCCCGGAAAGTTAGTCTCACTTTTTTGGTTGTTAACTATAATCAACTTTGAGTAATAATTTAGATTAGTTTTAACTATTTTAATGAAAATCTAAAACTTGTTATTGATATAACATTGTAAATACTATCGATAACAAGTTTTAGATTTACATTAGGATGGTTGAAACTAACCTAAATTATTGCTCAAAGATGACTCAAGTTAACCACAAAAACGTGAGACTAACTTTCCGGGGCGGAGGTAGTAGATAACATTCCAAGTGATAGTCAATGGACCTGTGGTTAGCATGCACTGTTACATGCAACCTACTGAAGTACACATAGCACTGGGGGCTTAATTAATACTCCCTCCGTTCCATGTTACGGGCTCATGAACAAGGGACATAATTAATACTCCCTCCGTTCCATGTTACGGGCTCATTAACAAGGGGACATAATTATTTAAAGAGTCCACTTCATTAAGCTATAAATATTTTGAATTCACTTGCAACAAAATATTTCTTGTCCAAAACATGATAGTTATGGGAACGGAAGTGCATAGTTTACAAATCAGCATCGTCCAGATGATTAATTGATTGGCACATGATATTAATTTATAAGCAATTAAAAAATAAATTAAATCTGAATTATGTATTCAGTAAAGCACTTCGGGTGTTTCTTTTAACTTGATCCATCAATTAAAGGGGGAAATACAAATTCAACAGAATCACAAGAGATACCTTGTTTCATTAAGTAAAACACATACTTTTATATGTACCTATATGAGGGGTGGCAATGGGTTTATCCAAGGTTATCCGTTAAAATATTGATGTCGTAAACCAGCGAAATTATAATCCACCAGCATTATCCGAAGTTTGAAATACCCATAGTTTGGGGTGCTCGGATCTTGAAGACTTTGCGATCTCTGACTCTATACCATAGAGGGAAGGGATAAAGAAATATCAAAAAGTTGCAGATTGGAATAATAATGCTCATGCAAATGAGTCCAACTGAATATTGGTCAACTGATCAATGATGGCCATCAGATGGGATATAATGAATTTTTCTCATTTGTCACGGTCCACGATATAAACGTGACTCAAAGCCCTTGCGCAATGTCCCAAGCATCATATGGCAGCAAATATCTAGCCCCTTCCATAAATGAGTGTCAAATTTTTATTTTTTTTATTTAAAAGAAAAAGTCCCTAAATGAGTGTCTATTTTATCCTCAAGTTATTTAAAGCCACCTAAAATAAAACAGCAAGGAGGAAAAACAATCACAGGAGAACAACAAGTTGAAGACAGCAATTGAGATAGTGTACCAAATACAACAAAGATAAAGTGACAGTGGTGACATGTGTTGGAGGTGGTGTTTTACAGATTTGTGGAAGAAGAGTGAATGAGAAATATGTTACCAGACAGAGAGTGGAAATAGTATATTTTTCAAGTGCTTTTGTAGGATAAGTTGTGAGAGCGAATCAGGTAGTTCAACAAGGTCAATAAATATACATAATCAAGAAGGAGAAGATCCCATTGATAGCAAAATTATCTTCTATGACACAGCTTACTTCGTGTCAGGAAGAGACAGCCCCTGCAGCCCGGAGAATTGGTGAAAACAGGTACTGTACCAAGAAAAACACTACTCCCCCGTCTCAAAATGAATGTCATAGAAATTTTCGAATTTGCTCTTGATCAAGTCATCAAGAGCAAATTCAAAAAAAAAAATTGAAGACAAGATAAATATATGTTTCAGACCACTAAAGTATAATTGAATCATTCTAATGTAAAAATGAGTCACATGTGCAATTTTAGTTCATAAGTGCCATCAGAAGGGATAAAAAATGAAGATTTTGTCATTTGTCACATTCAACTATGTGAATGCAACTCAAAGCCCTTGCGCAATTTCCCAAGCATCATATGGAAGTTTCAAATCTTACTAGCGTGTATATGATAACTAATTGAGCTTGTTATAGCCTAAATTATATTTTAAATTTCCATTCGAAAAAAAAATTGTAAGAGTAACAAGAAACACAACAACAAAAAACAACAATTGAGCATTAGTCCCAATATGATTTGGGTTAGCTAACATGAATCGCATATGTAATAGTCAAAGAAAAGATTGTGAGAAAAAGTGGTTTAAAAGAAGAATATGTGGAAAGATAATTTTGGAAAAAAAAAAAAATAGAAGCAAAAGAATAAAAAAAGGAAAGAAAAAAAGGAAGTAAATGAAAAATAGAGTACCACAATAACAAAGTTTTAGTCCCAAAATAATTTGGGGTTGACTAACATGAATCCTCATATATCATCGTGAAATAAGAAAGAGAGAGAAGAAAGGTGGGGATAAAATTTGGAAAAAACAAAGAAGAAAATAATAATAACGATAGTAAAAAAGCATGTATATAATATATAGGTAAGAAAATCAACCCCAGACACCCACATGAATTTTTTGCCTCCACTCCGACCTTTTTAACGCCGTATTTTCATCAAGTCTCAATAATAAACTCATGTCGTTTTCAATCACCCTCATCCAAGTTTTCTTATGCCTTCCCCTACCCCTCACCATTTTATCACTTTTTCACTTTTCAGACCTCCTAACTAGTAAAAAAAACTTATATATATATTTTTTTAATTAATTATATTTTTCTAAGTAACTAAAAAATTAAGTACTCCCTCCGTCCCAATTCAAATGGTTCAATTTCCTTTTTGGGACGTCCCACTTCAATTGGTCCCTTCCATAATAAATGGAAAGTTTTTCATATATTTATACCCTTATCATCTCCACATATTTACAAAAAAACCACACTATTCCTCCCACTCATTCTCTCTCCTATTAAATATTTTTAACTTTTACATTCTCTCTCCTATTTCCTACCACACATTTAACTTTTACATTCTCTCACCTCTAATTTCTACCCACTTTATTCATTTTTCTTAAAAACCATGAAATAAACCAAGGGACCATTTGAAGTGGGACGGAGGGAGTAAAATGTAAAAGCTGAGAAGAAAATGAAAAGAAGAAATAAGTGGGAATAATTTTTTGAAAAAAAAAATGAAAACCAAACCCAATCATCCACATTAATCTTTGTCCTCCACTCTCACTTTTAACACCAAATTTTCATCCAATTCAAGTAAACTCATATTACTTTCAATCACATGTATCCATGTATTCTTGGGCCTTTCCCTACCCCTCACCATCTTATCACTTCTCCACTTTTCGAGCCTCTTAACCGGTGCATCACTTGGTCATTGTTTCACATGACCAAACCAATCATTATCTTATCTTATCTTATCTTATCTTATGGTGAGTGCAACTCCTGCTTATCCTGATCACCTCATTTCTCAACCGATTATTTTTTCTATGCCACACATTCATCGTAGCATACGCATTTCCACCAAAATGTGTCCTTACGTGGTGTTTAGCTTACTTATTCTCCTGGGATTTCTTTTGTTGTCTCCTTTAAGGAATACTCCATCTTAGTCCAAGTTGAATCAATATCCATATCCATGCAACCGGACCAAATACCAATAGTGGCTATCTTGTTGATTCTCCCTTGAAGCTTCTACCTCTTGATTCTCGATTTTACTTGTGATTTTCTCTTACTAGAATATCTCCTACAATTTACCTTGCAAACAATTTACCTTGCAATCTATGTAATTCTTTCGACAAAAGTTTCTTAATAAGAAGAAGTGAATTTGACTTAAATTACCTCTACTCCTAGAGGCACCAAATGAGATTGTCTAACCCACACTTGTCAAAGGCGTCGCCCGCCTCGCCTTTTTTGTCGGTTTTGGGGTTTTCTCTTACTAGAATATCTCCTACAATTTACCTTGCAATCTGTGTAATTCTTTCGACAAGAGTTTCTTACTAAGAAGAAGTAAATTTGACTTGAATTACCTCTACTCCCAGAGGCACCAAATGAGATTGTCTAACCCATGCTTGTCAAAGGCGTCACCCGCCTCGCCTTTTTCGTCGCTTTTGGGGTTTTCTCTTACTAGAATATCTCCTACAATTTACCTTGCAATCTGTGTAATTCTTTCGACAAGAGTTTCTTACTAAGAAGAAGTGAATTTGACTTGAATTACCTCTACTCCTAGAGGCACCAAATGAGATTGTCTAACCCGTACTTGTCAAAGGCGTCGCCCGCCTCGCCTTTTTCGTGGCTTTTGGGGTTTGTCGCCTCTCCTCAACAAGGCAGGCGGGTGGTAGCCTTTCTAGGTAAGGCGTCGCCTCTTTCCTGTTTGCTCGCATTTTTGCCGCCCACCTATTGTCTTGCCTTTCGCCTTTTTCAGGTACCACTCGTCCGCCTCTCACCTCTTGCCTTTGACAAGTATGGTCTAACCAAGAGATCAAACTTTCTATTCATTCAATAAAATTATAAACATAAACCTAAACCAAGTGGTTATTTTAAACCGGAACTTGTTATGGGATTTAACTAAAATTCCTGGGAAAGGAACGATATTTACAGCAGAAACAAGTAAAAAAAAAAAAGTACAGACTATACAAATTATCCAAATAAAAATAAAAAATATCGCATAAAAATGATATACGACAATAAAAAGATCGACAGAGGTTAGAGTTAACACAAACCTAGACATAAGAATGCATGGGCGGAGGTATGAAGGGGCAAGGGGGGGCCACTGCCCCTCCTTGACAGTTTTTTTTTTGGTACTTATGTAATTCAATTTTCTTTTAAAAAAATTATATGTATTGTGACTGTACTTTCTCCGTCTCATTAAAATTATATTTTTATTTTAAACACAAAGATTAAATGTAGGTGTACTTCCTCCGTCTCACTAACAATTTTATTTTTATTTTAAACAAAAAGATTAAATGTAATTTGGTTGTGAGTATAAAGAGTGAGGTATGAGAGAGATAATTGGTAGAAAAATGTAATTTTTAATGAGACATTTGATAAAGAATTTAACTTTTAGTGGGACGGAGGAAGTATATTTTGAAAAAAAATGTTCTATATTTATAATTTTTCTTTTAATAGATTAATAGATGTGATTTGTAGACGTTAAATAAATATACTTGTTGAACTTTTTGATATGTGAAATTATGTTATATGTGTGTCGAATTGTATAAGATATCAATGAATGAATTATTGGCACCATTAAAGCATATAATTTACTATGTCTAAAATTGTATTCGATATGAAAAAATACACCAAATTTTTTTTCGCACTTGCCCCCCCTTCACTTAATTTCTAGCTCCGCCACTGTAAGAATGCTCGTCATTTGCAAATGTCAAACCCTAGGAACAATAAAATAAACTTTACACTTCACAGAAACAAACACATACCTGTAAGAGAACCACTAAATAAGAACCCTTTTCCAACTCTTCGGCTTCAACCTTCAACGGCGCAAGGAGCAGGCCAAGTGTCCGGAAAATTTACGGTCGTCGGATCAAAACTCCTCCTAACCTGATAATAGCAACGGTTGTGGCGAATTGACGATCGCCGGCTTCGTCTTTCTTTCGCCGTTTCTGTCTTCGGTAGAAATGGAGAAATGTCTTAGGGTTTGTTCGTTTGGCGATTTAGATCCAAAATTTCTGACTAGCGGGTTCAGCATAATTTGATGGGTTTAACGCGATTACATAATGAGCAAATTGCAATTTAGGTACTGAACTCGAGTCAGAGGGGTGGTTCTCGAATCGAAATGGGGTTTCATATTTTTTTGTTTTTTTTATCAAATTAGGACTCAATATTTAAATTTTTCGTCGGTTAAAGATTTTTTAACGAATTTTATTAGAAAACTCAGTTAAGTGACATGTGCCACGCATGTACTGCCATACTGGACAAGTTAGACTAAATTGAAATATAAATTAGTTATTAAGGAGTGAAATATAAATTTTTAAAAATTGATGACCGTTATAAAATATTTTATTTAAAATAATATTTTTTGGAAATATAATATATTGTGAAAATCTGTAATTTTTTTATAATTTTTAAATATGTTAAAATAAATGTTATAAATGAAAAAAATTGTATTTTTAAAGAAAATAGTATTTTTAAAAAAAAAATAACTAATTAATTTTTAACGTAAATCTTGTTAAATAAATGTTATAAATATAAGAAAATTGTATTTTAAAGCAAAAAATTATTTAAAAAAAAAATTAATTAATTTTTAACGTAAATTTTGTAATATTTTTTTTAAAAAAAATAAAAGTAAGTGACATGTCACTTAAATCTTTTTGATTTAGAAAATTTTATTTAAAAAATTGCCAATTTTTATTTAATAAAGATAATTTTATTTAAAAAAGATAAAATATTTAAATTACTAATTATTTTGCTTCAAAAAAATTACTGTACTAATTATTTTAGATTGAATAATTTAAAAAAGATAAAATATTTAATTTACTAATTATTTAATAAAGATAATTTTATTTAAAAAATATAAAATAATTTATTTAAAAACTTTCCCCTATCTTCATCTTCCAAAGCGACGGCCACCCCCATTCCATCCTCCACCTCCACCAACCTCCTCCTTCTCTCTCCTCATCCCCTTCCCTAATCTGCCGTCAACTAACCATCACCCACCATCATCCGCCAA
Source organism: Adenophora triphylla var. japonica (assembly GCA_022495995.1). Taxonomy (NCBI): domain Eukaryota; kingdom Viridiplantae; phylum Streptophyta; class Magnoliopsida; order Asterales; family Campanulaceae; genus Adenophora; species Adenophora triphylla. The sequence continues at coordinate 218,999 of JAFEMH010002226.1, forward strand.
CAACCACCAACAAACTACAATAATCAACAGATAGAACCAAATTGACCAAATGTGAACCAAAAATTCAAACTAAATTTACCGTTGTGCAATTCTTCCACCACATCCAGTTGAGGCCATAATCGCCGGCTCGAGTTTCAGTCAAGCTGAGTGATTCTAGCCGCAAATTTTGGGGGGAATTGGAATTAGATTCTTCTTCCGATAAAGTGTGGTCAGTGAAATTGAATTCATCGGCGTTGTTGCAAATTAGGAAAAGGTGTTTTAGTGAGAGAAAGTGGAGGAGCCAGTGGAGAGAAAGGGGTCTGGAGAGATTGATTGTGAGAGAGTTGAGGTGGGGGCATGAAATAGAGAGAGAAATGAGAGGAAGGAGAGAGACTGGCTCAATGAGGGAGAGGGAGTAGAGAAAGGGGTGGTCGGAGAGGAAGAAGGAGAGAGAAGTGATGATGGTGGTGGTGGCGGTGGTGGGTAGACGGATAGAGAGGGAAGTCAGGGAGGACCGGAGGAGACGGAGCCACCGTTGGAGACGAGGGAGACGGCAGAGGAAGACGGAGGTAAAGAAGGGAGAGATAGAGAGGAATTAACCAGTTAGCCCCTTAAATTTCACCCCCACTTTTAGTTTATTTCACTTAGCCCCTTAAATTTAAATATCAATGCAAACTAACCAAATCAGTTAATCACGTGAGTGGCATGTGCTACTTAACCGTATTTTTAACAAAAATCGTCAAAAGTCCTTAACTGACGAAAAATTTAGATATTGAGCCCTGATTTGACAAAAAAAACATATGGGGCCCCGTTTCGAGAACACCCCCTCGAGTTCAGGCCCTAAATTGCAATTTGCCCTTATATAATTTGTTTCTTAAAAAAAAATGTAATTGGGTTGGATTGGCCAATTCATAGGTAATTTTTGGTTTAACTCCCTATAAGCCCCCCATACGAAACTCAACTCTTCAAGAAAGCAAACAGTTTTGTTTATTTTTGATGGGTCCACATGAGAAAATATTTATTCTCCTAAAGCGCCCCTGATTAAAAGTGGAAACCCGAAATTATCCCTCCCCACCCAATCCTAAAAGAAACTCAAAATGCTCCTTTGGATTTTATCAACTTTCTACCTCTTCCACTCCCCTTCGACGACACCATCCTTTCCCCCACTCCAATGTTGCCTCCCTCATTTTCAGCCACCTCCCATGCTGCTGCCATCGAGTCTCTTCCTCAATGCTCTGCCCAGCTGCCCATCACTAGCCCAAGTCGCCGGCAACCAACACCTTCACTGGTCAACAATGATGCATCCCCTACCTATATCTACACAATATAGTCTTCTCACATCAAGAAAATTCTCCAATGTCAAACTCTCTCGTGGCCGACGCTACCTTCAATGTTCTGGCACACTCCAAAAGTCTGACAGACCTCCCCAAATCTGGTCTCCCCATCTCCAAGTCCATTAGACCCATGTTCTCTTGTCTAAACTTCAGTTGCCTCTCTCAAACTTGTGACATCCATCGTTACACACATCGCAAACCAGAGACTCGTCGGTCACACTTCATGAACTACATAATATTCTCCGGCAACCCCACAACTTCTTTTTGCTCCATTGTTGGTCTTACTAACCTGATTCTGCATGGATGTTGGAATGATTTGAGATCATTTGTATATATCACTTTTACTAGCAATATTTATTTTTGTTCTGATTTTTGTTAGATTTGATAATCTTTTTGTGGGTGTTTGATATCATATTTGATTCATTTTAGATTGAAAAAGCATGAAGTTCTTTTTCGGAGCAAAAATTTGTATGAAAGATAAATCAGAGCTATTTTTTGCCTTCATCTAACTCTTAGAGCCGTTTAACAGAGTTTTTCTCTTAAAAAATGTTATTTAAATATCAAATTTTGGGGTTCTCATATATGTATATCATAGTTTTTTCTTTTGCTCTGAAAAAAATGTCTATTAGAGCTATTTTTTATTGGATGATTTGCTTAAAAGTCCTTCGTTTAAATCCTTATTTTTTATAAGGACTCTGTAATTTTAATTTTTGGTAGGTCCATCATAACTTTGAGATACATCTACCCGAGTTAAAAAGTCATGTATGAGAGCAAAAAAAACTCTAATACATGACTATCAGATCTAAAAAAACTCGGATACATAAATTTTATTGACTTTTTATAAATAAAATTTCAACTGATGGATCCAACATAAATAAATAAATATATAGTTCTTTTTAAAATATTTGATTTGATTAAGGAACTTTTGGATAATTAATCCCATTTTATTCTAATAGATGTGTCATAAATTTCAAGGGTATTTTTGTCCCAAGGGTGTATGAAAAATTGTAAAAAAAATATAATTCTTTCTTCAGGAATTAACTTTAGGCACAGGGGTGTATGGGAAAATCTCTCTAAAAAATTGTGTAAAATTCAACTTGCTTTAAAAAATACTCCCTACAGTAATCTCTGTCAATGCCGTCTAGCTGAGTCATCTCGCTCAATACACCCTACAGAACCAAGTTCCTTCAACAATGGTGATGCTGTCCAAAAATAAGAATTGGGTCTATATCAATCTGTAAGCAAGAAAGGGGGAAGCAAGGCCCAAATCGAGATAAGGCCTGAACAGAAAACAGCGATAAAGGTATCCCAGGGGTATCCCGCCAAAGAGTGTGTCCGATGGTATCCCGCCAATTTAACTAAAAAGGTAAGATCAAGATAGTAAAAGCGAGATAATGTGAGATGACCGGCGAGATAACGATGTGAGACGGCGAGATAGTGGGATGAGGCGACATGATACTTGGTTAGCCTTATTCGGCGATAGATGGACTCTAGTGAACATGGCTTATAGGAGGCGGCATATACATATCTACGAAATGGGACCCACTATAACGGTTTTGCATTGGGAAAAGTGACGTGTGTCAGAGAAAAGTGTCACATGATTTGAGTTTATTCTTTTTGTTGTGTCTATGGGTCAATGAAATAATGACACGTGGAATGGGAGGTTAGATGTTGCACAAGATATGCACGTGAGGATAGCACATGTCTGGCACGCTGGAAGGGGGTATATATATGAGGGATCGTCATCCCTTCTGAGGTACGTTCACCCACACACACAGATCACCTCCTTCCAGATTCCGAATTATCCTTGTTGAATAGAAACTTATCCTCACGTCGGAGGGACTTACGCCGGAGCAGCCCCCGGATTAGTTTACTTTGCTTTGGTGTGCAGGCGAGTAGAAGGAGCCGGAGATATCCAAATTACGCTACAACGGTGTTGTTGCTGTTGAGGAAATTCCTGGCAACATCAATTGGTTCCGTTGCCGGGACCTGAATCTCTTCATCGTTTGAAAGTTTGCCTGCGGTGAATTAGTATGTTTCTGGCACTGTTCCTAAATCTGGCGATTTGGTGTGTGTGGGGGTTGATTTTGTGGCGTTGTGTGTAAACTTGCAAATTGGATTTCGGTTGTGGTGATTATTGCTAATTTTCTAGGTTGATTATTGTTCATAATTTTCGTATGTAAAAGTTTTGGGGGTTAGTATTATTGTTTGGATGGTGACTGGTTGATTGTGGATCTGGTAGTGGCGGAGTTTTGGTTTAGGTTTAGATTGAATATTGCTGTGTTTGAGGGCGTTTGTTTGCATGTTCGTTTGATTTGGTGGTTTAAAGTTTTTGGTATTTCTGGGTTTTGAATTGGTGAAATTTTGGAAGTTAGATTTGGAATAATAAGGTGCTTGATAATTGTGAGTTAGCTGAAGCATATTTTCAAGTTTCTGGGTTTAGATCTGCAAATCTTCATAAGATCTGCATATCTTCAAACTTGTGTTCATAAAGGTTGATTACTTGAGCCAGAAGAAATGGCTACTCCAGAGAAGGGTATGGTTAGTCAGAAGACAATGGCGGGAAGGGCATCTATCCCTCCTATCTTGGGGGTTGGGAACAGTTGGAGCAAACGATGCTACTACCTCGCAGCAAGTCCTTCAGGAGGAAAGGGAGCGAGTTACTGGTGACGGGAGAGAAAGAAATGTAATGTCGCCATAGCCTGAGGACGAAATAGACGCCGAAGTGGAAAGGTTGCAGACCCACAACAGTTTAATTTTACAATTGCTGGAGAATAATAAGCGACTAATGACTTTGAAAAAGGCACCCACGCCTATCCCGCAGGATTTGGTGAAGGTGGTAGCAGAAGGAACCAAGGAAGCGAATAAAGAAATAGTTATATTGGATGACTCTGGGCGACTTAAGGAGACGGAGCCAGAGAAAGCAAATGAGATTGGGGTGAGATCAGATGGGCCGCAGAAGCGAAAGCTATTGAGTTCTTAGAGAATGGGCGAAAGGTCAAAGTTTATCATCAGCCGCATACTTCACAAATGTCATCTTTGTATTACGAAAATGACGAAGATGATACGGCTTCCACTGAAAGGGGATATGAAGAAGAGGTGATGGCTTCCAAGGATGGAGAGAAATCTAGGCGACTTTAAAAGGAAAAGCGGGTGGGAACAAGCCGGTTTGGTGAAGAAGATGGGCTGAAAAAGCAGTTGGCCGAGATGGCGAGAAGGTTAGCCGAATTGGAGAAAGGGAATGTAGGCAATAGCGAGAAAGACTCCTTTATCGCGCCTTTCGCCAAGTATATCCAGGAGGCAGAACCCACTCCAGAATTATGGATGCCTACTCTGACTAAGTATGCGGGATTGACTACAGCCAGGACCCATAATGCGGGATTCGAAGTTACAATGGCGATAGTGACCAAGGATGATGCTTTGCTGTGCAAAACCTTTGCCAGCACTCTAGAGCTTCAGGCTTTGGATTGGTTCATGCAGCAACCCGCTAACTCAATTTTGGGATATCAAGATTTTAATAGGAAAATTTTGGCGAGATTTGGGGCTGTGGGGACTCAGCCAGTGGCGTTGCAAGAGTTGATTAGGATTAAGCAGAAAATGGGAGAGGGTATTGTAACCTATACCAACAGGTTCTTGTTGATTGCTAATCAAATTTCTGAGATAGAGCCCAAATATGTGATCATGATGTATATGTCTGGTCTATTATCAGAATCTTTTAAGAGAGAATTGAGGATGAGATTACCAGCGACTTTGAGTGAGTTGTATGAGCGAGTTAAGGCGTATTGTGGGGGGAGAATATTGATGAAGGGACAGCTAACACTTCAAAGAAAAGTGTTAACGATAGAATTGAGTTTGTTAAAACTGATACTGCGGCTCGAGGGGGAGGCCGCAGAAATCAAGCTGGCGGCAGAGGCGGAGGCCATGCTGGTGGTCGCGGGACACGAAGAATAGTCAGATTTGCGAGATTAAACGCTAGACCAAGTGAAATTATGCGAGCTGTAGAATTACCGGCGGCATTTGAGATGACAGACAGAGGAAGAAGAGACCTAAATCAGTATTGTAACTATCACAGAGAGAGGGGGCATGACACTGATGACTGTTACAATTTGAAGAGTGTGATCCAAGCCAAGATTGATAGAGGCGAGTTACAAGAATATGTTTGGCATGAACAGAATGTGGCAGCACGCGAAGGAAATGGCGACAGGAATGAGATCTTGGTGATTCATGAGCCAACAAGTATTACTTGCTTAAGCAATCAAATCATGTCTTTGTCGCATACTTGTCATATACCAGCTTACCCACCTAGTGAAGAGAGAATAATCAGTTTTTCAAGGCGAGAATTGGCTTTAACCCCAAGTCATGGTTGTCAGCCTGTGGTAATTTCAATTGCTCTGGGGAATAGTATTTTACATAGAGTGTTGGTAGATTCAGGAGCAAGCCGCAACATCTTGTACTACGAAGATTTCAAGAAGATGAGGTGTACTGAAGCTAATTTGGTGCCATACAAGGGCTTTCTGGAAGGATTTACAAATCACACGGTGCGGGTTAAGGGGACAATTTCACTGGCAGTAGAGATTAGAGAAGGCGAGATGGTGAGAACTCGTACTGTAGAATTCATGGTTATAGATTTGGTGTCGCCTTACAACGCCATAGTGGGTATCTCGTTTATGCAAACCTTTGAAATGGTTGTCTCTATCCCGCACCAGCGGGTTAAATTCCCAACTCCAAAAGGAATTGCTTGTTTGAAGAGCGAGGTTAAGGAGGTGATTCAGAAGAAGATTGAAATTCAAACCGCGGCAAGGGCGAGTACAAGTTCACTCTCCACGGCTTTGATGGTGCGAGATGCAGGGGTTAACATGATTACCGACTTAGGTGAATGTGAAGAATGGGAGGAAACAGAAAGTATGAGAAGTAAGTCGGCGATCATTATCGTTAAAGAAAGGGTGGAAGAGGAAGTGCCGCGAGAGATGAATGAAATGCGGGATATTGATGAAGAAGTGGTCGAAGAGAAATCTGAAGTAAATTCGATGGCCCTGGTTGCGATGCAGGCCGAGATGGAATGGTCAACATCAGTTGAATTTGTCAAAATGAAGGAACCATGAATTGAAGAGGTAATTGACTCTGACAGTGAGGAATGTGAAGAAATTGAGATGGAGACGCCTGAGGTTATGTCGCTCGGAGGAATCCAAAAGGGTGTTAGCGGCGACAAGAGCAACAAGAAATGTGTTAAAGAGAAGAAGGCGACTGAGATGGTGGTGGATACTTTGCAAATGCGAGATGAGCCAGATATTCAAGCCGCGGAAGAGTTAGAAGAAGTAATTGTTAACGAAAAATATCCCGATCAGAAAATTAAAATTGGGAAGCAATTGATTAGGGAAGAGCGAGATAGATTGGTTGAATTCTTGCGGGATAGCTTGGATGTGTTTGCTTGTAAGCCAGAGGATATGAGAGGCATAGATGAGAATGTCGCTCTCCATTGTTTGAATGCCGATCCAAATGTAGAACCCTTCAAGCAAAAGGTGAGATATTTGTCAGCGAAAAAGGAGAAGGCTGTGATTGGAGAGGTAGAGAAGTTGCTAAAGGCGGGGATAATTAGAGCTGTCAATTAGGAAATACGGGACGGGACGAAATTATGTTGTCCCACGACGGGAACGGGACGAGACGGGATGGGACAAAACGGGACGGGACTAAAATACTCCATCCCATCCCGTCCCATTTGCGGGAAGCGGGATCCTGCGGGACCCATTCGGGACCCGTTGACTAGGAAGGATAAGCGTTGACTAGGCGTCAAGGTAACGGCGAAGGCCAAAATGCATTGTAAGTTATTCTTTTTAATATTATTCTATTTTCTTTATAAAAAAAATATATTTGGGGTCCCTCAACCAAACAATCGAGAGGTGGTTCTCGATATTTGATTTCTTCTGTTGAAGATTGTTAAAGATATATGTATGGGGTCCCTCGTTACTTTTTTGGTTAAAATAATGAAGTTTGCTTTTATTCCATTTTATTAGTACATATACTGTACATGAATTGCCTTTAATTTTCACACTAGACTACTGTACTGCACATTAGATCATATAAATAATTGTTACGGATGGATCCTTATCCACGTGCATGCTAACAGAATTTTGAGCGACTGAGGGTTCTACTTGATATGCATGTATCATCCAAGTGAAGACACATTAACTTGTAAGGAACATAACAGAATAATTAACTTGTTTTCGTCACTTGAAATGAACAGAGGCCTGCCTAGAGAAATTTGATATTCAAGGTAAAGAAGATCATGTTTGTTTGTTGAAAAATCATCATATGGCTTGAGATATGCGGGACGGGAACGGGATGGGCGGGACCGCACCATATTGTCCCGCGACGGAAACGGGACGAAACGGGACGGGACTAAAATACTCCGTCCCATCCCGTCCCAAATCTATTGCGGGACGGGACGTCCCGATGGGACCGTCCCAACTTGACGGCTCTAGGGATAATAGAGGAGATTACTTATCCAGTCTGGTTGGCTTGTCCTGTAATGGTGCTCAAGGTAAAAAAGAAGTGGAGGATGTGCATTGACTTTACAGATCTGAATACAGCTTGTCCTAAGGATTGCTATCCTTTGCCTAAGATTGATAGGTTGGTGGATTCTATTGCGGGGCACAAAGTTTTCAGTTTCATTGATGCTTATTCGGGATACCATCAAATCAAAATGCATGAGGAGGACAAAGCCAAGACAGCGTTTAGAACCCCCATTGGTAATTTTTGTTATAAAATGATGCCCTTTGGTTTAAAGAATGTCGGGGCGACATATCAAATGATGGTCAATAAGGTGTTCAAGTCACAGATTGGGAGGAATGTTGAAGCCTATATTGATGATATGGTGATCAAGACCAAAGGGGAGGATCATTTGGTAGATCTCGCAGAGACCTTTGCAAATCTGAGGAAAAATTCAATGAAGTTAAACCCCAGTAAGTGCACTTTTGGGGTGACAGCGGGAAAGTTTTTGGGCTTCTTGGTGAATCGCCACGGCATAGAAGCCAACCCAGAAAAAATTCAAGCTTTAATGGATATAAAGTCGCCCAGAACAATTTAGGATATTCAAAGGTTAAAGGGAGGGTGATAGCCTTGGGGCGTTTTGTGTCGCGGTCGGCTGAAAAGTGTTTTCCATTTTTCAAAGTGTTGAAGGGAGATCAAAAATTCTCTTGGGATGAGAAGTGTGAGGAAGTTTTTAAGAAGGTAAAGGAGTATGCCGCCAATCCTATGTAGTCCTGAAGAAGGTGATCACTTGTATGTGTATTTTGCGGCTTCTGATCTCGTGGTGGCGGCAGTACTGATAAAGGAAGAGGGTGGTATACAGAAACCAGTTTACTATGTGTCAAAGGCTCTAAGTGAAGTGGAAGCAAGATACTTCAATGCGGAAAAGTTGGCTTACGCCTTGGTGATTGCGACATGAAAATTGAGAGCCTATTTTTTATCCCACCCTATCACGGTGTTGACCAACGCGCCTTTGAGGAAAATTCTGCAGCAGCCAGATTCAGCGGGAAGGCTTCTAAAGTGGTCAATTGAGTTAACAGAGTTTGACATACAATATGAGGCGAGAAAGGCTATTAAGGCGCAAGCATTAGCGGATTTCATCGTGGAAAACTCTTTCACTTATGAGAGAGAAGAGATTGAAACTCTTGGGGTTAAGAAGCGAAAAGCCAAGTCGCAGGATCCAGAAATCAAAGAGGAGCGAGAAAGGCCTGCGGGATGTTGGAAGCTCTATGTAGATGGGTCATCAGCCAAAGACAAAGGAGGAGCAAGAATATCACTGATGTCGCCTGAGGAGGATTGTAAGTATGAAAAGGCTTTAAGGTTCAAGTTCAACTTATCTAACAACCAGCGGAATATGAAGCATTGGTGGCGGGATTGGAGTTATGCCGAGATATTGGAGTCAAGCAGGTAATAGTGCACTCCGATTCCCAATTGATAGTTAATCAGGTGAAAGGAAGATATGGGGTGGTTAATCCAACATTAGCCAAGTATTGTGATATGGCAAGACAAATTTTGCAAAGTTTCAGTTACTGGGAGTTAATTTAGATAGATAGAGAGAAGAATGAGCGGGCTGATATGCTGAGTAAGGCCGCCTGCGACAAAATTGAGGAGTTGCCAAAGAAGATTGTAGTGGAGTTCGTGGATAAGCCAGCATATGATAAGCCGCTGATTATGGAAGTTGAAGTGAGCGAGAAAGACTGGATTGGCGAAATGATGGATTATTTGGAGAAGGAAGAGTTGCCCCAGGATGAAGATAAAGCAAAAATTGTTAAAAGAATGTCGTCAAGGTTTACCGTGCAAGATGGAACTCTATATCGCAAGTCGTTCTCCCGGCCATTGATGAGGTGTGTGGGCCAAGTAAAGTTGATGAGGTTTTGTTTGAAGTACATGAAGGGGTATGTGGTGGTCATCCAGGAGCCAGAACCTTAACCAATAAGATTATGTTTCATGGGTATTATTGGCCAACTCTGAAGAAGGATGCTGAGGAGTATGTTAGGAGATGCAACCAATGCCAGCGACATGCCAATATCCCAAGACAGCCCGCCACGGAGCAAACACCCATTGTCGCGGCTTGGCCTTTCGATATGTGGGGAATTGATCTCATAGGACCTTTCCCAAAAGCTAAAGGGGGATCTTAGATGGTGGTGGTAGCTGTAGTTTATTTTACAAAATGGACAGAGGCCAGAGCATTAACTTCCACTACTGAGGACCAAATCATAAGGTTTGTAACTTAAGAAATCCTTTGTCGCCATGGAATGCCGCGAGCTATCATCTCTGACCATGGGCCGCAATTCAGGAAAAAGTTTCATGGTTTTTGCTCGAACTTAAATATCAAACACTGGCAGTCTGCGGTTTATAGGCCACAATGTAATGGGCAAGTAGAAGCAGCCAACAAGCAAGTTTTGGAGATCTTGTGTAAAAATCTAGAAAAAAGGGGAGGTGCTTGGTTGGAGGAGTTATCCACGGCATTGTGGTATGTCAGGACAACAATAAAAGGATCAACAGGCGAGACGGCGTTTGCATTGACGTATGGCTTTGAAGCAATGGCTCCTGCAGAGATGGGGTTGCCAACTCATAGGGTAACTTACTATGATGAGGTAATGAATGGTGACAGAAGGTGCAGCGAGTTAGATTTGTGTGACGAGAAGAGGTTCAGGGCAAGGTTGAGAATGATTAACTATAAGCAAAGGATGAAGGTACAGCACGACAAAAGGGTGAATAAGAGGTCATTTAGCGTGGGAGATTGGGTATTGAGGAGTCGCGAGATTAAGGGCGCCACAGCGGGATTTGCAAAGTTAGATCCAAAATGGGAGGGTCCCTTTCAAATTGCTAAAGTTGTGCGAGAGGGGACATATCACTTAAAGGAGGAAGACGGCAAAGACGTCCCGAATGCATGGAGTGTAGATCACCTCAAGCGATATTATCATTGAAGATATAAGGGTAATTTATTTATTTAATACTATGCTTGTTGGAATCATTTTAATATTGACTATCATGAATACATAGAAATTTTACTTATGAATGAAAGTTATGCATGTCTTGAAAATGCCAAATGAAATGAAAGTATGAAATTTTGTTACTCAAATTTGTCTTGCTTTCATTATATGTTGTTTTACAATAAAGTTTATGTGATAAGCTTCTAAAAGTCAGAAAAGGTAAGTCACTGAGAGTAAAGTTGCCTAAAGACAACTTCACTTTTTCGATGGGAGTATAAGTATGTGGTGTTATCTCGCTAAAGACACAAGAAGGAAAAGAGTTTTTGATGAGTTATCAAAACAAATTGGCGGAGAAAAAGAAAAGGGAAAGCAAGCCGCATGAAGTTACTAAGAAAGTCCACGTGACTATAAACAGAGAAAGTCTATCTCGCCTTTATGGCATGTAAAGATGTGACTATAAACAAGAAAGTCTATCTCGCCTTTATGGCATGTAAAGATGTGACTATAAACAAGAAAGTCTATCTTGCCTTTATGGCATGTAAAGATGTGACTATAAACAAGAAAGTCTATCTCGCCTTCATGGCATGTAAAGATGTGACTATAAACAAAGAAAGAAAGCACATCTCGCCTGAATGGCATGTAAAGATGTTGCTCAAGGAAAGAAAGCACATCTCGCCTGAATGGCATGTAAAGATGTTGCTCAATGAAAGAAAGCATATCTCGCCTAAGGCATGTAAAGATGTTGGGGCATAAAAGAAAGAAATTATTCTAAGTAAAAGTCATGAAGAAAGCAAGGATGAAATTAGTAAAGACACAAATCAGCGACAGTTCAAGCCGCAACAATTGCACTATAAGTAAAGTCGCCTAAAGACGACTTCACTTTTTCGATGGGAGTATAAGTATGGGGTACCTGTTATGCAAAACAAAGGTTTTTGATGAACTATCAAAACAAACAAAGTAACAAAAGCGAGATATGAATGATAAGATAAATAAGCATGACATAAAGCAAAGGGGGCAAGCTCGAAGGCCGCGAATAAAGTTGTGTCAAGGCACGCAGGCCCAATAAAAGAAGTAAATTGTTGAGCCATCCAGGCAACTTATACAAAGATGTTCAGAGGAAACCAAGTTAACGAAGAAACAAGTTAAACGTCAGGTGCAGTTGATGGAGTTGGTTGGGTAGATTCAGAAGCCGCCAGAGCGAGATTCTTTGCTTCATCCAAGAGTTTGTGTTTGTATTCAAGTTGATCATTCCATAAAGCGATGACAGTGGGAACTCGGATAGGAGCGGGATTCCAAGGCGCCTTACCCAATAATGTATTTTCCGCTGCAAGATCTGCCAATTCATCTGGAGAGTAAGGAACCAGAGGATGTCCACGGCGACAAACCTCGCTGAAGATTGGCTCTGATCCCCATTTGGCGAGTCGCTCTATGGTAATAGCGGGAATTTCGGCGGCATCAGCGGCTGCGGCTCGCATAACCTGAAGAGAAGATTGATCACTAAGGTCAAGGATATCTTCTTGAAGTTTAGCAACATCATTCTTGAGGGAAGTAATCTCGGCGACTTTCCCGGTAACTTCCTCCCGCAGTTTGGCAATCTCGCTTTGTAAGAATTGAACATCAGCGGCATGGGTTTTCTTCAAAGTCTCATTCTCGCCTTTAAGCTTGGCGATATCCTCATTAGCGGTGTTGAGCTCATCTTTACACGAGTTAAGGTTGAACTGAGAAGAGGTCAAGTTTGTTTTCAGAGAATCCCCCTCTTCCTCCAAAGCGACAATAGTGGCATCCCGCCTTCCGACACGATTGCGAAGGGTATCTTTATCCTTCCTCAAAATCTGGTTTGCAATATCCAAGCTCTTCACTTCTTTACTGAGACGAGTGTTTTTCTCGCTCATACTCATTATGGAAGCTCCAATCTAAGGAAAAATTGTAAGTTAAGAATGACAATGAACAAAGTCAAAAACAATCAAGGAAAGAAAAAGCGACATACCAATGAAAGATGAGTCCCGGCTTGGCATGCGGCATGATCCGTATCCATGTCAGCTACTCGTCGTACTTGGACAGGATCACTAACCCGGATCAATGCAGAGCTACCCAACAAATACTCCTCCACACCGCGAGTTTCGTTGATAAGTCCCTTCAAGCGGGGAACTCTAGCAATCTCTCTACTCAACTCATAAAGTCCTTCGAAATCAGTAGGCTTCACAAAATCCTCTTGAAGCCAGCTTGGAGTGGGGAGACCAGTGAAAGTATTTGGGTCGCGGGGAGTTGGAGGCGAGTTGGGAAGGTTGGTTAAGTCGCAGATATCAGTTTCGCGAGTTGGAGGAGGAGAGATACCTTGATTGGGCTCAACAGCATCAATATCAGGAATTGGAGAGCATTTCGATTCTCTTTTAGTTGATGATTGTTTCGTGTTTATAGCTGCAAATTCTTTATTGCTTAACTTAATGCCTATTGTTTGATTGTTTATAGAAGGATTTCTCATTTTTTATAGTTCAATTGTTTTTTCTGTGAGTAGCATTTTGATGGAAATGGTGGGGAATGGCATTGATAGATTCTAGTAATTCATAGGTTGAAGTATAGTGGCATTCTTTAATTGAAACACTCGAGTGCTTGAAACTGTTTTACTGAGATACTAGCACTTGTTGTAGGAGATAATGGATTGCTCTTAAACTTAATAATGTTGAGCTTGAATGGACCATCTTGCTTGTTCATATTATTTGTATTCTAGAGTATCTTTCAATTTTACTTAGCCATCAACAGTAGCATTTGATATATAAGATCCTATTCGGAGTATATATGAAATGAGCCAATTACATATGGACAACATCACTTTCTCTTCGTATGTCATGAGGTTCTTGCTCATTTCGTGTGTTACAATTGATCTAAGAAGGTTGACATTGTAGTAGTAGAAGTTATTCAGTGGTTCCTCTTTTGGCCATTGCAAGTATTTTATGTTGACTGTTGAGGATCAAGAATGTTTTCATGTATTCGCAACTCATTAACTGGGATAACATCACGAGCATGAGTTTATGATAAGCCCAATACAAATTCATAGTATTAAGGAGAAAAAACAACGAAAAAGTTGAAAGAAAGAGAGCCTAATTATGAACTTGATGTCTTAAATCATCATACAATCCTGGTACACATCATAGACTTTTTCAAGCTTTTCACATTTTACCACCAAATAGTTAAGAGTAACAAATGAAGATTCTTCATTTTGGTTGAGAAAAAGTCAATTCTGATGGGATAGTGACCATTATGTATGGATGAAGTTGGTTTAAGTTTATGTGGATCTTGCCTTTTGAGATTGGGAAATGCAAGGACTAGGTGCATGTTTCTAAGAATTTTTTCTGCTGTCAGTGACAAGGAGAGGATCAGCCAACGAAGGTTTATTTGCCCTAGCTGATTACCCGAAAATGTTCATGCACATGAACTTACAAATGTTTCACAGGGACGTTGTGTTTCTTACGAGAGGGAACTTTTATTCCAGAAGCTCAAAGTGATTGTTATACAAGAGAGAAAATCACATGTTGATCATGAAGTTGCCTGCTCTGCTGACATATTTCGTTATACTCGTGTGTACATTTCTAAATCCTTGCTCTGATGATAGTTTGTATGAAGTTGCCTGATCATGAAGTTTCTTTTGATGCACATAATCATTCTAATAGCTTGTATGAACTGAAATGGAAAAAGAAATTTTGCCCCTACCATTAATAGCTTGTCTTTAATTGTTCGCAGATAAGAAGTCTGAGTGAAGATCGAGGACTGACAGAGATTCTGACAATCAGCAGCTCCTGCAGTTAGAAGAAAAAGATGTTGTATCATCTGTGGCTACTGTTCTCTCTGATCTCTGTGGCCCTGGAGAATGGATGCCTATGGAGAAACTTCATGCAGAGGTAATCTTTTAATCTATTCTTTTGGTATTCTGGTATATCTCCTACTTTCTCTTAAGATGGACTGACTTCCTGAATGGGATTTGAAAATCTTGTGTTGAAATGCTGATTAATGTTCGTGGATCGTTATTGGTGCAGTTGTTGGACCAATACAGCAATGTCTGGCATCTCAGCCGGGATAGAAGATATCTGACATCTGACGATTATCCGGTGCCTGAAGCTAAGGGGAAACCATGGTTTGGATTGCTAATGTTATTGAGGAAATAATCCATTAGTTCATCTTACCACAGGAGAAATTAGACGAGGAAATGTTTGGGAGATGAACTTAAAGTATAAACTGTTAGATCGTGGCTAGACAATTTATATCAAGCTTTCACACTATGCTTTACGTGTGACCCGGTCGCACACGTGTAGAGATTACAAACATGTCAAATTATTGAGCATGCCACATTTTCGGGCATGCCAACATAGTGCAATTTTCGCACATATAAATTCGGGTAATATCGCAAGCGGGCGTAATCGAACCCGATATCTTGCGTTCTGATATCATAAAGAAATGAATTATATATTTTTTTTTTGTATGAATTGCTCTATGGCAGCAGGCCATTTTATACAAGACTCCATCAGTTACGAACCTATAGTTAGGCTTAATGATACAATTAGGCTATATACACATCAGCAATATCAATCAGAATGTGCACCATATCTTGTTTAATATCAGACTTATTTAAATGGTAATTGCACAGTTTGTTCAAGCCATGCAAACTTTCGTGTTACAAACTGTTTACTTTTATTTAATTTAGATAGAATGTAAGTGACTAAAAACTTGAGTAACTCATCTTTTTGATGTATAATTATGAGGGCTTATTTTTCTTTAACTGACTCGTTTTATGTTTATATAAACTGAAAGATTTGCATATGGCCTATCAATCTATCCATATTACAAGAGTTTCATATTCTAGCAACATCAACAAAACTCAATAATCCCACGTGACATCCAGCTTTTTGTCAGCAAATATACTGTCTTTAATTTTTTGGCAGAATGGAAGTCATATTTATGATACGCAATCAATATTATACTAAACAAAGAATACTTAATGATAAAAATGAAAACACGTACGTCAAAAATATATTGGATGAAAATCAAGTTCGCCAACTATATAATGTATAATATAATGATCTGCGCGCAATGGTTTACTATAAATCTTCCCCACCAAACTATATATACTTGGTCACTTCAGTTCTTTCAACAGTGCCTCACGATAGCATCCAGCTGGAGGACGAGGCAATAGTACTGAAGAAGTACAAGCTGCAGATTGCACCGTTGTTGACGGGTCAAGAAATCCTGATATGCTTGACAACCATACTCTAGGGCTTGCATCTTTAACTATCTCAGGTTCGGTAACAGCACCAACACCTCGGACTAACTTCACTTGCTCCACAATGAAGGGGTGATTCAATAGTTGTTCCGCGCTCCATCTCTCATGCATGTTCCTTTTAAGGCACCTTCTCAAGAAATCCTTAGCATTATCCGAAATATTATTCTGATCATCTGCAGGTATTTTCGGAAGCTCAGTTTTGAAACCAATTGTCAACAGAAGATCTTCCAAGTTGTCTTCACCCAAGTAGAAACATCTCTTAGGGTCGTAGGCCGGCTTTCCTGTGAGCATCTCCATCACAACACACCCCAGAGACCAGATGTCCAGAGGAGATTCGTGTATTCCCAACAACACGGATTCAGGAGAACTATAAAGAGGAGTTCCTCGATGCTTAAACCAATGACCGTTCACCAATATGGGTCTGATAGTATCATCTCCAGCTTTTTTCGCCAACCCAAGATCCGCAATCTTTATATTGTTTAGAGTACCATCTTCATTAGGGAAGACCAAAATATTTGCCGGCTTTATGTCACAATGAATAAACCCTTGCTTATGAATATCTTTCAGACCCGAAAGTAACAAATAAGTGTACCACCCAACTTCATGTTCAGGTAAAACTCCATACATGTTGTTTTTCGAACGGCTGATGAGGTCATCTAGCGTACCACCAGCTGCGTACTCGAGAATAAGATTGAATAGACACTTTTTGTTCTCGATGCTGATATCATGTCCAAAGCAACGTACGATGCTGGAACAATTGTGTAGCTGATACAGGAAATTTTCTTCTTCTTGAAGGGAAGAAGATTGCTTGATATCTGCGCTCTTTACGGCAAAAGAAACATCAACATACTCAGAGTTTACTGGGGATGCAAAAAACACCGAGCCATAAGAACCTTTGCCAAGCATTCGGCGCTTTAGAAGTTGAAGGTTATCCGCCATGATCATACGGTAAGCACTCTATTGTTCTCTCTCTCTCTCTCAATACAATTGCTGTGTTTAGATTCTTTAGAAAATATAGTGACTGAGTATTTTTTCGAGAGAGTACTAAATTAATTTATAGTGTAATGTACGTAGGTAGGTAGCTACAGGAGTCTTACTTATCTTAGGTTTCCCAATCCAAGAACAATTGCTATTTAATTTAGTGAAGTTGTGACTTTCCAATATTTCATTTTTCTTTGCATAGTAGGATTGTGCTTTTTAAGAAGTCAAATTATGAGTGTACTGGTGATTTCTAAATATGAACAGATGCCGCTCAATCCATCCGTTTTAATCTTAACGGTTCACGTTTGGGAGTTTATTAAAAGTTTTATTTAGATATTTTACTCAACCATGCATCCCGTCCATTCTGTGTATCTGATTGTACGCTTCATATGATTTCTACTGTGTTTAACGGGCCCCAAATTCTCAGAGTACCTACTCTCTCATTTACTAAACCAAAACCCGCTCACAAACCCAATTTTAAACAAAATATACTAAACAGAGTGAAACCTTCATTTTCGTTGCATAGTAGGATTGTGTTTTTTAAGAATTCAAATTATGAGTGTACTGGCGATTTCTAAATATGCCGCTCAATCCTGCTCCGTTTGGGAGTTTATTAAAAGTTTTATTTAGATATTTTACTCAACATGCATCCCGTCCATTCAATCAGCTTGCTGTATATCCGATTATACGCTTCATCTGATTTCTACAGGCCCCAAATTCCCAGAGTACCTACTCTCTCGTTTACTAAACCAAAACCCACTCACAAACCCAATTTTAAAAAAAGAAAAAATATTAAACAGAGCGAAACCTTCATGGCCAGCGTCAACAATATCATTCTTTATTTAAAATTATAATTAAAAAAATTAAAATAATACTAAAATATGTGTTACTTCCTTTCCTTTGTCAATAATAAGTGTTGTGGGTAACATATATTAGACTTTTTAATTATTAAGTAATACTATGCTTTATTTATTTATTTTTATATTGCTTGAGAAATTATAATAGATGGCACTAAAATTAATTTTTTATTTTAAAATATCAAACTTATTCTGGGATCAACGAAAATAAAAGAATATTTTAATTGAGGGGGTCAACATTTAGGTAAAGATAACAACAATTGTAAAAAAACAAATGTAAAGAATATTTTATTTATTTATTTATTTATTTATTTTTATATTGCTTGAGAAATTATAATACACTCCTCACAAAATAGCTATCAATTTAGCACTTTTTACAAACTTCAAGAAAAATAATAATTATTATTATAGTTTAACGAGCATATATAGTAACAAATGTAAAGAATATTTTAATTGAGGGGGTCAACATTTAGGTGAAGATAACAACAATTGTAAAAAAACAAATTGAAATAAATTAATACATAAATACTATTAATAACAATTTTTTATTTTTTATTAAGATAACTAAATTTCATAAGGCCCCTCACCTCAAATCATTTTTCATAAAAATCTTAGCTATGTTTAAAATTTCACACACTATTTAAAATTCAGATCGAAAATAACATGATGATGGAAGTCATTATTGATTTCTATTTGATGTCACGGCTTAGGGGCTTAAGTTTAAACCATGAAGATGTAAAGATTGTCAGGATAGCACAATAATGAGACCAAGATTATGTAGAATCAGAACTGCCTTAATTTGGGATCAAGTTTCCAATTTCAAAACTGGTTGAACGGGAAATGAAAATGGAAAGTTTTTTGAAAAAGTAAGGAGCTATGGAAAGTCTTTGTTAAGGAGTCATTTGACAGTAATTAGGCGCCCTATGTGTGACCTAGGCGCGCCCAATACCAAAAAAGCTAGTGTTCACTAAGGAGCCAAAGGCCTCAAAATTTATATTACTTCATTTTCTAGCATTTCAATTTCTAGACGATATGGAATTAATATTGCAATTAGTTTACAAATGCTAAGGCCTCTCAATATATACTACTTCATTTCCTAGCATTTCAATTCCTAGACGATGTGGGATTAATATCCCTCAGATTTTTCAAATTTTATTTCGGGTTATTAAAGGGGGTGTGTTTAGTAAATGAGTAATGAACCTAGCCTCTATTTAGTCTCGGTTCTAGTTTGAGCGAAAAAATTTTCAAATTTTATTTGAGGTTATTAAAGGGAGTGTGTTTAGTAAATGAGTAATGAACGTAGCCTCTATTTAGTTTCGCTTCTAGTTTTAGCGGGAAAATGGGGGGGTGTGTGTTTAGTAAATGAGTAATGAATCTAGCCTCTATTTAGTTTATCTTCTAGTTTGAGCGGAAAAATAGGGAGTGTGCTGAAGTGCTTTGCACTTCGGCCTTTATTTAGTTATAGAAATGTAGTTTATATAGTTATAGAAATGTAGTTGTGTTATCAAAAAATGCTTAAATCTCCACTTTCCCAAATGTCACTCAATAAATAATAAATAAAAAAGAAGTGTACTCCCTCCGTCTTAAATGAATGTCCAAATTTACACTTGATCAAAAGCAAACAAGTCCGAATTTTTTATACAAATTTTGGAACGGATGGGAGTGAGTAGTAACATATATTTTGGGACGGGGGAGTATGCTAGCAATCACACTAATGGCAAGTATATTTCAAATATTGAAGCTATTATCATAGGAGGTGGAATAAATTACCTCCATTTTCAGTCTTTCCTTCATAGTTCATACATTAACCTTTTGGTTTGAAGAAACAATAAAAAACAAAACAAAACAAAACATGTAGGTATAGCAAAAAGACTACAAAGGTTTCAAATTTCTTCAACTCTGCAAAGGCCCCAACAGAAAAAGTACAGAAAGAAGTGCAATACACAAGAATGAAAATGTTCTAAGATCCTTCTTTACGCAATTCACGGATGCGTGCTTGCAACTGTTGTTCTTGGGCACGCTTTGCAGCTACTGCTTCCTCATCAAGTACTCGAATGGGTGACCAATCTGGCATTCTTAACCAATTCCCAATCTTCTCTGAAATACTATTGTATCTACCAGGTATGGTAGGTATGGTTTTACTCAAGCTCTTTTTCACCTTAATTAAAGTATAATCGGCCGCAGTTCCTGCAACGGCAAAAGCAATCGAATAGCGAATGGCACCGATTTTACCACCTGCAATTTTCAGTCGATGAAATTAGTTGGACCTGGTAAGGTTGAGCAGAAAAGATTATTGTCTAATAATTACTCCCTCCTTCCCGGAAAGATAGTCCCATTTTTAGCGGTTAATTTGAATGAATTTTGACCAATAATTTACATTGATTTAATTATCCTAATGAAAGTCTAGTGTCATTGATAGTATTTTTAACAAGTTTTAGAATTTCATTGAGATAATTATGTTTTTCTAAATCTTTGGTAAAAGTTTAATCAAATTAACCACTAAAAAAGTGGGACTATCTCCTGAGACGGAGGGAGCACTTCAATGCTGTTAAAAGATATCCCCCAATAAAACAGTACCATAACTTAGACAGAAATGATGTGGATAAGAGTTATTCTGGGCACTGGTGAAGCCAGGTTAAGAGCATGGGGGTTGACCCCCTCTATGTTAAATTTGAATACCCTAATTATAATATCCATCCCTAAAGCATTTCCGACCCCCATTCCTAAATATTCTGGCTTTGCCACTGATTCTGGGAGGGATGAACCATACAAGATACAACAGTCCATGTTGGGGGTATATGGCTTTGCTAAACCAGAGGTTAGCCTCATATTTCTTTACTAGTCCTCAATTTGAATTTAGGCTCCGTTTGTTTAGCGTAAAACATTTTCCGGAAAATGATATCCTGCAAAATGTTTTCCGGAAAATGAAAATGTTTTCCGGAAAATGAGATAAACATGTTTAGCGAAAAACATTTTCTCCATTTTCCAGTGCGAAACAAACACCGGAAAATGGAAAAAATGTTTTCCGGAAAATGTTTTCCCCCAAACAAACGGAGCCTTAGATCACTTATAGCTGGCTCAGGGTAATTTGAAAAGTTGAACAGAACAAAGAAAAGCAAAATCACAGTCTAAGAACTAAGACAGGACACTGGGAATCGTGGGATATAGGAACTTGGAGCATGCACTGCATTGTAATGGAGTCATATATCAAGGGAATAAGATTTCTCTTTGTGAAAATTACATTGGAGAAAAGGAAAAAATCATGTTCGAAAATGCTGCTTGCGAACTTAAAGGGGAACAGTTTAGAGAATTGTCATAGCTTTGATTTTTAACTGACCTTGTAATCTGCCTAGAATAGCACCAGTACCAAATCCTGCAACTGCAGAGCTTATAAGATCATCAGGCCCTGTTCTTCTGCTAGTTCTTACAAATTCCCGTGCACCTGTCACCAACAGTTTCCTAGAAAGGTTAATACACTACAGTTAAAAAGGATCAAGCTTGATTCGTAGACAAAACTGTGAGGCTGTACATTCATATCGTGTATCGTATCGCGTATCGGAGACCCTAAATATCGTATCGCGTATGGTATCGTGTATCGTATCGGAGATACGGAACACAATGACAAAAAAATTTAAATACTCTAAAGAATATCAAAAATAAAGTAAACAATATCTTCTTTCATTTTTTCCATTTTTCAAGACCCTAAATATTAAAAAAAACAACAAATATATTCAAAAAAATGATATTTTTCAAGAACCTAAATATATTACAAACAAGTGAATCAACACAGTAATTAATATTTAATAAACATTCAATTTTAATCCCAAAAAAACCTACAACCAGATATCTTTTCTTATCAAAAAAAAAAAAATACATATAAAATCATAGGTCAAAATAAAATAGAGACAAGTCAAAATAAAATTAGAGAGAAAGAAATGGAAACTTACGGCTCAAATGTCGGCGGGGACAAGGATGATGTGGAGAGAGAACAGAACCAGGTGTAACCGACGGTGAAGAGAACGCCCGGCGTTCGGCGGTTGAAGAAGAAGGGGAGACGGCGATGAAGGAGGAGGAAGAAGAAGCGACGACGGAGGAAAGGAAATTGACCGAGGACGAGCTCAATTTTTGAATCGTCGTGACTCGTCTGTGTCCGATTTATAAATTGTCCAACCCTAAACCCGACCCAAATTTGACCCAAACCCGGCCCAGACCCGACCCAAGCCCTTTTTAACTGTATCGCACGTATCGTCCGTATCGGCGATACGCACGATACGATACGCGTATCGTAGGATACACACGATACGGAGGGAATATCGATACACCCTACGCGATACGTATCGAAACCATACGTATCGCGTATCGTATCGCCGATACGTATCGTGTATCGGGATATTTAACAACTAGTGCCAACAATAAGCATATTATAGGGTTTCCTCTTGCATTTGTTGGGATTTCCTCTAAAAACTTCAATAGTAGTATCTAATACTTGTAGATCGTCATTCATTCGCAAAAACAAACCCCCTCAACCCCAGCCCAAAAGGCACTAAAACTACTTTATATGGGAAACAATCATAAATCATAACCACCAAAGACACCAAACCACAAGATTTTTTTTATTATTGAGTTTCAAATCATAGGGAGGGCAAACATCAAGTTATAAGTTATCCTATAAAATAGGTAGTGGTCCTTCCTCCACTCAATATTCTAGATTTAAAGTGAAAAGGGAACAAATAATTCAATGCAGTTCACCCAAGAAATCCTTAGCTACACCCACTCCTAGGCGAGCAACAACTTCACCGTAAACGGTGCATAGGTTTACCGAAGTTTCTCTACATATTCCTCGCTAAGAGCTACAAGGAGTGATATAATCACAATTTTCAGTAGATAAAATTGTACAAATAAAGTAGAGTCGTAATATTTTTCTCACCGGCTTATATATATGATGCCTGAATAGGGAGGCTGGATATAATAGTCAGTAGGCACAATGATATTCACTAAGAAAGAACTCATACATACTAGAACTTTACATGGCATTTATCAACCTTCATTGAAACGAAGACAAACTAAATTTCAAGAACCAAATCAGAAAATTTGATTTTTAGTTCCCTTTGGCCGGTGAGATCAGAAATCAAGCCACAAATCCGACAAATATTATTGGTCATTAGCTAGTCCATTAGTTGAAATGAAACATAGCACTTAAGCAGACATGGCAGACGAATTCAAATGGAGCCCTTACCACAATAAAAACTGGTAACAATGGCGAAATTGGTCGCATAAGTTGCAGAAATGTTTGCCAGGCCATGGACTTTCCGATGCTTTGATACCAATCCAGCTCCTCCTCCCAAAATTCCTGATTGGGGAACAACATAACAAGCTTAATAGAATAAATCTAGACATTTGTTTCTGTGATCCAACAAAGAAGAAGGGTTTTATAGATAGAGAGATTTATGAACCTGCAAGGATTGTGGGATAGAGAATCCACTCTTTCCAACTCTCCGACGAAGATGCCGACGAGGCGGAATCTTCTACTACTGATTTATCGTCCGATTCCATCTCCGATCACAGTTTAATTTTGCAGGAATAATTTGCTGCAGCAGCTGAATGACACTCGGCTAGACTGAAGGAAACCATATAGTGGGTGGGCCTTGGGGTTTTCTATACTATGGTGGATCAAGCCCAAGAAGCACTCAGTCAACCAGCCAACCGTCCAACCATATCCGCCACTTTTGATTTTCAAGAAAATTAATTTATTTTTTGTTCAAAAAAAGACTTAAATTTTTACTCACTTTATTTTTTTCAAAACTTTTTAGTTGATCAAATTCTGAAATATTTAACTTTGAAGTAAATAAACACGTAACTGAATTCGGGTCACCAAAAATTACTCAACACTATTAGTATAGCAAATGAATCAAATTTGGTGACTTAGAGGATCCACATTCGTTCCCCGCGTGAATGAAACGAAACTGACCTGTGAACGAAATTTCGATCACGTCAGCTTATATTCTGTAGTGGTGAACGAATTTTTCGTTCACAGATATATTTTTTAATAGAAATTTGATATTATAAAATTAATAATATACATTAATAAATATTATTTTTTATTAACATCACTAACAATAAATATAATTATTTTTTTTATTATTTTACTTAATTGCACAATTTTAAAAAATTAACACTCATAAATAAACGTTAAATTACGATAATTTAAAACATTATACTCAAGAAAATTAAAAATTAAAATACAACACACAAACGAACGAACAGAAAGTAACGCGCTCATAAATAAAATGATGCATATGATCTCAAGGATTGTTCTTGTTGGTGTAATGCCCTAGGCTTTAGTTATATTTAACTTAAACCGTTATCTATCATCTTTATCATTTAATATAGAGAAAGTTTATTTGGTTCATTATATGTTTACATGTTTATTATATTGAACTGTGTCCCTAGTTGTTGTGAATAACTAGTATAAGTTGGTAATGGATAATCATGGAGATGATTATATGCATGGAGATGCACATTACACTTATGGGTACTTGCTAGAGAACGAGTACTGGACTTAACCTACTTATGAGATTTATGACATGGTCTGTTGTCATGATTAAATCTCATGATAGTCGTGTCATTGAATCCTTTGTACCTGAGATTATCATCGTCTTCCACATGATGAAGATCGTGTTTGATGTAGTCTAACACTATCTTTAATAGGATAGCAATAAGGGCTATGTTGGCACGATTGGATTCATGTAGGGAAGAATGATAAGTCAAGATGGGATTTGTCCCTCTTATGAAGAGAGATGTTTGCTTGGGCCTCTCGATAAATAGTATTGATGAAATGTATGGCCATACTCAAGTGATTTGATAGAGATCAAATGCATTTGGATTATCAACATATTCGAAATCGAGAAAGCATTGAACGGTATGAGTTGACATGGACCATGACTCATGTTCAATTGGACATCGTGGACAAAGGGATTGTGACACTTGATCTATCGAGGAATCAAGCTTTGATGTTATATTAATTGGGTGGATATAATGGTTTGCTAGAAACCACTTATGTCATGTGAGGTCATGTTTTGACTCACTACCAACATAATATAATTCCTTTTGGGTCACACACAAAGAACGAATTTGATTCTGGCTGAAACTTGGAATTCTGGCTTGGTATACCGTGCGACATACTTAGCCATATTGAAAATTCGTTTTCTGGCTTGTTATACCGCGCGACATTCCTAGCCATGAGGGACGACTCGTCGTGTTCTGGCCAAGTAGTGCCTTGGGAAGGGACGACAGAATCAGAATGCAGTCCATTAGGGACGAGTCGTGCTCTACGGGACGAGTCGTGCTCATGACTCGTGCCCATAGGCACGACTCGTACCTTTTGATCTGGCAAATTGATTAATTGGCACGATGTACCGCGCGACAGAATCAGCCAATGGCACATCACGTAGCGCGACAACATTAGCCAGTCTGTACGTGTTTCCTTGGCTGGTAAGGTTTTTGTGTTTGGCAAGGATTTAACCCTAATTGTTAGGGATTTATACCAATGTATAAATAGAAATTCGTGTGCAGCCAAAAATACTCTCTCTCTCTCTCCCTCACACATATCATTGTTCTAGGTTTATGAAACTCTAGATTGTGATTTTGATTTTGAATCAAAAGGCTCCCAATTGTTTCGACTTTGATTATTGAATATTGATTCAATAATCAAGAGGATCATCTAGCAATCCAACAAGAAGAGTTCTTGGTTCGTTCGCGTATGGATCACCATTAGAGGAAGGTTGCTTTATCTCCTAAAGCTTAAAGCTTGACATTCTCCATTGTTGATTCATCACCAAGGTAGAACAAGGAAGAAGAAGATCCAAGTTTCATCGACGGTTCAAACATTCGAAGGTTGTTCGTCGATTCAAATAAGATTTGAATCCAAGATCCATTTTCGAAAGATCAACATAAGCGCATTAAGGTATGTAAATTCTATTTCATGGTCTTAACTATTCATGTTAGATGGATTTCAAGGGCTAGGGTTTTGATGTTAAATTGTTAAATTTTCGCTGTGTTTGTAACCCCAAAATCCAACAGTGGTATCAGAGCCGTGTCTTATTATGATTAGGTTAAAATTGGCATGCTAGATTTAATGTGATTAAATGCTTTACATGCTATATGTGAAATCGATCTATGATTTTATGTGTGTTGTTTTTGAGAAAACAAGTTTATGTGATATATCATGATCATGATTAATAATTGATTAATACGATTAGTCTTTTACATGGGATATTGGTATATTTAATGTGATTAAAGTAGATTGGTAAATTCTCAAATTGAAACAAATTATTTGTTTAGGATTTGATGTTCGTTTTAATATGATTAACATGATTATTTGAATTCGTATATTTTGAGAATGGAATAATTATGTAGTTAATAATTGTTAATAATTACATGATTATTGGTATGATCCTAAAGTAGGATTTTATGTGAAAATCACATGTTCATGATAATGTACACATAAGTTTCATATACAACCATTGTTTGTTATATGTAAAGCCTTCTAAATATTTAAGTCTTATGACATTCCTTGATTAGAACACTTGTGAAATTTTAGGGTATTTTGATGTAGTTTCAGCTCAGTTGGGTGCATCATTATATCTTAATTTGTGATCAAGATGAGATTATGGTTGATGTAGTTTTGGCCATAGTCAGGTGCATCATTTCGTGTCTCATACGTTTGAAAAAGGTTTTGACTTAATTGGTGCTTTCAAATGAGATTTGACCCAAGGCATAGATGAGATTTAAAACATGTTATTGACATATGATGTCTAAGAAAATCTCATAAAAAGATCTAAGAGTCATATAGAGATATGATTGATGTTTCTACCTAAATAGCTTGATTTCGGACATTAGCTCAGTTAAACCGAAATTAAGTGAAATATGGATCTTAGTCCACTATAATTATATGATACACACTTGTATTTGAAGGTGTATAATTTAGTGAGAGTATTTATGAAATACATTATTTGCTCTTAGATGGTAAATGTGTTGATATTAATATGTGTTCATATGGTTTGCATATTTTGTTGCAGAAATAGCATTACACAATAAATTGTGATTCATCCTTGAGAAGGACAAAGTTCGAAAAGATCGGTACAGACTATTCTGATTGGATCAGAAGCTTAAAGAATTGTTCTTAAGCAAAAGTGTACGTTCTTGACGAATCTATTTCTGCTGAACCCACTGCAAATGTTGCAAAGAGCAGATAAGGAACAACATTAGAAACATGATGATGATTCTAACGATGTTGCTTGCCTTATACTTGCCACCATGTTTAAAGGCTCTTATGAAGAACCTTGAACACATGGAAGTTACTTTTGTTCTAGCACAACGCACAAAGAAAATGTTCCAAGTGCAAGCTAGACAAGAGAGGTTTGTTGTGTTAATAGTTAACACAAGAAAGGGGTTTAAAAGGAAACACAAAGTAGGTAAAGCAAAGGTTGCTAAACCTAGGGCAAAAGTTGCCGAAGTCGAAGAGGCTAAACCCAAAGTGTCTCAAAAGGATGCAGTTTGCTACCATTGCAATGAGATTGGTCATTGGAAGCAAAGTTGCAAGGCTTATTAGGAAGGCCTAAAAGGTGAAGAAGGGAAATATGATTGCTACTACTTCAAGTATCTATATGATAGATATTTTCCTTTCAACTTCTTATCCTTGGGTATATGATATTGGATATGAATTCCACATTTGTTTAAATGTGCAAGGAACAAAGAATAGAAAGCTACTCAAAAAGGTGAATTAAACCTATGCGTGAAAATGGAGCAAGAATTGTTGCATTCGCCGTAGGGACTTATGAAGTCACTTCACCTAGTGGACTAGTACTTATTTTGAACAAGTATTGCTACGTTCCGGATTTGAGTAGGAGTATTATCTTCGTTTCTTATATGGATGATGAAGGATATAATTTTCTTATTGAGAATAAGAAGTTTTATATTCATTTAATAATATGCCTTATTGTATTGCATATGTCATTGAATGGTCTTCATATCTTTGATGTTACGAAACAAAATAATATTGAAGATATCTATAATATAAGTGAGAAATCTAAACCGAATAATGTGAACAACACGTTCATATGGCATTGCCGATTTGGTCAGATAAATAAGAAACATATATCTAAACTCCATTAACATGGACTTTTAGACTCATATGACTATGAATCATTTGAGGAATGTGGATCTTGTTTATTGGGATTATTGACCAAACCACCTTACACTAAGAGTAGTGGGAGGGCTAATGACTTATTGGTCCTTATACATGAGATGTATATGGACTATTAAGCAGCATTGCTAGGGAAGAATTTCGGTATTTCATCACATTCACCGGTGACTTATCTAGATATGACTATGTCTATCTGATGAAGTCCAAAGGTGAATCGTTTGAGATGTTTTGAACATTTCAAGATGGAGTACAAAACAACTTGGCAAAACTATTAAAGTACTTTGATTAGATCGAGGTAATGAATATTTGAGCCAAGAGTTTAACAATCATCTCAGAACTGTGAAATTGTTTAAGAGTTGACTCCACCCGGAACACCACATTGTATGGTGTGTCTGAGAGGAGGAATTGAACCTTGTAGAACATGGTTCATTCGATGATGTGTCAAGTTGACTTTCCTATTTTCTTTTGAGGATATGCATTAGAAATGATGCGGTTACACTGAATCGAGTCCCTACTAAATCAGTTCCTAAGGCCCCACATGAGATGTGGCATGGAAGAAAACTTAGTTGATATTTCATGAAGATTTAGGTTTGCAAAGCTTATATGAAGAGACTTGTCTCCGATAAGTTAGCACCTAAATCTGACAAGGTTATTTTCGGATATTAATTTTACAACCGCAAAGAGAACAAAATGTTTGTTTCTCTGTATGATCGTTTCTTGAGAAATAGTTTCTCAATAAAGAATCTAGTGGGAGTAAAATTAATCTTGAAGAAATTCAATAACCCAAAAATAATATGAAACCAAGAGTAGAGATGGAACCAAGTTCACAAGGAGTTGTGGAACCGGTTCAAGATGCACAAGTCCATCGTAGATTGGATAGGTTACGATCCGAACTCAAGAAATATTGATTTCTCGTATCGAAAAGTAATAAAGTGGAAGTCATTGAGAATGACGATCCTACTTCCTATCTTGAGGCGATGTCCACTCCTAATTCGGATAAATGGTTAGGAACCATGGAGTCCGAATTACAATCCATGTTTGATAATCAAGTTTGATCTTGATTGAGCTACCTGAAGGTGTAAAAACTAAAGGGTGCAAGTAGGTCTTCAAGACCGACATGGATGGGAAAGTGTATACTTTCATGGCTAAGGATTGTAGCAAAGGGATTTAGGCAAATTCATAGTATTGACTATGTTGAAACCTTTTTGCCAGTTACAATGCCGAAGTCTATTAGAATTTCAATTGCCATAATCGCATATTGTGACTATGTGATATGACAAATGGATGTCAAACGGATTTCTTAAAATGGAATGATTCTTAAGGATGTGTATAGTACACAACCCGAAGTTTTGTCGATCCATGAAATTCTAATAAAGTATGCATGTTGCAAAGATCCATAAGATGGGTTGAAGCAAGCTTCGAGGAGTTGAAATCTTCATTTTGATGAATCGGTCAAAGAGTTTGACTTCATCAAGTATGAAGATGAACCTTGTGTATGCATGAAATTCAGTGGGAGCGTAGTATTATTTCTATTATTTTATGACAATGATATCTTACTCATTTGGAAAACAAAGTTCCGACACTTAAGACTGTCAAGTCTTGGTCAAGGAAAGGTTTCTCAATGAAAGATATGGGTGAAGCCGCTTACATCCTTGACATCAAGATCTATAGAGATAGATCTAAAAGGATGAATTGGTTTGAGCCAAAGTACTCACAATTGACAAGGTTCCTAGTAGATTCTAAGAAAGGTAACTTGTCAATGGGTCATGGTGTTACTCTTAGCAATACTCATTGTCTTATGACAACTGATGAGCAAAAGGGAATGAATGAAGTTCCATATGCTCCGGCATTTGAATCTGTCATGTATGTCATGATTTGTACTAGACCCAACGTCTCGTATGCTCTAAAGCATGACGATTCGATACCAATCTGATCCTGATATGAACCATTGGATGGCAGTCAAGACGATCCTTAAGTACTTAAGAAGAACTAAGGATACGTTC
Organism: Adenophora triphylla var. japonica; assembly: GCA_022495995.1. Taxonomy (NCBI): domain Eukaryota; kingdom Viridiplantae; phylum Streptophyta; class Magnoliopsida; order Asterales; family Campanulaceae; genus Adenophora; species Adenophora triphylla. The sequence continues at coordinate 249,090 of JAFEMH010002226.1, forward strand.
TTGGTATTTGAAAGGTTGGAAGTTAATCTTGTTGTAAGGGTTACATAGATGCTAGCTTCCAAACTGACAAAGTTAATTTAAAATTGCAATTATGATTTGTGTTTATGCTTATTGGAGGTGCGGTATTGTTGAAAAAGTTCTAAGCAGAAAAATCGTAGCCAATTTTACAACTAAGGCCGAATTTTAGCGACATCTGATGCAGCTAAAAGAGGCAGTTTGGATCAAAAGTTCATTTAGTATTTTGGAAATGTTCCAAGTATCAGTAATCGGTGGAACTTTGTTGTGACAATTGTGGTACCATTAGTGCAAGCAATGGAACCAAGGTCACAACAGTGATCCAAACACATACATAGACGTTTTTCGAGAATTCATAAAAATGAGAAGACGTTAAGATATGCAAAGTATCAACCGATGATAACATTGGGGATTCACTTACAAAGACCCTCACACAGGCAGAAGCATGACGGTCATGTTAGGTCCATGGATATTCGATACATAGATGGAGCCTAGTGCAAGTGGGAGATTGTTGGTGTAATGCCCTAGACTTTAGTTATTTTTAACTTAAACCGTTATGTATCATATTTATCATTTAATATAGAGAAAGTTAATTTTGTTCATTATATGTTTACATGTTTATTATATTAAACTGCGTCCCTAGTTGTTGTGAACAACTAGTATAAGTTGGTAATGGATAATCATGGAGATGATTATATGCATGGAGATGCACATTACACTTATGGGTACTTGCTAGAGAACGAGTACTGGACTTAACCTACTTATGAGATTTATGACATAGTCTGTTGTCATGATTAAATCTCATGATAGTCGTGTCATTGAATCCTTTATACCTGATATTATCATCGTCTTCCACATGATGAAGATCGTGTTTGATGTAGTCTAACACTATCTTTAATAGGATAGAAATAAGGGCTATGTTGGCACGATTGGATTCATGTAGGGAAGAATGATAAGTCAAGATGGAATTTGTCCCTCTTATGAAGAGAGATGTTTGCTTGGGCCCCTCGATGAATAGTGTTAATGAAATGTATGGATGCTCAAGTGATTTGATAGAGATAAAATGCATTTGGATTATCAACATATTCGGAATTGAGAAAGCATTGAACGGTATGAGTTGACATGGACCATGACTCATGTTCAATTGGACATCGTGGACAAAGGGATTGTGACACTTGATCTATCGAGAAATCAAGCTTTGATGTTATATTAATTTGGTGGATATAATGGTTTGCTAGAAACCACTTATGTCCTGTGAGGTCATGTTTTGACTCACTACCAACATAATATAATTCTTTTTGGGTCACACACAAAGAACGAATTTGATTTTGGCTGAAACTTGGAATTCTAGCTTGGTATACTGTGCGACATACTTAGCCATATTGAAAATTCGTTTTCTGGCTTGTTATAACGCGCGACATTCCTAGCCTTGAGGGACGACTTGTCGTTTTCTGGCCAAGTCGTGCCTTGGGAAGGGGCGACAGAATCGGAGTGCAGTCCAACGGGACAAGTCGTGCTCATGACTCGTGCCCATAGGCACGACTCGTGCCTTTTGATCTGGCAAACTGATTAATTGGCACGATGTACCGCGCGACAGAATCAGCCAATGGCACATCACATAGCGCGACAATATTAGCCAGTCCGTACATGTTTCCTTGGCTGATAAGGTTTTTGTGTTTGACAAGGATTTAACCCTAATTGTTAGGGGTTTGTACCAATGTATAAATTGAAATCCATGTGCAGCCAAAAATACTCTCTCTCCCTCTCTCCCTCACACATATCATTGTTCTAGGTTTATGAAACTCTAGATTGTGATTTTGATTTTGAATCAAAAGGCTCCCAATTGTTTCGGCTTTGATTATTGAATATTGATTCCATAATCAAGGGGATCATCTAGCAATCCAACAAGAAGAGTTTTTGGTTCGTTCGCGTGTGGATCGCCATTAGAGGGAGGTTGATTTATCTCCTAAAGCTTGAAGTTCTCCGTTGTTGATTCATCACCAAGGTAGAATAAGGAAGAAGAAGATCCAAGTTTCATCGACGGTTCAAACATTCGAAGGTTGTTCGTCGATTCAAATAAGATTTGAATCCAAGATCCGTTTTCGAAAGATCAACATAATCGCATTAAGGTATGTAAATTGTATTTCATGGTTTTAACTATTCATGTTAGACGGATTTCAAGGGCTAGAGTTTTGATGTTAAATTGTTAAATTTTCGCTGCGTTTGTAACCCCAAAACCCAACAGTTCTTTGCATATATGTGCTCAATTAGGTCTGCTTTGAGAGCCAAGTGTGTAACATTGCTTTGAACTTTTCGCTTGCGCACCATGTATTCTTGATGCTATTCCCAACGTGTAAATTTTCTCTTGTATACGTGAATGCATTGTCTTGCGCAATTCGGGTGGACTTTTTTTTTTTTTTGTCGGCCCAAAATTCACTCGCATCGTCATAGTTTCTATCGATCACGTTCATCTTCAACTATCATATTATGCAATATGATGCAAGTTGTCATTAATTTACCAAGAATCACCTCGCTCCAAGCGAGTGACGGTTTACGGAGTATTGCAAAGCGAGCTTGAAGTACCCCAAAAGCACGCTCTTCGTCTTTTCTGGATGTCTCCTGCGCTTTTGCAAACAATTTGTCCTTTTCTTCATCACCCTCATCTTCTTCTTGCGTCTCTGGAACAAATTCGTTGTTCTGTGACTGTTGAGTAAAACTTTGGTAGTTAGGTGCAAAACCGAAAGATGACTGGGTGTTTAGTGGAGAATTAAAATCTTGGGGTGGGCTTTGGCTGAAGTTTAGAGGATTTGAGTTGTTGAGATAGTTTTGAAAATTGTGTTGCTGATAATTTTGTACGAAATTGGGATTGTTAGCCAGCATTTGCTTGAACCAAGCATGATCAGGATTTGTTCCAGAATTATGAGAATTATTCCCGTAATTACTCATAATAAAAAAAAATCTTGATTTTTTTGCTAATTATAGAGAAAGGAAGTATGAAAGAAAAGATGTACATAATCTAGCAATCTTGAGCTCTATTTATAGGGGGAAATGAACGTTTTTGAAATTTTGACTAAACGACATCGCTTGACGCAGAGAAAATTTAAATATATAAAAAATTAAAATTTTATCAAATATATTCAATAATAAAATATTAGAATCATTTTTTAATATTAAAATATATAAATTATGTCAAATATTATAAAATTAGACTATTTATAGAAAAAAAGAAATTATAAACATTTTTAATATTTTTATTTCAATAATATAATTTCAAAAATGTCAAAATTACAAAGTACACATATAGTTCGGACCAATTTTCTTTCACGAATTCTTTCGTGAAATGAATGAAAATTTTTGTTCATGGCCATGAACGAATATTTAGCTACCACTAATTGGCATGAATCAAAATTGGTTCATCAAATTACAAAGGAAGGAAGAGCCAATTTTGGTTCACCACTAACCATGATCTTAAATTTAATGCTCAGTGGGCACACATTCGCGCAAACCAAAATAAGGGAGGTGTGGCAAAACTGAGCCCACAAAACAGGTTCAATATTGTTTTCCATCATTATGCTAAGTATTACATCCATTGAATACTCCAAGAACTACATCAGAAATCTAACCATTGAACAATGGAATTAATCACTTCAGCTAAGGAGAGATAATACTGAAGTCTTAACTAAATGCAAGGTAGAAGAATTATCTCAGTTCATGTTATTTCCACCAATCTGCCCTAATAGGGGCTCCCTCTTTATACACTAAAAATAGGTTGATAATGAAGGCTCTAATTGCCACCTTCTAAATTCTCTTTAGCGAAAATAATACCGCTACAAGGCTGATGTTTCTACATCTTCTGACGCTGACAAGCCATTGCCACCTTGCTCGCCTCCCTCCCAATCACTGTTCTGCGAAGAAAGTTCAAACTTCATCCTAGAGCTCACCCTTCTCTGCTGCTCTGCAAATTCAATTTTTCACCAAAACAAGATGTAAGTGAAGCACAGTGGCGAAGCCAGAAATTGAAAAGGTGGTCAAGATTGTTTTGGGAAGGGTGGGGGAAATTATACTTATCATATAAATTTTGAAATAAATGGGGAGTCATAATGATATCATAGCGCAAATTTACCAAACGTAAAAGGGGGGGGGGGCAAAATAGACAAAAATAATATTTAGTGTCTTTTTTCAAGATTTAGAGGTACTAAAACAACATTTTTCAAAAGTAAAGGGGGTTGAGTGACCCCCCATCCATTCTCTGTAGCTTCGCCACTGGTGAAGCACAGTTCTCTGAATAGGGGAAGTAGATAAAGATATACTTTTTGTATTGATTGCCGAACGTGTAACTGCTAAGAAATCTTCCCATTTGAATTGTCGAAGTTCTTGTTTCTCTTCCTCCGAGAGCTCAAAGTTTGGCTCCCTCCCACACATGAAAGCAGCCCTACAAGAATTTTAAAAAGAAATGGCCGATTAACTAAATAATTTCTACTTGTGTTTTGACTTTCGAGGAATTCTTAAATTTTAAGGTTAGGGATTATACATAGGTCAGTGGTACCTGTCATACAATCGTGCTGCTTCTTCTTGGGAGCCAACAGTGCCCAAGTGGATCTGTTTCTTGTCTACTTTAATGGCAGCTTGCCATTTCATGTTTTTGAAATAGACACCTCTCATCACACAAGGCTCTTGATTATCGAAATGTTTTCTTCTGTGCCTTTTTCTGCGTTTGACTTCTGCAGGTACAGAGGAGCACACATAGTCAAAACTAAAGGCAAAATGCAATGCAGCAAAAATAATCTGGCCTTGCCAACATGCCACTGTAATACCCAACTCAAAACACCACCGTTGAAAAACTATTAACTACCTCCATCCCATAATGTATGTTCAAAAAATTCAAATTTTCTCTTGATCAAGAGTAATTTTGGACATTTTTTCGGACATTCATTTTGGGACGGATGGAGTATTTTTTTACTATCAAGATTAGAACTTCAATATATATTTGAATACTCCCTACGTCCCAAATTGACAAGGATAATGTGGGAAGTTCAATGGTTTTAGTCATTCAATTATGGAAATGAGAACATCTAACATCTTTATGGGATGGGAGAGGGGGGGGGGAGTATAACAAAACAAACCTGGGAATAGTGGATTCTGTTGCTCTTTCAATAGGCTGGATCCATGAGAATTCGACGGATTTGAAGATTCAGGGACTATTTTTGGTGTAGAATCCTGTACAGAAAATGTTAATAGCATTGATGTTCTCTTCTTTATATAGATGGGGTTGAAAGGTGGTCTTTTCATGGTAGGTCCAATAACTGCTAACGTAAATGACTTCTTAATAAAATCATATCCAAGAACAACATGCTGGAGGTTGGCAATTGAATGCGACAACCAACTCTTTCCAATACACTTAAGGAGTCAAGTTTAATGGAATAAGGCCAAATTTTGTCGGGAAAAGTTAAGAATGTTAGATTTTCACACAGGAATCTTTAAGCAGAGAGTTAAAGGGAGAAAACAATTTTTTTAGCGAATCAGAGAGTATAAAGCATCGGCCAACTTTCCCAAAAGGATTTCCTGAGCTTCTACGAAATCTAAAGAGCGTCAGCCTATCAAGAAATCCATACCATTCCCAATCTAGTTCATTTGCCCACCAATCAACTCTCTTCCACCCCCCCCCCCAACCAAAAGAAAAAACTAAAACAGGCATTCAGAAGTTAACTCCCAAGAAATGCGTAACTTTCTCAATGTGGCCCCTTGATCTTTTTCTAATGACGTAATTATTGATACCAAATGCTAAGACACTTGATCTTTTTCTAATGACGTAATTATTAAAAGAATTTCAATAGGTGTGATCCAGAGAATAACTTCTAGGGCATTTCAATGCAAAAGACAGAAAGGACTGGTGGTCCTCAAATACTGTTTCCTATCTCCATTGCAGAATAGGTAGGCAATGAAACTAGTTACTCAACAGATATAGAAAAATCATACACAAAGTAACATATGAAACCCGTTTAAATGATCTACTATCAAATGGAAGCAATATCTGCAACTATAAACATAAGAAATAAATTTGGCATAAAATGTCAAGAACGGCATGGAAATGAATTCACCCTCAATATTGATACACGGAACTTGACTCTTTTATGGTTCATAAAGAAGGGAGTTATCCAATCAACTATAGTTCAAAGATCAAAATGCTTAAACAGGACCACTTCCATTAAGAAACATAATGTCCAGCTTATGCAATAATTACTGAAGAAAATCAAAGATTACCTCCGTAGGCTGATCAACATCAAGTGAAGGCATAGGATGCACGCTAACTTGTCTTGGGTTTTCAACTCGACTTCCACTTGGAGATTGTCCATTATTGAAGAACCTCGGAAATGTACCCGTAAAAGAATTCCCTCCTAAAAAAATCCCATTGGACATCATTAATATTTACGAAATATGAATGATTTAAGAAATGAAAAAATGTTTTCATCAAGTAGCCCTTACATTCATCGATATAGTAGGCCTAAGCAATAATAGTTTTAAAAATTAAGATAATGCAGTTGTGAGTTATGAATACAATAAAGCTTTCCAAGTTACTGCGTAGAGTAATTTGGGCTTAACTAACCAAAGTTAGTATCAACTTTAACATACCAGAGCAAAGTCCCAGGAGTCTGCGTCTTCGAATGCTCACCATGGCTTATAAAAATGTGCCTAATAACATTGACAATAGATCAATTACCCAAAATAGAAAACAGTGTCATTAAACCATGTGGATACTCAAAGTAAAGGGGTAAACCTGACGATAAAGTAAACAAAGTTACAAACTAGACAACACTCAAGGATTATTCCAAAATATAAACCACATTCCATTAGTGTGTTGAATGCTTCAAACCCTATTCACTCCTGACTGCACATTCTTATCCCTCTCACATTGAAAACACCAATGCTTAGTATATTCATTATTCATTATATGTCATTTTTGATAAAAAAAACAACCAAAGTGAGAGTGAGACCGCTAGGAATGTTCAGTCGAGTGAAAAAGTCGTGGTTCGAGTTGTAGCTTGACCTTAGTTGTTTTTTTGGTCATATATTATATAATGATATATGATTAATAAAGTTTCAATCTTTTTTTATTTAAATTAGTTTTTACTATAATTGGGGGATTCTCAGAAAGGAGCAGATCAAAGTATATATCACTACCAAGTAGCCTTGTTAGGCAATAAACTTAAACGTTTAAAGTTCAATGCCAATTGTTAATATTGAAATTAACTCAAAAAACAGCGTGGCTATTGGCTTGTTCACAAGCACCGGGGAACTAAGCAATTAAGTAGTTGTAAGCCAAATCACTGCCCTCTCTTCGACTTCCATTACACAAAAGATTCCAAATCAGAACAAGTTCTTCTAACAATAATAAATAAGATGATGTCTAATTACAATCATATCAGGAAAATATTCAATAGATCGGTAGGCCAGTGAGTGTGTGGTAGTTACGTAGCGAACCGGATTTTCGGGCTACGGCCATTACAGTTACAATCAGAGAGACAGAAGAGAATTTTATTTCAAGAACAAAGAAGAAAAGGTGACAAAAACCTTGCAATTCACATACCCAAAAATGTATAAAAGTCAGCGCTTGATAGACCATCCACATGATTAGGATAAAGTGAATTAAACCCCCAAAAACAGAAATCTTAAACACAAACAAAATTGAAGAAATTATCATCAGAAAATCCCAAATCAAGAAAAATAGTAAGTCAACTCACCAACCTACCACCTTTTAAGAAGACAGGATGTAGAGAGAGAAAAACACAAGAAAAGAAAAACACAAAAGAAGTCCAAAACCAATCAATCAAAGAAAAACCCACAACCGCAAACATGTCAAAGAACAGTTCTAACCCTTTAAACCCCATCATAATAAAAAACCCAAATGCCCCATGAACAAATTGAAAAAAACCCTTTAAACTAAACTAGAGCAAGCCAAACAAGTCCTTACAAAGTCAACAAAATCTCAATATGTTACCTGAGAGAAAGAAGAGAGACGGATGATGGCGGTCAGCGGCGGAGCGGGGAAATCGAGGTCGAATTGAACTGAGATTTTTGACGGAGAGGGTGGTGGTGAATTGGATTAGAAACAGAAGGTGGTGAAAAAAAGAGGGGTAGAGAGAGAGAGAGATTGGAGTTTGCTATCTCATGCATCTACCACCTTTGGTTTTATTTCTCCTTTCATTATGTTTGTGAGGGGTCAAGGGTAAGGAGGAGGGTGGTGATGGTTGGAGAGAGAGAAAGTGATGAGAGAGAGAAATAGTAGTAGTTCAGTAGTCTAACAACTAGAGAAGGCGAACGTATAACTATTACACTATGTAGTGTGTGTATACTTTAGTTAATTATCAAAAAGACGATAATACCCTTTGAACATGTATTTGAATATTTAACGTATTGACTATTTTGGCCTTGGCAAGGATGGCATGAAATTTGCAATCTATAGTATAAATGAGGAAAGTGGAATGAATAGTTGTATGAATAATGCCAAAAAAAAATTTCCCATTTTATTCTCACTAAGTTATTCCTTTCCCATTTTGCCATCACTTTAAATTAAAAAAATATCACGTGTTCTCAGACACGAGCTTTTACTAGTGATATATAGGGGAAGTCGCTTAGGTGAGCGACTTCCACAGTTACCTCACGCTGATTCATCATAACTATCTATAGTATAAATGAGGAAAGTTGGATGAATAATGTCAAAAGTTTTTTTCCATTTTATCCTCGCTAAGTTGTCTCTTTCCCATTTTCCCCTCATTTTTAATTAAAAAAATATCACGTGTCCTTAGACACGAACTTTTACTAGTGATATATAGGGGGAAGTCGCTTAGGTGAGCGACTTCCACAGTTACCTCACGCTGATTCATCATAACTATTAGGCAAATCGCCCGAGGGGATCTCGCTAATCCTATGCATGTCAATATCATTACCATTGCATGCTAGATAGATAGCAAGAAATAAAGTAATTTAAGAATTTTGCAAGTTAGATTTTGCAAGTTAAGTTCATAAGTTAAGTGGAGGGGGGGGGGAAGAATGTTTGATAACTGCAAGGGCAATAAAGTAATTTAAAAATTTACAACCTAGACCATGAAAATAACCGGTGGGAAGAAATGAATATGTAGGGTAATAAGGAAAAGGAAAAACAATAATTTATGGGCCGGGTTGGTTGGTGGTAGCAAAAGAAAACAAGGGCACCACCGACGCGACGATACTGTAAATTGGATGGATGGACGGCCGTATTAGTACGTACCTTTTTTAAGATAACGTTCCTCCCCAAATCTTTCACCAAATATTACTGGCTGCTATGCAACCATCTCTATTTTTATCTGCTTATAATTTTTATTGTTCCTGTATAGTTTCAGTGATAAAATCAAGTCTTACATTGTTTGAGATTTTGCCTTCTAACTTGAAAAATCAGTCAAAAAAAATTATGTGCATTTCTCAGAGTAAAATGAGTGACTCAATGGTTAAAGCTAAATTTCACACTTTTTGATCTAGGGTTCAGTATTCTCCCTGTATTTTGACTGAAACATCATGAAAATAAAAATAAAAAGCGCTTACATATATGAAGCTCATTTTGCATTATATACTCCCTCCGTGATCGGCTGTGATTTTTGAAATGGGACGGAGAGATTAAGTGATAAAATCAAGTTTTACAATGTTGTGAGATTTTGCTTTCTAAATTGAGAAAATCAGTGGAGGGAATAGTAAATTATGTGCATTTCTCAGAGTAAAATGAGTGACTCAATGGTTAAAGCTAAATTTCACACTTTTTGATCTAGGGTTCAGTATTCTCCCTGTATTTTGACTGAAACATCATGAAAATAAAAATAAAAAGCGCTTACATATATGAAGCTCATTTTGCATTATATATATATTTTTTAAAATCATCATGTTCTTACTTAATTTTATATATATTTTTCAAATTTAATTTTCTTTTTATAATTTTGGTAATACATGCACTAAAAAGGAATATAAATGATATGGTGAATAAAAATAAATAAAGTATTTATCAAACCACAAATTTTTTTGACCAACTTTTTTCAAAGGAACAAATAGATTTTGTATAGTAAGCTAAATAAATGGGATGAATGGAGCATTTAAATTTAAATATTAAATTAAAACTATATACTCCCTCCGTCCCTAAATGTTTGTCCCATTTCTCCTTTTCCTTTGTCCCAAAAAGTTAGTCTCATTTTCAAAATTAAAGCTTCAAAATCACTAAATTTTCAAAACTTGTAACATTTAGGGACGGAGTATTACATAACGGCGATGTATATTATCAATAATTTTCAAAGCGTTCGTAAAAATAATCAAAATTAAAGCTTCAAAATCACTAAATTAAAATGTTTGAAAAGTCAAATGGGACAAACATTTAGGAACGGAGGGAGTATTATTGATCAAAAGTTAATAAATGTAAAATGAATTTTTCGGAGGAAGGGAGTTACTTCGGGCATGTTTGATAAAATTTAAAATTAAGCTTTGAAAAAGTAGAGCTGAAAAAATAGAGGTGAAACCATTAAATTGCTGAATTTTAAGAGTTTAATTTTGTTTAATAATGAAAAAATATGCTGCAGGAATCGTGCTATAATCAATCTCCGTCCAGCTGCAAGACTGGTCACCTGGCTTTTGACCTGAAAACAGAACACACGACTAGCCGAAATGGTCTCCGGCGAAGACCCTCGGGTGTGAGAGTAAGTACGGTGTATATGAGAGCTGATAAGTTATAAAGAAAAATGTATTAAGAATAACAAATAGCAATTACCTTGGAATGATTGACGTTGTGATGTATTTATAGGCTTTGCCAGAGTTGTAATTGTGGTAGGATTGTATGAAATTCCTATAATTACGGATCAGATTTGTATAAGATATCGTGTCCATAAATAACTTCTGTTTTGAAGGAATCCTGTTAAGAAAAGAATTGTAAATACGCCTGGACTCTGTAGGTCGACGTAGTATCGTAGGTCGAGGTCACCTGTTTGGATCCAGGTCGACCTGACTGATGGATAGGGTCGGACCATACCCGCAATAGAATCTGGATCGTATGTCGGATGATAGCTAAGTCGGGACCACGTAGGTCGGACGATGCGCTATGTCGACTGATCTTGCTGTTGGGCCTTGGGCCTGATAATAATTGGGCCTAACCCACTGAGAGTGTGGTGGCAATAATATGTAAGTAACTGGGTTTGCTCGTTGGGCCTAGCCCATTACTTTTATTCCGTTCAGTGGCCCCCAACTTTCTGAGTTGATTTTTGTCGATCAGGAAGTTATAAGAAATTTTCAATTTAGTTTTGAAGTAGATCGTAGGTCGATGCTCGGACTGATGTTTGGTCGACCAATGGTGACGTGGCTCAATCCTAGCCATTGAGTGTTGGACGGTTGGATCAGTAGAAGCGCCGTATTTTCGTAATCATTACTGCCTTAGAAACCGTCCGAAACATTTAAATGTTGATTAACCATTTGGAAAACCCATACCTTTCCATTTCCAATAAGGATTAAGAGAGAAAAAACCTTTTCCTCTTTGGATCTTGCGAACCCCCTAATTTCAGGTGTATACTCCCGGCGATAAGTCAAAACAAGGTTCTTGATTTCCGGTGCCTTCAGTCCTTTATTTCCTTCGCTGCGACCTACGTCTTCATCTTAACTTAAGGTATTCTTCAATTTCCTTACTTTCCTGTCTATTTTCGAATTTTCCTTCGATTTCTGCCATGGCTAGGACATTTAGCTGCGAACCTGGGGCTTGGTATGGGTATTGCATCGTTAATCACCGAATATATAAGCACATAGGGGGAGTGTGGAAGGGGATATCCTTGACTGAGTGTGCCTCTATTTTGACGAGGTGGGGATTGACCTTTAGCGAACTAGGTTTGCTTGTAGGAGAAAACTTGGGAGATTTAGGAATAGACGACCCAACTGTTGTGGCTTTTCTTCTTTTTCACGAGCTACTCGACCACCTAGCTCTGTTCTATGTCAAGGATCCCAATAAGCCCTCCTTCCTTAGAAATAAAAAGGGGTTTTCAGGGGAATCTAGGTCGTCCTTAGGTAGGTCGCCTGAGTATGAACATAGGACTGATTCCCCTGTTTCTTCTTCTTCATCTTCAGATATGGCAGCTCAAGGGGGAGCTACAGCTTCTACTTCATCTAGCCCGCGGATTGTGGACGCATTCGACTCCTCAGTGGCCAAAGGGAGGAATGAGAGAGGCTATGTACCTCCTAAGCCAATTCGAGGGAAAAGGAACTCGGAGTCTCGGGTAGCCATGGTGTATGACTTCTGTGAAGTAGATAGGAAAGAGTTTAATGTGACTCACTACAGCAAGAAGGAATTTATGTCCCGGTTTGGTGCGACCTACACCACTGATCCCACAAGAGTGGCCTTCTTCTATGGCCAATTTGAGGCTGGCCTAAGACTGCCTTTAGATCCCTTTATAAATGAGTTTTTGGAGTGTGTGGATGCCCTGCCTCTCCAACTGGGAGCTAATACTTGTAGAGTCTTAGTGTGCTTTGCAATGGTGTGTAGATTCTTAGGATTTGAGCCTTGTGTTCATGTCTTTAGGATGTTTCTCAAGGTCACCACAGACAAAGTATATATGAGGATCATCACCCCCTCTAGGCCCCATGCCCCAAAGCTTTTTGTTAATCTTCCAAGCAAAGTGAGTGGTTGGAATGCTCATGTCATAGTAGTTGAAAGTAGGAGAGGATGGGAGTTCCCATTGCCAGATGATGAGTCGATGTGATAAAGGAGAAGGATTATTGGGTACCTGACTGGAGTGACGAGCTATATAAGAAATTAGTTGAGGTAGCTGAGAGGGACCCCATTAGCTGGAAGGTTTTGGGGACCACCAAGAATAATTATATTCAGGCTGGGATGATGCTTGGTAAGGGAGATGTAGTTCCCTTGGTCCCCATAGTTAGGTGCTTGAGATATCCAGACTGGGTTACCCATGAGGAAGATAGATTCAGATTTGAGAGCCATTACCATGAGTGCAAGAGGACCCCTGGTTACTGCAGAGAAAACTTGGACCACTTTGGGGGTAAGTTTTTACCTGCTTTTTTGTCTCCTAGCTCGTCAATTAATTGTTTGCATGTAGAACTTTAGCTCGTACATGTTTTGCTCGTATGTAGAACTTTAGTTCATACATGATTTGCTCGTCGATCGATGTCTTACCCATATCGAGCTAACACTCGGCTTTTTTTCTAGTGCAGTTCTTACCCCCGAGCAAGAGGCTAACATGGGATGCGTCGTCAATGTGAAGAAAAGTAAGAGGAGTTGTGGGGCCGCCAATTCCCGAGCTAATCGTGAGAAAGAGGCTACAGATCGCCAAAAATTACTGAAGCTGGTTGATGAAGAGACGGATAAACTGATCCCCGTGGAGGAGGATAATGCTGAAATGGAGGTAGAGAAGAATGATGGTAGCGCCCAGGAGGTCCACACAGTTGGAGTTGAAGTAGAGGGGCAGGCGTATGAACCAATGCAAGAGGATTCCCAAGGTAGGGCCAAGACCCCTGTGGTCGATCTAGATGCCGACGAGGAGGAAGAAGATGCTCAACCTCTTAACACGAAAAAGAGGTCCAAGCCCAATCCCAACTCTGAAAAAGGGAAGGTCTCTGTTAGCAGCTCCCAGCCCTCAACCATCCAAGTCTCTTATCCCGAGCTACTTCAGGCTCGTGTGGATAAACTGAGCAATGTGACTTTGCTCACTGGGGTGGATAGCTCTTGCAGGGAGTATCCTGAGCTTGAATATGGCCAGGTAGTGGTTATGAGAGCTGCAGATCAGGATCTGGTTAGGAAGTTCACTGACAAGAGCTTGACCGCTGAAATGTTCAAAGCTAGGTCGGGGCTGGTCCACTCCGAGGTAACATTTTAATATTTTTCACATAATCATAGTTCTTCCTTTTTGCTCGCATTTTCCTTTTAACCCTGTTTTAGTCGACCTGATCCTTTTGTTTGTTCGCTGTAGGCTCTTGCTATGGTCAAGTTGGCTACTAGCTACTGGAAAGCAGCAGAGGAGAAGGAGAAGCTAGATATGACCCAATTTGACCAAAAATCCATCGAGCTAGGGAAACTGGAGGAGAAACATGCCAAGCTTGAGGAGGAGCATGCTGACTTGGACGTGGCCTATGAAGCTCTGAAGTTGGTCAAAAACAATGCCGAAAAGGCCAAGAGTGAGGCCTGGGGCAAGCTAGGAGGTGTCCAGAAGGAGCTTGATGCAGTCAAGTTGGGTAAGGAGAAAGTTGATCAGGATCTTGAAGTGGCGACCAAGATGCTGGAAGAGAGTACTACCATGCTAGCCAAGCAAACTGACAACTTTAATGCTGCTCGGCATCAATGGGAAGAGGAGGCCCAAGCTAAGATGGAATCTGCTGTCAAGGCTGCCATTGAAGCTTATAAAGAGAGTGATGCTTGCCACAATTATGTCACCGAGCAGGCAAGGTCCTTCTTTGATGTAGGCCGGTGCCACATGGCTCGACGCATCTTAGTAGATCCTTCCGTCGATTTGCCTGTTGAGCGGCTAGCTAAGTGGGCCTCAGAGGATAAGTACGATGTGGCAGCTCGTCAAGGTCACTCTTTGGTTCCTTACAACGAAAATGATTTAGCTGCCCTTGCAGAAGAAGATGTTGAATTGGAGGCGGAGCCTTCGGTCGTGCCTCCCGTTAAACCTGTCAACTTCAACACCATACTCAAGGAGCTTGAGGATCCTGACGAGCTAGCCTTCGAGGGAGACACCCCCAAGTACGCATTTACTGAATCTGGCAAGCTCAACAATCTTCAATAACATGAGGCAACCTCTGGCCCCCAATCTAATATCGACGATCAAGGTGAGGATGATCCTGTTGTTTGAACTTCTTTGGTTATTAATTTGGAAATGTAAAGAGACAAGTTTCCAAACAATTTTTTGCTTTTATGTATGTATCAATGCCTTGGCCCAGCTTTTGGGAGGCATCTTAACTTGACGTATTTTTTGATCGCACAAGTTTTAGCCCACTTTGGGGAACTTGCTTTATTTAACCGTAGTTGACTTTTCATTCGAATCTTTTTGGCTTTGATCCTTGTATGAATGTATGTCGAACTAGATTTGATAGGATAAATGAGACAGCTACGAGCCTTTGGTCGGATTTCTTTTTAGAAATAAAGTCGACCTAATACTTGGCTCATTTGATAATGAGATTGACTAAGAGTCGAATCTTGTTAGAACGAGGTCGACTAAGATTTGGACCTGTTAGAAGAACAAACTTGACTATGAGTTGAGCCTGTTAGAATGAAGTCGACTAAGAGTCGGACTTGTTTAAAGGAACGAGGCTGTCTAGGAGTCGAGCCTGTTAGAACGAAGTCGACTAAGAGTCGGACTTGTTTAAAGGAACGAGGCTGACTAGGAGTCGAGTCTGTTAGAACGAAGTCGACTAAAAGTCGGACTTATTTAAAGGAACGAGGCTGACTAGGAGTCGAGTCTGTTAGAATCGATGCAAAAATGTCACACAATCTTTGGTTGAACAGAACTGCAACTTTATTGAAGTAGTAGCACGATTACATAGAGAACGGAGAGCTAGAACTGAAACTAAACTCAAACTGGAAAAACAGAAACTAAGATGAAACTGAACTAGAAAAACAAACTAGAAGACTGCACTAGAAGTAGTATTTGATAAGGTGGGTAGCATGCCACGGGTGCTTCAACTCCTCACCATCTAGATGAGCGATCATGTAAGTTCCTTCCTTAATAACTCGAGTAACGATGTAGGGACCTTCCCAGTTGGGAGATAATTTTTTCATCTGAGTTCTCCTTCCAGTTGACTCGATCCTCTTTAATATATGGTCGCCTACTTGGAACGATCTTATCTTTACTTTCTTATTGTGGTAGCTCTTAGTTTTCTGCTTATAGTTGATCATCCGCAACTGAGTTGTATCTCGCTTCTCGTCGAGCAAATCCAAGTCGATCAACCTGTTGGTGTCGTTCTTCTCCTGATCAAAGAAAACTACCCTTGCTGTAAGGAATTGTAGCTCGGTCGGTGCCATGGCCTTGGATCCATATGTAAGAGCAAAAGGGGTTTCACCCGTGGGCCCCCGAGTGGTTGTGCGGACTGCCCAAAGAGTGATGGGAAGTTCGTCCAACCAGTTGCTTCGTCGACCAACTAAACCCGTCTTGAGTGCGGAGAAGACTAACTTGTTTGCTGCTTCAGCTTGCCCATTACCTTGGGATAGGCGACAGACGACTTCCAATGCTTGACTCCAACACTATTCATCTCTTCTTCGAAGGATGTGGAGAACTGTAGAACTTTATCCGACACTATAGCTCGTGGAATCCCAAATCGACACTAAATGAAGTCGTGAATGAAGTTGATGGCATTCTCCTCTGTAATCCTGGCTAATGGCTTGGCCTCGAACCACTTTGTAAAGTAATCAATAGCAATGATCACATACTTACAATTTCCTCGGGCGGGTGGGAAGGGACCAATCAAATCTACTCCCCACATATCGAAGGGCCAAGTTGCGACCACTGTAGTTTGCTCGGTGGTAGGCAAGTGAGGTAGATCGGCATACCTTTGACACTGATCACACCCTTGAACAAAGTCGTGAGCGTCAGCCCTCATGTGCGACCAATAATAGCCCAATGTAATCAATTTATCGGCCAAAGTTCTGGCCCCCGGGTGTCCACCACAAACCCCACTATGTACCTCATACATCAGCTGAGTAACTTCTTGAGGGTGAACACATCTTAATAATGACTTAGTGAAGGACCTCCTGAATAGCGTGTTTCCTTGAATAACGTACCTCAGAGCCTTTTTCTTGATCGCTCGAGCTGCTTTCTCGTCATCAGGTAGCTCACCAGTTTCTAAATAGGCTTACATTTCCTCGATCCAACACTTGGTGTAGACCCAATCTCTAGTAGTATCCTCCAGGCATTAAATCTGAACCCTCTCATAAGCTGGATGTTCAAGGTAGTAGATAGGTTCCCCGTGTTGTTCGTCCGATGTAACCAGTTTTGAGAGTAGGCCGGCCAATTCATTATCATCTCGACCAACCCTCTGTATTTCCCAAAATTCCAAGTCTTTGACCAGCTCCTTCACCAGGTCGCAGTACTTGACCAAGGTGGGATTCAGGACTTCATACTCTCCTCTAACTTAATTTACTATCAACTGCGAGTCACCTAAGCCACAATCTTGGTTGCCCCAAAATTCTTTGCATATTCGATGGTTGCAACCAAAGCTTCATACTTGGCCTGGTTGTTAGATGCTTCAAATTTGAATCTCAATGCTTCCTCATAGACTATCCCTGATTCTGGCTCGACCAATACAATCCCAGCCCCACTAACGTTCTTTGTTGCCGGCCCATCAGAGTATATTTTCCAGCAATCGTCGGGCAAACTTATGGTGGGCTGAGTTACTAGTTCCTTTCCCTTTGCTTTCTCCTTCTGAGCTCATACTTCGTTATCTTCCTTGGTGAACGTAAGCTCGACCAAGAATTCTGCCAAAGCTTGAGCTTTCAATGCCTTTCGAGGCCTATACTCAATGTCGAATTCTGTGAGAGCAATTGAACAGTTGAGTAATCAGCCTGAACTTTCTGGCTTATATAAGATTTTCCTTAAAGGGGCAT
The DNA here is from genome assembly GCA_022495995.1 of Adenophora triphylla var. japonica. Taxonomy (NCBI): domain Eukaryota; kingdom Viridiplantae; phylum Streptophyta; class Magnoliopsida; order Asterales; family Campanulaceae; genus Adenophora; species Adenophora triphylla. Next base: position 266,707 of record JAFEMH010002226.1, read on the forward strand.
TAGTTATCACGACAATGGGGTGAGCTAAGAAATAAGCTCGCAGTTTCCTTGATGCTAAAACCAAAGCGTAGGCCACCTTTTATGCATTATAATACCTGCCTTCCACATCAGATAGGGCCTTGTTCACGTAATACACGGGCTTCTGCAGCCCTCCTTTTTTTTGAACTAGAACAGCGGCCACGGCTTGATCACTAACAGACAGATATACGAACAATGTTTCCCCCATAACCGGGCTACTCAATAACGGTAGAGAGGCAAGGTACTCCTTAAGCTGCTGGAACGATGAATGACACTCGGCCGTCCACTCAAAAAATTTCGTCCCCCTCAAAGATTTAAAGAAGGGGAGAGACCTTTCTGCCGACTTAGCAATAAAGCAACCTAGGGTTGCTACCCTACCATTGAGTCGCTGCATCTCCTTGATACACGTAGGCTCCTTCATTTCGACCAGAGCCTTGATCATTTCCGGATTGGCTTCAATACCTCGCTGAGAAACCATGAAACCCAAAAACTTCCCTGCAGCTACCCCAAATACGCACTTGCTAGGATTTAGCTTCATGTCGTTTGCTCGCAAGTTGGCGAACGTTTCCCTTAGGTTGACCACATGACGTCCGGCCTTTGTTTTGATGACCATATCATCGACGTAGGCCTCCATGTTTCGGCCAATTTGGGAGGTAAAAACTTTGTTGACCATCCTCTGGTAGGTCGCTCCTGCATTCCTCAAGCCGAATGGCATCATATTGTAACAGTAGATACCCCCAACAGCTTGGAAGTCCGTCTTTACTATAACGTCCTTATGCATCTTGATTTGATGGTAGCCTGAATAGGCATCAAGGAAGCTCAATGTAGTATGGCCAGCTATAAAATCTACAAGCTTGTCAATCCGGGGTAGTGGGTAGCTATCCTTTGGGCAGGCTAGATTCACATTGGTGAAGTCGACACACATACGCCATTTGCCATTAGATTTCTTCACCATCACCACGTTTGCTAGCCAGGTGGTATGTGTAGCCTCCTTGATGATACATGCACATAAAAGTTTTTGTACCTCAAGTTTGATCGCCTCTTCTTTGTCGCGAGCAAAGCTTCGTAGCCTCTGTGCCTTATGTTTCATGGTCGGATTAACTTCCAGTCTGTGAACGGTGACCTCCTCCTTGATTCCTTTCATATCTTCCACATGCCAAGCAAAAACATCACTGCTTTCTCCCGGTAGATTGACAATCTCTGCTCTTTCCTCAGCTGACAACTGTTTACCGATTTGAATTTTTTGATTGGGATAGGAGGGATTAGTCGCCACTGCTTCTAGCTCGTCCACAACTTCTAACTCCGGACCTTCTCTGAATTGTAGGGTCTCGATAATTATCTCACAAACCCTCTTTATTTCTTAGGACCCCAAGTGTGGAGCCTCTTCAACAATCATACCATCTAGCTCAGCTGCAATCTCGTCGCTGGTGGCCCCCCGAGTTTTGGTCGATCTGTAGGCATAGGTCGCCTATGATGACTTGGTCGACCATAACTGCATTTGAATCAATCATAGTGTCTTAGAAGGGACGTGTTGGCTTAGTCATGACATAGTCATATGAGTGATAGGTCGCCTCATCCACATAGGTGATTGTAGATAGTCGTGAAGTTGTGGTGACAGATTTAGAAAGCTTCAAGTATCCCTCAGGAGTATCAACTTCTAGCTCCCTCTTTTTCCTTGTTCGAAGGACGTGATCAAAGTAAGCTCAAGCTGTACTTTGCACGCAGCCTATTCCAGCTAATGTCGGGAACTTAACTCGCTGATGGGGGATAGAGGCCACCATTCCAAGTACGACCTGGCCAGGGATACCCAAAATAGCAGCATAATCACTATTTACATCAATAACAATAAATGTTACCTTAGTTGTGACCCTGAATGGATGCTGGCCTATGTCGATGTCCAGCTCCATCTGCGCCCTAGCGTCCACCCTATGATTGGTGAAGCCCTCAAGTCAACCATCATAGGGTGACAACTGCTCCTTTGTAAGTCCCATTTCTTTGAATGTCTTGTAAAAAAGGATATTCTTGCAAGCCCCCGTGTCTATCAAGAGTCTGCTCGTCATACACCCATCAATCAATCCTGGGATAACGAGAACTTGCTCTATGGCCGCCATGTTGGTCTCTAGCTCATCAGGATAGAAACTGATAACTTCATCTCTGATGTAGCTTCTAGGTGGTACATGGGGGGCTTTATTGAGCTGAAAGATCTTATGTTTCAGAGCAGTGTTGCTAGCTTGCTCAGTGATCACTCCCAAATTCAGTCGAGGTTGCCTTGGTTCAGGTATATCTCCAGTAGCTCGCCCACTTTCGCCAGGCTGAGCTCCTTTCACATATCTGTCGAGCTTCCCACTATCGACCCACTTCTGAATGATACGTTTCAGACTCATACAATCTTCTGTAGTGTGACCCGTATCTTTGTGATAATCACAGTATTTGCTGTTGTCCCTTCTGAACTTATTTCCTGGGTTCATTGGGGCAAGCGGGCCTAGCTCGACCGTATTAAAAATTTCAGTGTGACTTACTGTCAACGGGGTAAATATCTCGGGCACTCTCTCAGTCGCCCTAATCCTGTTTTTCCCATTTTTGTTGTTACCACCGCTCTTCGCGGGGTCCTTCTTATCAGTATCGACTACCTCGAACTTAGGACCTTTCTCCTTCTTCTTTTCTTTCCTCTCTTCATCTATGGCCACATTGTAGGCCCTTTCAAACAGTTCTTGTCGGGTCTTCATGCTCCTGACTTGTAGCACGTAGTCTAAGTCTGCAGAGGTCACCCCATTTATGAAGTAATTTATCACTTCCCTGTCTGTCGGGTCCTCTTCAATTTGGTCAACCATCTCCTTGAACTTGGTATAGTAGCTCATCGAGCTTTCATTCTTTCCTTGAGCTAAATTGTTCAGGTCGGTGACTGTTAACTTTCGAGCTCCAGCTATCGAAAAGCGATCTAGGAACTTCCTCCTCATGTACTCCCATGTGGTAATACAACCCGGTGCCAAACCACGAAACCAGGTCAGTGCTGCCCCTGTAAGGGGGCTGGTTAGTGCCTTACACATCATATCATCTTCGGTGGAGACAAAGCACATGGTAGCCTCCAGATGCTGCATATGGTTTTGGGCATTGGTCGCACCTGAATATTTGTCAATAGTGGGGAACTTGAAACCTTTAGGAGGTTGTCGCTCGAGCAATTCTTTGGATAAGGGGTGAAGAGTAAAGTCGTTTCGTTCGCCCTTTCCAGTATCCTCCTTCCTATCGGCCTCCCATTGCTCTAACCTCTTTTTCTACTGCAACCATTCCCTAGCATCTGGATTGTCGTTTCTTGATGGTGAGACATGATTGGATCTCTGTCGCTCGTCCTGGTAAGGCCCTCTTCTTGAGTTGGCCCTATGTCTCTCACTTCTAGGGGGAGTCACCTCTCTACCTCGTCTACTGTTCGGTCGAAACCTAACGGTTTATTTAAAATCCGCAAACGCACGGGCTATTGAAATATAGCGGGTGCAAGTACGTGTCGATCCCACAGAGACAGGGTTTACTTTGGGATGATATTTGTCTTTACTATAATTTATAAAAAGGATTGGTGGGAATAAAGATTTGATTTGGGAAGAGAATGAAGCATACACAGAAAATACTTTAAATAAAATCTTATAAACGAAGCATTCTCGGGATTGGAAATCATATACATAATTTGTTCATCAAATAGTCATTGTCTTAGAAAATATAGGTTTTCATAATGTTGGTCCCAAAGGTGGCAACAAGGGTGAAAATACAGCTAGAGGGGGGGGGTGAATAGCTGTTTCAAATTTTTTGCCCTCTTTTAAAAACTAAACCTCTAAGCTTACAAAACCTCTTGCAGTTGATAATACACTGCGAGTAGAATTGTAAAATGCACAGCGGAATACTAGAGTTACAAAGCGGTTTTGACAGAGGCGGTTTGTAAAGCGGTTTTGATAGAGCAGTTTTGAAACTGCTTGGAACTGCAACCTCATATCCAATGAATCTTGTGCCAGTCTTCAAGCCTAATTTTAACATATTCTATAAAATGGACTTAGCTAAAAAATTGAAGTCTAAGCTTCATTACATAGGGTCCTAAATTCCTTAAAATAGACAGGAGGTTATGGTATCAATCAAATCTAATACAAAATAGGAGGGTTAAAATATGCATACCCAACAATCTCCCCCTATTTGATTGATGCCATTACCTACTATAACTAAAGCAAACATTGTACTTGGTAAAAACATGTCCATAAGAATTAACATGGTAATTCATGTCCCAAGTCAATGCACACACTTAGCTTAAGCTATAGATTTCTATACTAATGAAAGATATAAAGTTACAACTTGAAAAGTATAGAAATGCATTCAGTGCACTTGAAAAGATATGAGTTTAAGTTTAAAGTGCGGTTTAAACTGAATGTTTAACCTTCATTTCAAAAATATGATTTTAAGTTGGAAAATATTTGAATGAGGTTATAAACCATAAGCGGTTTCATTGTTCTACAAACAAGCAGTTTGATATGAACAAAGTTTTGGAACCAATGATGCATTTTTCATTACTACCTTAGCAGTTACAAGTTACAAGGTAGGAAAGCAAAATACAAGGGTTACAAAAAAACAAAAGAAGTTGGACAAAAAATACAAAGAGTGCGGTCCAACATATCAAAAAGGAGTTCAGCAAAGTAAAAGAAATTACAAGGAGAAGAGCGGTCCTATTGCTGACGCGGTTAGTGCTGATGCTGATGCGGTCGCTGAGAAGATTGATGGCGCGGTTGATCACGACATTGAGTAACTTCTTACTCAGGTACACGCGGTCCAGAAGGTCTGAATGCTGAGCTTTCCCCATGAAGAGTTCTCCTTAACGTTCTAACTTCTTCAGCATTTCTTCCAAGGGTAGTCTCCACAGCTCTTAAGGCGGTTACAGATTGGGCAGTTGTAGAATTGTTGGCATCAACAGCTCTGGTATTTGCTGCAACACTTTCCTTGATTTCACCAGAATAGAGCTTGATGGAGGAGTTGAGATTGTTGTAGAACGTGTGAATCTCCCCCTGAATGTCTGCGGTTTGGTTGGAGAGAGCTTCTCTCAAAGGTTCCAAATCAACAAAGATATTCATGGAGGTTCTCAACTCCTTGATAAAATTGTCTAGCTTCAAGTTGAATCCAGCCTTAAGGTTCTCAAACCTGAAACTGATATCATCATCAAAAGTTTTGATTTTGCTTTTGAGACTGTCTCCCACAATGTTAAGGTCAACATTGATTATGTCTTTTAGGGAGTCCAGCTCAGACAGGATCTTGAATTCCAAGGCATCCAAGGAGGCTTGGGATGGGGCGGTTGAGGTTGAGGCTTGATGTTGCAGTTGAGATTCTTGAATGGTTTTCATGAAGGTTTCAAGGGCAGAATTGGTGGAGGAGACAAATTCATCTGACAGCTTGGTAAGCATCTCATGAAATTGAGTTTTTGACACTGCATCACCCATAGCTCTGAGAACTCCATTGGCTAAGTCTTGCTTAAAGCCCTGAAAGCATGCTTCAGCTGCGGTTTTAACAGCTTCAGCGGTTTGATTTGTAGAAGCGATTTGGGTTTTGGAACCTCTCTCCCCCTTAATGGCATCAATCAATTGGGCTTTAAGGATGGCCATTTCAGTGGTTTGAGAGTCCACTTTGGCATGTAAGGTGCGGTTGGAGGCTTCTAGGGAGGATTTGGAGTTAGCCAAGGCAAGGTTTGACTCAGTGAGTTTCAGCATGTGGCCTTGGTTGACTATGAGTTGGGATTGGATTAGTTGAAGGGTAGAGAGTATTTGGCAATAGTCTGAGGAAGGTGCGGTTAAGGTGGAAGGAATATAGGTAAAAGAAGGAGGTGGTTGAGATTCAGTAGCAGGGGCGATTTGAGGTAGAGGGGTTAGAAGGGTTTGGAATATGCGGCTAGCTGGGATCAGTGGCGGAGCTAGAAATTAAGTGAAGGGGGGGCAAGAAATTTTGGAGTGAAGGAATGATGTATGGGGGTTCGGGGGCAGCGCCCCCGAAAAAAAAAATTTGGTATATTTTTTCATACCGAATACAATTTTAGACATAGTAAAGTATCTGCTTTAATGGTGTCAATAATTCATTCATTGACATCTAATACAATTCGACACATATATAACATAATTTCACATATCAAAAAGTTCAACATATATATTTATTTAACGTCTACAAATCACATCTATTAAAAGAAAAATTATAAATATAGAACATTTTTTTTTCAAAATATACTTCCTCCGTCCCAGTAAAAGTTAAATTATTTATCAAATTTACACTTTTCTACCAATTATCTCTCTCATACCTCACTCTTTATACTCACAACCAAATTACATTTAATCTTTTTGTTTAAAATAAAAATAAAATTATTAGTGAGACGGAGGAAGTACACATACATTTAATCTCATTGTTTAAAATAAAAATGTAATTTTAGTGAGATGGAGAAAATATAGTCACAATACATATACTTTTTTTTTAAGGAAAATTGTATTACATAATAAGTACCAAACAAAAAAAAAAAGCAAAAAAAAATTGTCAAGGAGGGGCAGGGCCCCCCCTTGCCCCTTCATACCTCCGCCCATGGCTGGGATGGTATATGGTGAAGCGGTTGAGGGAGGAATTGGAAGTGTTTGGGGTAAGGTAGTAGGTGCGGTTGAAATAGGTTCGGTTAGAGGAGGTGGAATGTTTGAAGTAGGAATGTTTGAGGTGGTTGGATTTGAGTTAGATGAAGAACTAGTGGAAGATGTATGAAGTTCAACAGAAGGGGATTTCTGTGGAACTGGAGAATTATCAGGGATAGGAGAATTGGGAGGAGGAGGAGTATTGGCGCGGTTAGGATAAGGAGTTGGGGTGCGGTTGTGGTTAGAAATAGATACAGCAGGGGTACAGTTTGATAGGGGTGGAGTTTGGGCGCGGTTTGAATGAGGAGGGGAATGAGAGCGGTTAGAGTGTTGAGGAGAATTCTGAGGTAAAGGAGTTGGGGTTCTGTTTTGGTTGGAAATGGAAGTTGCTAGGCCCACAGATGGTCTTGAGGTCCATGTGGAAAACGCAGGGCCTAGAGAAGGTTGAACTGAGGGGGAATGGGAGTGAGAATTTGAAGTGGAATGTGATGGTGATTGGGAAGAGGAATGGGAAGAAGGTGGAGAAGGAGTAGGTTGTTTGGCTACACGGTGTAGAAAACGTTTGGGTCCTCTGGTTGGGGTCTTTTTCTTGGCTATATGTTTGACCCTTTTTGGCTTCTCCCCCTGAGCGGTTGCTGCTCGGCGCGATTGAGGAGGAGAAGGCAGTTGTGAGTTGTCTGGTGAGGAGTAGTGAGATTGGACAGGGGATTAAGGTAGGGTTTGGACACTAGATTGTGTTGGAGGAGGTTGAGTATTTGGCTGCGGTTGTGGTTGAGGAGGCAGTTGGGTTTCAGCATCCTTGGATTTGCCATGAGCAGCCCTTTTCTCAGCCCTCTCTTGCTCAATCCTGGCAATTTCAGCCTTGTAGTATGCGGTCAGATCCTCATCGGAAAGTTTTGCCAAGTCAACTTGAGTCTGCTTGGCCTTCTTAGCTCTAGCAACCAAGGGTGGAATGGTTGCATCTTCTTCTTCTTCTTCAATCTCATCCAGAAGTGATAACTTTTCTTTCCCTTTCTTGCTTGTTCCAGCTCTAGCTGCACCACGCGATTGAGCAGGTGCGGTTCTGGTCTTCTTTACAAGTGGTTCTTCTACAGCTTTTCTCTTCCTTGACACCTTCTTGATAGCTTTACCCAGACCTTTGACTGCGGTTACAGGTGTCATCTCAATATAGTGTTCCTTGGGATGGAGAGTATCAGCATCATAGAGAGTTTTGTAATCATCATTGCCAAATGAAAATCTAAAGTTGTGGCAAGCCTTGAGTCCAAGGGATTCTTCAGTTCCCCAATGAACAGATAACTCTGGAGTAGAAATCCTCAGATCCTCCAAGTGCTGGTAATTGGTGAAGATGGCGGTCAGCAGTCTACAGAAAGGTCTCCACCTAATGGATTCATCCTTAGTCTTTAACTGATATGCATCAATGCTGCTGGCAAGCTCTCTCATCAAAATCTTAGGCCAATGGAGCTTGAGTTTATTGTAGATGGCACAGCAATACATCCACTGTTGAGAGGTGAAGTTGTTGTGGTTCCCAGTCTTTCCACACACAGACTTCCCTACTAAGTAGCAGAGATGGCTCATCAACTCTACAAAGTCTCTCCTGGGCTTCTTCTTGTAATACCCAGAAAGTGAATCGAGGTCTCCAGTAAGAGTTGAGCAAGTAGCATCCATCACTTCTTGGGATACCTCAATAGGAGCACCAGAAACATGAAACTCATAAGTACTTCTGATGTCCAGGAAGTCTATGGACACTTCAAAGCCCTCAACTATTCCAACCAAGCAGGGGATCTTCTTCCCATCGGATAGCTCTCTTTCTCCACGTTCTGCGGTTGCATAAAACTGATCTACAAACAGAGGGATGGTGTAGGTCTGCTTCTTGTTGAATAGAGGCAGAATTCCAGATGCTTCCATCTTCCTGATCATTTCCCTTCCAAGAGCATCAGACTTCAGCTCTGGCTCATTTATTTCCCAACCCGGTTGAAAGTATTTGGAGTTCTACAAGGAAAACACTCAAGTTAGAATCATAAATGAGATTCACACTTTACAAGCAGTTTGGGCACATATGCGGTTGGCAATAGTTCGGTTTTGGAAATGACAATTTTCAAACCTCAAGGAAAATGTGAATACAAGTAGAAAACAATTAAGAAAATACAAAAGTAAGTATACTTAGTACGTGGAATTGTAATCCAAAGTTATCCCACACTGCAAGCAGTTGTGTTGAGGGGAAGGTTATGGTGTCCAGCCTATATACTTAGTAATACTTAAGTAATTTTCTAGCACGCGATTTCAAAAGATAGATATGCGGTTTTGAAAATATGGCATGCAGTTCTTAGCGTGCGGTTGTATGACCATAAAGCACATGCGGTTTTGAAACATAAAGATAAGTAGTTACAAATGTGCGGTTTCAAAAGATCAGCATGCGGTTGATAAGGAAGCGGTTTAAACATGCAAATAAAAATCCAAAATTTCCAAAAATTTACTAAGTATGAAAAACAAGATGAAAAATCAATGCAATCCAAAACATAAGAAATTTCTGAAAATGAAGATGAACAGTCACATGAATGCATGAAGAACACGAAGAACACCAAGAACAGAGATTCAATGAAAGTTAACCAAAATCAACAAATAGCATGTCAAAATGATCACATTGAGCAGTAGATCAATAATATAACAATAAAAATTCTAACTTTGCTCATAATCATCCAGAAAAGGCAAAAATCAGAAAGTGGGTTTTCGAAAGTTAAAGACCTAATACTTCAAAATCAGTGCTCAAGATGTGTATTAATCATGAAATAAAGTTCATAATCAGAGTCATAAGTATAATCCGAGCATAACCAAACAATTTTCATCAAAAATAATAAAAATAATCAAGAAATGAAGCAATAGAAAGCAAAAATCAGTTAGGTTCATTCGAAACTATGAATGTTCAACAATGGCAGTTTATTCATGGCAAGATTTGCAGAACATTAAGAAGTTAGGGGTTCAGAACATATACCATGTCAAAGATAGGTCTCTTTGGTGCCATTGACTTGAAGAAATTAAAGCTTTTAAGAGAGTTTGAAGAGAGAGAGAAGAAAGGTTTGGTGAAAAAAAAAACTGACACTCGAAGGTACAAGTCAGAGAAGACAGTTTGTAAAGTTTGAAAAGGTAAAGGATGTCTTCTATTTATAGGAAAGGTTTTAGGGTTAGGCAGCTGAAGTGACTATTTCACTAACCAACGCAGTGAATCATTGCAATGTTGCACCCATTCAGCTTCCTCACATCAACCAATGACCGCTGACATGAAACCCATTTAATGCCAATGTTCCCTTTGCAATAAATGCATTCAAATTTTAAAATTTTGTGGGAAAACATTTGCAAATAAGCCCTTATGTCAAAAATTAAGGACTAAAAAATAAATAAAAGGAATTTGAACAGTTTTTTTTAAATAAAAATAAGCAAGAATTAGAAATTACTCCAAGTTGAAACGCGGTTGAGATCCAAGCGGTCAAGCTACAGCAAGCGGTTGGAAGTATGCGGTTGGCTGCAAGGCGGTTGACTGCTTGCGGTTTGAATATACGCGGTTCAACAAAGGTGAGGTTTGAATCCTCCATAGGAATTTCAACCTATACTCAACACACAAGTTAGCCAATAAAAAGTATGGAATCATTTAAGTTCAAGCATACCCATTTCTCCTCTAAGGAATGAAAACCTCTTGGAGTCAAGAGCCTTGGTGAGGATGTCAGCAATCCGGTTGTCTGTCCCCACGTACTCTAGATGGATATTCCTCTTCTCCACATGGTCTTTGACGAAATGATACTTGATATCAATATGCTTGGTCTTGGAATGCATGACAGGGTTGTTGGAGACTGAAATTGTTGAAGTGTTGTCACACATGATAGGGCAATTTCCATCTTCAATTCCATAGTCCATCAACTGCTGCTTCATCCAAAGGATTTGACAGCAACAACTTCCAGCAGCAATATACTCAGCCTCTGTGGTTGACACTGAAACTGAAGCTTGTTTCTTGCTGGCCCAAGCAACTAGTCTATTCCCGAGGAAATGACAAGTATCACTAGTGCTTTTCCTGTCAATAGTGCAAGCTGCATAATTTACATCTGAATAACATACAAGATCGAAGTTTGAATCTTTGAAATACCAAAGTCCAAGGTTAGTGGTTCCAGATAAATAGCGGATTATACGCTTGACTGCAATCAAATGTGCTTCTCTAGGATCTGCTTGATAGCGAGCACATACACAGACACTAAACATGATATCGGGCCTACTAGCAGTTAAATAAAGTAATGAGCCGATCATACCTCGATATAGGGTTTGATCAACCTTCTTACCTTTTAGATCCTTATCTAGCTTATTGCCGGTGGCCATTGGAGTATCATACGCTTTAGCATTTTCTAATCCAAACTTCTTTATTAACTCCTTGGTGTATTTGGCTTCGCTGAGGAAAATACCTTCTTCGCATTGCTTGATTTGAAGCCCGAGGAAGAATTTTAATTCTCCCATCATGCTCATCTCAAACTTGCTTTTCATTAGCTTCTCGAAACGCTTACAAAGTAAATCATTAGTAGAACCAAAAATAATATCATCGACATATATTTGAACAAGTAAAGTATGCTCATTATATTTGGCAATAAAAAGAGTTGTATCAATTTTACCACGTTTAAATCCTTTTTCTAGTAAAAATTTAGAATGAGTCTCATACCATGCCCTTGGAGCTTGCTTAAGTCCATACAAAGCTTTCTGGAGTTTGTAGACATGATTGGGAAATTTGGAGTCTTCAAATCCAGGCAATTGGGCAACATACACGGTCTCTTGCAGTTCACCGCTGAGGAAAGCACTCTTTACGTCCATTTGATATAACTTGAAACGCTTGAAAGAGGCGTAGGCTAAGAAGATTCTGATAGCTTCAAATCTTGCAACTGGAGCAAAGGTTTCATCATAATCGATTCCTTCTTCTTGCCTATATCCTTGTGCAACCAACCTTGCTTTATTCCTAGTGATGCTTCCATTCTCGTCCATCTTATTCCTAAATACCCACTTAGTTCCTATCACTCCTTGATCCTGAGGTCTAGGCACCAAAGTCCAGACCTTGCATCTTTCAAACTGGTTGAGTTCTTCTTGCATAGCAACGACCCAATTGGAATCTTGGAGTGCTTCATCAATCTTCTTGGGTTCAACTTGAGATAGTAATGAAGTATGCTCATCATAGTTCGATCTCCTTGTTTGAACACCGGAAAACAGATCACCAATCACATTAGAGAGAGGGTGACTGCTGACTTCACGAACCTCCGGGGGTAAGTCTGGTTGGACTGAGGTTTGTTGAAGATCTTCAATTGGAACGTCGTTAGATCCTTCAGCGAAGTCATGGAAGGTAAGTTGACGAAGAGGTTCAATAAGCTGGATAGGGGAATTCTCAACTTCTTCTTCCCTTGGAGTTGCATCTGGAGTAGGAACTTCAGGTGCGGTTTCAAACGTGCGGTTTGAGGGAATGTCAGTTGAGGGTACTGGATTTTGCGATTGAGGTCCAGGTGCGGTTCTAGAGGGCTCACCTGTTTCATTAGGCTCAGCAAAATCATCAGCAACATTTGGAGCCAAATGTGGCTCAAGGAGAGAATGCTCATCGAAAGTAACATGGACAGACTCAACTATTTTTAAACTAGTTTTATTGAAAACACGAAAAGTTTTTGAATGTTTAGCATACCCAACAAAAATACCTTCGTCGGCCTTAGCTCCGAATTTACCTCTATTTTCTCTTCCGTAGTAGAGGATAAAGCATTTGCAGCCAAAGATCCTGAAGAATGCAATGTTGGAGGTTCTTCCTCGCCAAAGCTCATAGGGAGTCTTGTTATAGGTTTTGTTGATGAGGGAGCAGTTCTGAGTGAAGCATGCAGTGTTGATTGCTTCAGCCCAGAAATACTGAGGCAGCTTGGCTTCAGATATCATTGTCTTTCCAGCCTCAATCAACGTCTGTTCTTCCTTTTTACAACCCCATTTTGTTGTGAAACACCAGCAGTTGAGAAATTGTGATCAATTCCATGGTCATCACAATATTGAGCAACACCGTTGTTCTTAAATTCTGTTCCATTATCTGATCGAACACTAACGATGTCGTTTTCTTTTTGAGTTTGGAGCCGTCTAAAAAGTGCGGTGAGGATCTCATAGCAATCATCTTTGGAAATCATCATCTCAACCCACGTATATCTTGAATAATCATCCACCACCACTAAAGTATATCTATTTCCTCCAATGCTGGCAGTGGTTACGAGTCCAAACAAATCTATGTGAAGCAGTTGTAAGCATCTTGAAGTTGACAGAGCGGTCTTGCTGGTGAAAGACGACGCGGATTGCTTACCAAGCTGGCATGCACTGCATTTCTCAGGATGGTGGTCAGCCACTTTGGGTAAGCCACGAACGAGGTTTCCCTACCAATCTTTGCAAGATACTTGAAGTTCAAGTGGATCAACCTCTTGTGCCATAGCCAACTATTTTCGCTCACATTTTTAGCTACAAAATAGAGATTAGTAATACTACATGCAGAATCTAGATCGATAATGTAAATATTACTCTTGCGAATCCCTGTGAGTAGGGTGACTCAGGAAATTCTATCTTTGATAAAGTAGTTTGATGGCGTAAAGTTGCAAAGCATTCCTTTGTCGCAGAATTGAGAAATTGAAAGGAGGTTGTGCTTGAGTCCTTCAACAAGAGAAACCTTCTCAATGGTTAGGTTTCCTCTCCTTATTACACCATATCCAATGGTCTTGCCTTTGTTGTTGTCACCAAAGGTTACAGACGGACCACTTGCTTCAATGACATCTTCAAGTAATGATCTATCTCCAGTCATATGTTTTGAGCAGCCACTGTCAAGATACCATTCATTATCCTTGGAGTGACCAGCCATTAAGCAGAGGACCTGAAATGTAAACATTAAGAACGAGGTCCCCCTTTATTCCTTGGGTCCTGAAGTTAGCAACCCTTTACGACCCACACCTGTTTGACAGAAGGAGGTTTACTCTTCCTGGCATTAGATGTGAACCGCAAAAGGCATTCTGCAGCCTTGTGACCTAAACAATCACACACAGAGCATTTATAAAAGCTATAAGCATCATGAGATTTTACTAACTCCTTACTCTTCTTAGGAGTTGCATGCGGTTTGGGAGGCACGATTTCAGCCTTAACAAAGGGAACTGGCTTTAGTTTGACCACGTATTTTCTGGGAGCGCTCTTTTGCTTTTGAAGGCAGGTGGAGCGGTCGAAGAAGAGGCGCGGTCAGACTTGCAGTTGCCAGCATCTCTAGTTCCACCAGAAGCGGTTTTAGGGATGCGGCCAACTCCATATTCTATTTCCTCTGAAGCTACACTCTCATAATCCTATACCTTCATCTGAGAGTTCTTCCCATATTGCTTCCCCTTTGGGTAGACAAAATTAAAATTTTGTTGTCCTTTACCCTTAGCATTAGCATGCTTCCCCTTAGGAATTTCTTTAGTTAGTTTCAAAATTTCCTCATCCTTTTCACTGCAGGATGCACACTTCTCCTCTTCATCAGATCCAAAACCTAGACCCTCCTTAATTCTATTGGGAACTTGAGAATCTATGATTTGATCCGCGGTGGATTTTGACTTGAGCCACCCATCAATAATCTTTTGACGATCGTTGAGTTGGGTGACCAGGTCATCATTCCGGAGTTGAAGTGCAGCAACCTTAGTTTCAAGGATGCGATTTTGATCAGCAAGAGGAGTCATTCTTTTGATTTGGTCCTTAAGATTTGAAATTTCAGACCTCATCACAGTTTTTTCCGTCTTGTACTGATTAAGTTCATCATGAGCTAAGCTTAAGGCTTTCTTAACATTAGAGAATTTATGGATCATCATTTCTGCTTCCTTGAACATCCTTTCATGTTCCACGGGAGAAACCTCTTCCACCACCTTTTTCAAAAATTTCTTTGGAATTGCTTTTGAAGGTGGATCATTTTTGGTAGGAAAAATGGGACGTGAATACGAGCAATTTCCTATCTTAATGCTAGGAGTAAGTTTGATATTATCATCCAATTTAAAATTTGGAAGTCTTGTTGAAACCTCTTCTTCCTCCATATATTGCAACTCGATTGACTCAGTATCTGACTCATCGAAACCATCTGCAATTAAGCAGAGATTAACCTCTTCGGTTTCATCGTCACTTCCATCATCAGAATCTGTTTCAATCCAAGTTGCTAATTCCTTGGAATTCTCTTTCTCCTCAGCAACCATTCCCTTGTGACGAGAAAATTTCGCAGGAGAGGTTTTCTTTTTCATGTATTCGTATTTAGGCTGTGGACACTCAGATGCAAAGTGACCAGGTTTTCTACAGTTGTAACAAACTAGATCACTCTTTTTCTTTGTATCTCCAGCCTTAGAAAATGTTGCAAGAGGTTTTCCTTTTGAAAATGATTTTGTGAAAGGTTTTGAGAATTTTCTAAATTTTTGAAATGTTTTCACGAACATGGCAAAATCATCATCATCCATCTCGATGAGAGATGAGGTTGATATGGAAGGATTTGCGGTTTGATTGGATGTAGATGGTTTCTCCTCATGTTCCACGACGGACATGGAAAGCGATTTGGTTTTCCCTTCAATCTCTTCAATGTGATTTAATTTAAGCTCATAGACTCTAAGATTTGCATACAAGTTACTTAACGACCAAGTATTCAAAACTTTGGAGTCTTCTAGAGAGGTAGCCTTATTAACCCATCTAGAACCTAAAGCAGCAAGGAAAGTCATATTGATTTCCTTATCGGTTAAAGTTTTGCCAAGAGATCTATAAGAATTAACTACCTCAACATAGCGGTCGTAGGTTTGACGCAAGGTTTCGTTGGATTTTCTGTTGAAGTTGTTGTAGGATCTTTCAACAGCATATAATTTGCTTTCCTTGCATTTGTCATCACCTTCGAGGTAGCTCTCTATGGCATCCCACATCTGCTTTGCGGTTTTGAGATACATCACCTTCTGAAGAGTTGAAACGGGGAGGGTTCCAGAAATGATGTGCCTTGCCTTGCTGTCCAAGGCAACTAATCTCTTCTCTTCATCTGACCACTCATCTTTTGGCTTTTTTACCTCTGGAGTTTCTATGTTGGTGGTTGCATCAGTGTTGGCCTTCATTGGAATTAACGGGCCATTGATTACGCACTCCACCAGCATCTCATCAATTGTTTCCAAGTGAATGAGCATTTGGCACTTCCAGATGTCGAAGTGGTCTTCGTCCAAGATTGGAATGTGTGAATAGTTAACAGTTGTCATTGTCTTTGAGTTTGCCATATTGAATCGGCACACAAGATGTTAAGCTTGAAAAACAATGGTTTTAAAATGTGTTTTTTCTGATACCACTTGTTGGTCCCAAAGGTGGCAACAAGGGTGAAAATACAGCTAGAGGGGGGGGGGGTGAATAGCTGTTTCAAATTTTTTGCCCTCTTTTAAAAACTAAACCTATAAGCTTACAAAACCTCTTACAGTTGATAATACACTGCGAGTAGAATTGTAAAATGTACAGCGAAATACTAGAGTTACAAAGCGGTTTAGACATAGGCGGTTTGTAAAGCGGTTTTGATAAACCAGTTTTGAAACTGCTTGGAACTGCAACCTCATATCCAATGAATCTTGTGCCAGTCTTCAAGCCTAATTTTAACCTATTCTATAAAATGGACTTAGCTAAAAAATTGAAGTCTAAGCTTCATTACATAGGGTCCTAAAGTCCTTAAAATAGACAGGAGGTTATGGTATCAATCAAATCTAATACAAAATTGGAAGGTTAAAATATGCATACCCAACACATAAAAATCAAGGATGGTATGTTAGGCTTACACTACTTCTCACGGTCAAGACAGTAGCGTTGTATCCTTCACTAATTATGTCCTAACTGTTTGAGATTTCCATTTATGGTACTCTCGCCCTGTCACAAACGGGCATTCCGGCTTATCTCTAGCTGACCATAATTAGTAAGGATCCTATAAGAACGAGGGTCAACATACTTTCCATTAAAGGAACATCCCTAGGCCATTGAACTACTTTCGTGATCAATGGAACCCAGTTTCTCTATATGGTTCCGTCAATCGAGATTCTCCGCTAGGTACTTCTCTCGATCGACTGAATCATACAAGTTGGACGTCTCCAAAATGTAAGTCATTTTGAGATTGATATAAAGAAATTGTTTAGATGAAGATAGAAGACAAGACTTTCATATTTTAAGATGATGAACGATCTATGCTTTGAGTTTCCAACCCCAAGAACAAGGGGGATTACTCGCTAGCCATGTAAAAGTAAATAAGCAATAATATAAAAGATAGAGTAAGAGAAACTTATGATTATTGAGAGACAAATGGCTGGAATAATACTTCAACTTTTATTGCTTCTTTTCCAAAAGGAACTTCAAGAACAAAAATGGACTTTAATCTTCAAAGATCTTTGAAAATCAATGTATAAAGTACTTGTAACTTTGCTATACTAATCTCTAACAATTTATGATGAATTTTTGATTTTCTAAGACTGATTACAAGAGGTCTATTTATAATGGGGAGGAGGCTCTTCAAGAAGGTGCCTTTTAAATCTGCAGACACCATTTGCACGGCCGAGTCAAGGGATTTGCACGACCGTGCCTCCTTGGCGCCAGTTTTGGATTTGAATTTGGGCAACTTGCACGGCCGCTCCACTTTTGCTGCACGGCCGCTCTGAAAGTAGCACGGCCAAGCAATTTCCAATGCACGGCCGTTCTTCGTTTTGGGGCCAAAAATGGCCTGTCATGGCCAAGTGCACGGCCGCTCTTCTTATAGCTGCACGGCCGCTCAGGCTGAATTTTGGCTTGTGTGCTTCGTTTGCTTGTTGTTCTTCCATGTATTTGCACAAGATGTCCAAGCATCCTTTAATCATAAAAATAGACTCCAAAAAATCTGTCTAAATGTATAACATACATCAAAAGCGTAAAACCTAATATATATGAAAAAGAAACTAAAAATAGACTAAAATGAAGTCTAAATGACAATTAAACTAAGAAAATTGATATAAAAACTTAGGATAAATGACTATATAATAGTCACTTATCAAACTCCCCCACTCTAAGCTCTTGCTTGTCCCCAAGCAAGTTTAGGATGAAAACACGAAGAGGGAGAAAAGAATGAAAGAAAGAAAAAATAAAATAAGAATGATCCCTCAGAAATTTATAGTAGCAAGCCCTATTGCCTTTTGAATATTGCCTTTATCTTTCTAGTCATGTTTTGCATATCTTTAAAAATTATTAGAAAGAAGCATTTTGGGGATATTTTAAAGAAATAAACTTAAGACAATAACCTAATATAGCATATATAGAATTTGATCAAGTAAAGCATGCTAGAAGGATAAATCTTAGATCATAAGCTTGGTAAAAATAGAAGCTTCACTCTTTTAGAGTGATTTTTGAGAAAATGAATTTATTGCTTAAAAATGTACAAATATAAGCATAAACACTTATTCACAAACTAGAATCTTTCATAGAATCGAATTGCATTTTTGAATCACAAGGGTGAAAAAATGGATGATGATAGTGGAAAAATCTTATCAAGATTTTGATAATTTATCTTATTTTTGCACGTGTTAAATTTTTGCAAAAGGCCCTTAGTAATTTTTTATCCTTTCAAGTAGGAGACATTGTGGCTGCGAACCTCATGTTCCTAATACTTAGACCAAGAATACTTCGGATATTACTTTCATTTGGCAAGGAAACATCGTCGCAGCGAACTCCGTGCCCCGAGTTACTTTAGGAAGTAATAGTTTTCTATTTGCTTTTAAGATTTGATGACTAAGTCACTCTTTTAGTAATAAGATAAAATGCCTAGCCTTGATTCAATTAGTGGAAATGGGATTTTAATGAAGGGATGTGATTTAAGGGGTGCAAAACAAAATAAATGCTTCTAATAAGGGAATAAACATTTAATAGAATTTAGAATGTATATTTAAAGAAATATTTTCAAAATTTTTCATAAGAATAACCATGTATTAAAAAGATGATAAATAAAGATTCAATCTAATCAAATATTTTTTCTTGACAAAACCCTATACATTGCTATATTAACTTATGAGGCTCTAATTTATTTCCTAAAAATATTCCTATATTTTTCTTCTTATTAATTTCTAAGTTTATAGAAAATATGAGAGAAAAATTAAAGGCATTATTTTGAGGCAAATAGCAAGCATAAAGAATAATAATATGGATCATCATATGATTTTTTTTTATATACTAGACATGCATAAAAGAAAAGAAAATGCAACTAAAGTTAAAAAAAAAAAAAAAAATTTAAACTAGTAAGCATGTAAATTTATACTAAAAAGCATGTAAATTAAAACTAGAAAACAAGTAAAATAAAGATAGATATACTCCTCCCCACACTTGAAGTGAACATTGTCCTCAATGTTTCAAGGAACAACGTCAATCCCGGGAGGGTAAAGAGAAACTTACGTATGATGAGGGGTGGTTTCTCCGAGTGTTACAAATGAAATTACTCCAATCGGATCTCCGGTTAGGTAGTGCTTTAATCTTTGACCGTTTACTTTGAACTCTTCTTGCGCTTCGTTCCCAATTTCAATGGCTCCATAAGGGTATACCTTACGAACTTGATATAGACCCGTCCATCTTGATTTTAATTTTCCTAGAAAGAGCTTTAAACAAGATTTAAAAAGTAGTACCATGTCTCCTTCTTTGAAATCTCTTTTTATGATAAGCTCATCATGCCATTTCTTAGTCTTTTCCTTATATAACTTGGCACTTTCGTATGCTTCATATCGCAGTTCTTCGAGCTCTTGTAACTGAAGCTTTCGTTTTTTACCGGCCTCTGGTAGATCGTAGTTAAGAGCCTTAATTGCCCAATAAGATTTGTGCTCAAGTTCTACCGGTAAATGGCATGGCTTCCCATACAACAAGCGGAAAGGAGTTGTTCCAACTGGAGTTTTAAAAGCGGTGCGATAATCCCATAAAGCATCGTTCAATTTTATTGAGCAATCCTTTCTTGAACTTATTACTGTTTTCTCCAAGATCTATTTTTTTTCTCGGTTCAATATTTCTACTTGCCCGCTCGTTTGAGGATGATACCCGGTGCCCGTTTTATGATGGAATCCGTACTTTTTAATAAAGCCTCGAACTGGCGGTGAGAAAAATGCGAACCACCATCACTTATGATAACTTTTGAAACCCCAAATCTTGAAAAAATTATATCCTTGAAAAGCTTCATAACGACTTTTGAGTCGTTTGTTGGAGATGCTACAGCTTCTACCCATTTGGAGACATAATCCAGCGCTACTAAAATATAATTATTGTTGAAGGACGTTGGAAATGGTCCCATGAAATCAATACCCCATACATCAAAGATTTCAACCTCTAAAATATTATTAAGAGGCATTTCATTTCTTCTTGAAATGTTGCCGGTTCTTTGGCAACGATCACAAGAAATAACGAAATGTCGAGAATCTTTGAAGAGTGTGGGCTAGAAGAAACCTGATTGAAGAACCTTGGCGACGGTTTTGGCTGTGCTTGCATGACCGTCATAAGGAGATGAATGACAATGATGAAGAATGTCATTAATCTCTTCATTAGGTACACACCGCCTAATGATTCCATCTGCGCAATGCTTAAAAAGGAGCGAATCTTCCCAAAAAATAGTATTTAATTTCTGATAAGAATCTCTTCGTTGGTTGATAACTCATTTCTAGGGGAAGAATCTTACATGCTAGGTAATTAACAATGTCCGCAAACTAAGGGATTTCGACATTGTTTATAGCCAGAAGATGATCGTCCGGAAATGAGTCCTCAATTGGAAGTTCATCATTATTGGAAATTTCTAAATCCTTGGGAAGACGGGATAGATGATCTGCGACTAAATTTTATGTCCCCTTTTTATCACGGATTTCTAAATCAAACTCTTGGAGGAGAAGGATCCACCTTATCAACCTTGGCTTTGCATCCTTCTTTGCCAATAAGTATCTTATTGCTGCGTGATCCGTGTATACGAACCCACCAAATATGACCGAAATTTGTCCATAGCAAATACTACGGCCAACAATTCTTTTTCTGTGATGGCGTAATTTATTTGTGCTTCATCTAGTGTTCGGCTAGCATAGTATATATCATGAGTTTTCTTGTCTTTCCGCTGCCCTAGAACTGCTCCAACTGCAAAATCACTTGCATCGCACATTATCTCGAAGGGGAGATTCCAATCGCGTGGTTGTACGATAGGAGCGGATACCAAAGCTTCCTTCAACCTGTTGAATGCTTCAAAACAAGGGCTATCGAACATAAATGGAGCATCTTTCATTAGTAGATTAGTTAAAGGTTTAGAAATTTTTGAGAAATCCTTTATAAATCGTCGGTAAAAACCGGCATGGCCAAGAAAGCTTCTTATTCCTTTAACATTAGTAGGCGGAGGTAATTTTTCAATGATCTCAATTTTCGCCTTATCTACTTCTATCCCTTTTTCGGACACCATGTGTCCTAACACTATCCCTTTATTTACCATAAAGTGACATTTTTCCCAATTTAAAACAAGATTAACTTCTTCACAACGTTGTAAGACCTTAGATAAATTTTTCAAACTTTCGTCGAAAGAATAACCATAAACAGAGAAGTCATCCATAAAGACTTCCATTATATTTTCTATGTAATCGAAAAAAATGGACATCATACAACGCTGAAAAGTGGCGGGAGCATTACAAAGTCCGACGGGTATTATTCTGTAAGCGGAGGTACCATAAGGACAAATAAAAGTAGTTTTTTCTTGGTCGTCTGGATGGATAGGGATTTGAAAAAATCCCGAATATCTGTCCAAATAACAAAAATGGGAATGCTTGGCCAATCTTTCTAGCATTTGGTCTATAAAGGGAAGGGGAAAATGATCCTTTCGGGTGGCTTTATTTAATTTTCTGTAGTCTATACACATGCGCCAGCCCGTGACAGTCTTCGTTGGGATTAATTTATTCTTATCATTTCGAACGACTGTCATTCCTCCTTCCTTAAAGACAACTTGCACGGGGCTCACCCATTTGCTATCCGCAATTGGATAGATAATGCCTGCGTCAAGCAATTTAAGGACTTATTTTTTAACTACTTCCTTCATGTTAGGATTGAGTCTTCTTTGATGCTCAATGGAAGATTTATGATCTTCCTCTAAATCAATCCTATGCATGCAAATTTTTGGATGAATTCCTTTTAAGTCATCTATCGTATATCCTATGGCTTTTTGGTGCAACATAAGCTCATTTAATAACTTTTCAGTTTCAAGAGGGCCTAGTTTAGCATTTATAATCACGGGATAAGTATAGTTTGGTCCCAAAAATTCATACCTTAGATTTGTAGGAAGAGGTTTTAACTCAACTTGAGGTGCCTTAATTACCTCTTTTTCCTCTTTGTTGGATGGCTCCGCTTTAGTCTCCAACTCTTCATATTTAGTGTTGCCACTAGACTTTGTTGCATGATTAGTATCTAAAAGCATAGTATAATTTGCAATTTCATCATCATCATCATCATGCAAAGTTCTCTTCCAATCTATAAGACTTTTCTCTAGCGGGTCTTTAGATTGGGGACTTTATAATTCCTTGCTAACAGATTTCAATACGTTAATGTCTAAGCAAGGGTTCTCAAGATTAGGATTTTTCATGAATTTAGACAAGTTAAACTCGACTTTATCATTTCCTACATTCAAAGAGAGGTTACCATGTTTAACGTCTATAATTGCCCCGGCTGTGGCAAGAAATGGTCTACCCAGATACAGGAATATGATTATCCTCTTCCATCTCAAGAACTACGAAGTCAACCGGGATGATTAATTTCCTGATTTGGCAAGGGACTTCTTCCATAATACACACCAGATATTTAATGAAACGGTCCTCTAATTGCAGAGATATGGTTGTAGGTTTTAATTCCCCCACACCAATTCTCTTGCTAACTGAAAGTGGGATAAGGCTTACGCTAGATCCGAGGTCTAGCATGACATTATCTACATTAAATTTACCTATGTTGCAAGGAATAGAGAAAGTGTCGGGATCTTTTAATTTTGGAGGTAACTTTCTTTGTAAAATGGCACTTACCTCTTCCGTTAATGCAACAGTTTCATACTCTTCTAGCTTTCTTTTGTTAGAAAGAATATCTTTTAAAAAATTGGCATAAGAAGGTATTTGTTGCAAAGCATCGATAAAATGTACATTAATGTAAATAGATTTTAAAACTTCTAGAAATTTTGCAAATTGCTTATCAAGCTTTGCCTTTACTAATCTTTGAGGGTAAGGTATTGGCGGATCAAAATTTCTAGTTATTTTAGGGGATTACGTCCCCTTAACAACTTCATCATTAGTCTCGACCACAGGTGGGTTTTGACTAATATTTTCCTCAATGGGATTATTTTCTTTAGGAAGACAATCAATAATTTCCTGCTTCTAGTTACTACCGCCTTAGCATGTTCATTGAGCATTTTGTTATGGGCGGCTAGGTTATCAAATCTATCGTTTAGTAACTTGAAATACTCCCTAAACTCGGTATTAGTATTTTCTTGATCATTTTTGCTTTCAACTATGAAATCCATTAAAAAATCCAATTTTGATTTAGGGGGAGAAAGAACATTTGAAGTAGTATTGAAATTTCTAAATGTGAGTCCCGGATTTTGTGTAGATGGTTGCGTGTTTAGAACGTTGTTATTCTTATAGGAGAAGTTGGGGTGATTCCTCCATTCGGGATTGTATGTATTAGAATATACCCCCCCTTCTGTCCAAAAGAATTCACAAAGTTCACTTGATCATTAGAACTAATGTCAAGCAACTTGCAATTATCCGTACTATGTGAGTTAGACCCACATAGTTCACATAAAACATTTACATTTGCCACGGGATTGACATTAAGATTTTCATTTTTTTTCAAAGGCATGTCAACCTTAGAAGAGAGAAGAGTAACTGCATCAACATTATATTTACTAGGCGTACCTTATTGTTGCTCCCTCTCGTTTGACCATTGGTAATAGTTCAATGCAATATTTTCGATAAGGTCATATGCCTCTACGACTCCCTTGTTCATCAATGCTCCTCCTGCAACGGCATCAATGGTCTCTCTTGTCTTAAATATGAGACCGTTGTAGAAGGTGTGAACAATTAATCACTTTTCGAGCCCATGGTGGGGGCACATTCTGAGAAGTTCCTTGAACCGCTCCCATGCATCATACAAAGTTTCACTATTCGTTTGACAGAAGTTAGTGATCTTTGTGCGAATTTGGGCTGTTTTGCTTGGTGGGAAGAAACGCCCAAGGAATGCTTCTTGAACTTGGTCCCATGTTGTTAATGAATTTTGGGGGACCAAGTTCAACCATTGTTTCGCCTTATCCTTAAGAGAGAAAGGAAAAAGGCGCATCTGAATTTCTTTCGGGGTAACATTCTGAATACGTGTGGTATCACAGTATTCCAAGAATGTTTGGATGTGGAGATGAGGGTCTTCGAAAGCAGTGCCGCTATATTGGTTATTCATAACCACATGCAAAAGTTGCGGCTTTATCTCAAAGTGTGCCGCTCCGGCATTCGGCACAACTATAGGGGGTCTAGTTCCCGGGGTACTTGGATTTACAAAGTCCCGTAGGGTCCTAGGAGGTGTTTGTGGCTCTCCTTCCGCCATATGCTTGTTTAGTGTCTCCTTGAGTTTCCTTAGTCTTTCGTGAAAGCTTCTTTCGGGTTCTGGATCAAAATTGTCAAACAATGTCCGAGCCCGTTTCATACACTATAAGAAAAACACTCAAAAAGAGATTAAATGTAACAGATTACCGGAAGTAAAGACAAAACAAAATAAAAACAAAATAAAACAAGAAATTTAAGTAGTAAAGACAAAAACAAAAAGTAAACCGTTGTCCCCGGCAACGGCGTCAAAAACTTGTTCGGTCGAAACCTAACGGTTTATTTAAAATCCGCAAGCGCACGGGCTATTGAAATATAGCGGGTGCAAGTACAGGTGAATCCCACAGAGACAGGGTTTACTTTGGGATGATATTTGTCTTTACTATAATTTGTAAAAAGTATTGGGGGAATAAAGATTTGATTTGGGAAGAGAATGAAGCATACACAAAAAATACTTTAAATAAAATCTTATAAACGAAGCATTCTCGGGATTGGAAATCATATACATAATTTGTTCATCAAATAGTCATTGTCTTATAAAATATAGGTTTTCATAAAAATCAAGGATGGTACGTTAGGCTTACACTACTTCTCACGGTCAAGACAGTAGTGTTGTATCATTCTCTAATTATGTTCTAACTGTTTGAGATTTCCGTTTATGGTACTCCCGCCCTGTCACAAATGGACATTTCGGACTATCTCTAGCTAATCATAATTAGTAAGGATCCTATAAGAACGAGGGTCAACATACTTTCCATTAAAGGAACATCCCTAGGCCGTTGAACTACTTTCGTGATCAATAGAACCCAGTTTCTCTATATGGTTCCATCAATCGAGATTCTCCGCTAGGTACTTCTCTCGATCGACTGAATCATACAAGTTGGGCGTCTCCAAAATGTAAGTCATTTTGAGATTGATATAAAGAAATTGTTTAGATGAAGATAGAAGACAAGACTTTCATATTTTAAGATGATGAACGATCTATGCTTTGAGTTTCCAACCCCAAGAACAAGGGGGATTACTCGCTAGCCATGTAAAAGTAAATAAGCAATAATATAAAAGATAGAGTAAGAGAAACTTATGATTATTGAGAGACAAATGGCTGGAATAATACTTCAACTTTTATTGCTTCTTTTCCAAAAGGAACTTCAAGAACAAAAATGGACTTTAATCTTCAAAGATCTTTGAAAATCAATGGATAAAGTACTTGTAACTTTGCTATACTAATCTCTAACAATTTATGATGAATTTTCAATTTTCTAAGTCTGATTACAAGAGGTCTATTTATAATGGGGAGGAGGCTCTTCAAGAAGGTGCCTTCTAAAGGTGCCTTTTAAATCTGCAGACACCATTTGCACGGCCGAGTCAAGGGATTTGCACGGCCGTGCCTCCTTGGCGCCAGTTTTGGATTTGAATTTGGGCAACTTGCACGGCCGCTCCACTTTTGCTGCACGGCCGCTCTGAAAGTAGCACGACCAAGCAATTTCCAATGCACGACCGTTCTTTGTTTTGGGGCCAAAAATGGCCTGTCATGGCCAAGTGCACGGCCGCTCTGCTGATAGTTGCACGGCTGCTCTGGCTGGATTTTAGCTTGTGTGCTTGGTTTGCTTGTTTTTCTTCCATGTCTTTGCACAAGATGTCCAAGCATCCTTTAATCATAAAAATAGACTCCAAAAAACCTGTCTAAATGTATAACATACACCAAAAGCATAAAATCTAATATATATGAAAAAGAAACTAAAAATAGACTAAAATGAAATCTAAATGACAATTAAACTAAGGAAATTGATATAAAAACATAGGATAAATAACTATATAATAGTCACTTATCATCTACCTCTATGGGAAGGCGACCTTACTGAGTTCACCGGCGACCTGCGCCTATTTTCCCTGACTGGAGACCTCCGAGCATCTCTATCTCGGTGAGACTGGGACCTTTTTACCCTTATAGGCGACCTGCGCCCATTTCTTTCATGATGTGAACGCGACCTTTCCGTCCTGGTCGGTGACCTTCGCACGTTCCTTTCAGCTTCCCTTTGTCGCCTCAACTCCGACTCAGCCTCCTGCTTCCTATTGTTATTGAGATGACTTCTTAAGTCGTCATCGGGAACATGCATGTGCGTACGGATAGATCGCTCAACAATTCGGCGCTCTTCATTTGTCATCGCATTCCCATCTAGTCTAACATTCTCACTTGGCGGCCTGTGAGAGACTTGGGAGGGAGCAGCTCTCTGTGATATCCTGTCTTCCTGAGCTGGATCGTCCTCCATCTCCAGCAATTCAGCCAAGATTCTAGCCCGCTCCAATAGCATATCTTTCCTACTGGGATGATTGGTTGAAGGACCTGCATGGTCGCCTGCAACAGTTCGACCTACAAGTAGGCGTTTGGGAGGGGGTTATGCACCTTGCTCGACCATTGGTCTTTTTTCTCTTCTTCCATCGGGCAAACCTCTACCATCAGCTACGCTGTTAGAGCGAGTAGCCCTCCTAGGTGGATTGCCCTGAGGAGGAGGAGGAAGGTTAGCCGTTCTGTTTCCTGCACCATCTTCTGTGTTTTTTACCGTCAAACTGAGCGTCGGATCGCTGGAAGAGGATGCAGTCTGTCCGTCTTGAGCCATATTACTCTCTGATTAATTTTCGAGGTAAAAAAACACGATTCCCGGCAATGGAACCAAACTGATGCAGCAAGAATCGTGCTATAATCAATCTCCGTCCAGCTGCAAGACTGATCACCTGGCTTTTGACCTGAAAACAGAACCCACGACTAGCCGGAATGGTCTCCGGCGAAGACCCTCGGGCATGGGAGTAAGTACGGTGTATATGAGAGCTGATAAGTTATAAAGAAAAATGTATTCAGAATAACAAATAGCAATTACCTTGGAACGATTGACGTTGTGATGTAATTATAGGCTTTGCCAGAGTTGTAATTGTGGTAGGATTGTATGAAATCCCTATAATTACGGATCAGATTTGTATAAGATATCGTGTCCATAAATAACTTCTGTTTTGTAGGAATCCTGTTAAGAAAAGAATTGTAAATACGTCTGGACTCTGTAGGTCGATGTAGTATCGTAGGTCGAGGTCGCCTGTTTGGATCCAGGTCGACCTGACTGATGGATAGGGTCGGACCATACCCGCAATAGAATTTGGATCGTATGTCGGACGATAGCTAGGTCGGGACCACGTAGGTCGGACGATGCGCTAGGTCGACTGATCTTGCTGTTGGGCCTTGGGCCTCGTAATAATTGAGTCTAGCCCACTGAAAGTGTGGTGGCAATAATATGTAAGTAACTGGGCCTGCTCGTTGGGCCTAGCCCATCACTTTTATTCCGTTCAACTTATATCTTCATTTAATTAAAATTTCAATTAACACTTAAAAAAATTGTTTGAATTATTTTCTTCTCACTTTATTTTTTTTCTTCATATTTCCTAAAACAAATATTCGTATTTCTTAAAAATAACAAATATATTATTCCAATAGCTTAATTATTATAAAATAAATAAATTATCATTCATGAAGAAGTATTTCAACAAAAAGAAAGTTTTCGGTATAGCAAAATGTAAATAAATCAAATATGTTGATAGATGGATTCGAACTCATTCCCTTTCTTCTCTTTCCCCCTCTTACTTTGTTAAGAGTTATTTTTAAAACTCACGTCCTCAACTTAAAATTAATAGCTATTTTAAGACATTCTTAATTTTTTAAGTGATTTGATATTTTTTACCAAACAAACTTAATTTTATAGTCTTTTAAAATGTTCATAATTAATACCTTAATTTTGTTACCAAAAGCACCCTTCCTCGTCATTAAGGGCCTGTTTGGTAAAATTAAAAATTAAGCTCTAAAAATGTAGAGTCATTAAGGGCCTGTTTGGTAAAATTAAAAATTAAGCTCTAAAAATGTAGAGCTGAAATTATTAAGTTGCTGAATTTTAAGAGTACAGTTTGTTTGGTGATGGCAAACTACTTATATCTAAATTTATTTAAAGTTTGAACTTAACATTCAAAAAATTATTTGAATAATCTTAATGAGTGTATAATAAAATAAATTCTTCAACATATAGTACGTCCGTATTATTATAATTAGATTATATTTTATAATATTTAAATATTTTTTATTAGTATTTTTTGACCCATAATAAAATTTATCTTGTTATTATTTTGATAAATTTATCTAAACTTTGACAAAAAATGAAAAAAAAATTAATTATGATACTCTACTAAAATATTATTAATATCAATAGTTTAATATAAATAAAATTGCATTTTAATACTAGATCAAATATAATTTATATGAAAAGTTAAAATATTTTAATAAAAGAAAGTATCATTTAATATATAAATAAAATAGTTGATGGATGAATTTGAACTCATTTCATTTTTAACTCTTTTTTTCTTCCCCTTAATTGCTTAAGCTACTCATTTTCAACTTAAAATTAATAGTCTTTTTAATGACAATCTTAATTAATTAAGTAATTGCAATTTACCTTACCAAACATGTTTAACTTTTTAATTTCTTTAAGTGTTTCAAATTAAAAGCTTAATTGGGTTACCAAACAAGCCATAAATGAGCGCTTTCTATAATTTTAATTTATGTGAAATAAGTTAATCATCTTCATTACATACATTCTAATTTACTACTGTAATTATATAAAGTGTTGTTAAAATATTTATATATATTTACTAGTGAAAGACATAAAAGTAACAAAAAATTTTCAGGGTACCTCGTCTCTTTAAACAAAATAAAGTAGAACAAACAATTAAGATTGGATGGTGTAATATTTATCCTCAATAATAAGTTTCTTGGAGTAGGTACGATAATTTGACCGAATTCAATCCAAAATGAAGCCGATTTGATTCAAAAAATCGGGTTTAATTTACAATTTTTAAAACTCGATTGGGTTCGGATCGATGATTTGGCCGAAACTCGATTGATCCGACCCAGTCTCTAAATAAAAGATTAATATAAAATATAAGTGAAATATATTTCTAAAAAAAATCTTTATTTGTGTTTTTGGGTGAGATTTTGATTATTTTTTACTATTCTCTATATAACATTCAACATTAAGCTTAAAATGAATTTGGCTCAAACAAATTTGGGTAATTTTTTTTTAATATTAGTCGGATCCAATAGGTGTGATTACAGGTTTTTGTGTATTTGAGTTTGTCTATTTAAGTCGAATCGAGTATGATTTAATAAATTTAAAATTGAGTCGCTGATCATTGTTGCGATTCGATCCAAACCCGATAATTTTTCATCCAAATTCCAAAGTTTAGGATATTATTTATGACAAATTGACAAGCTAGCGTTGTCGTCTTGTCCATTCGATTATCAATACAACTTCCATACTCCCTACTAGTATTTGTTAAATGGCTATACGACAGCGTATGGGATAATTATTAGATGAAGATAAGGCGGTACGTATTTATACAAGACCAGAAATAAACTGAAGTAGGAAAAGGTCATTCAATTACTTGAAGGAATATATGCAATACCTTTAGGGGGCGTTTGGTTCGGTGGAAAAAAAAGTGAAGGAATGGAATTGTCAATGGAATGGAATTGTAATGGAATTGGAATGGAAAAAAGCGGTCAATCCGTTTGGTTGGCACGGAATGGAATGGAATGGAATTGTCATTCAATTCCTTGACAAATCGTGTTTGGTTTGAAAATACAAATTATAGGAATGGAATGAAAGCATATAAAATGACCAATTTACCCTTTAAAAAAAAAAAATTTGGAGAGGGGGTGGGGGGTAGGGGAGGGTAGGCGAAAAAAAAAAAATTTCGTGGGGGTGGGGGGTGGGGTGGGGGGGGTGGGGGGTGGGGGGTGGGGGGTGGGGGTGGGGGTGGGGGGTAGGGTGGGGGAGGGTAGGCAAAAAAAAAAAAAAAAAAAAAAAAAAAAATTCGTGGGGGTGGGGGGTGGGGGGTGGGGTGGGGGTAGGGTGGGGGAGGGTAGGCAAAAAAAAAAAAAAAAAAAAAATTCGTGGGGTGGGGGTGGGGGGTGGGGTGGGGGTAGGGGTAGGGTGGGGGGAGGGTAGGCAAAAAAAAAAAAAAAAAAAATTTCGTGGGGGTGGGGGGTGGGGGGTGGGGGGGGTGGGGGTAGGGTGGGGGAGGGTAGGCAAAAAAAAAAAAAAAAAAAAAAAAAAAATTCGTGGGGTTGGGGATGGGGGTGGGGTGGGGGTGGGGGGGTAGGGTTTGGGGGTATTTTGGTCAAAAAAATTTTTTTTTTTTTCCATTCCCAAAGGAATTGGACTTTCCATTCGATTTTATGAAGGAAAGTTGAATTCCTTCATTTGAAAGAATTGCAACTTTCCTTTTGGAATTTTTTTTTTAAAAACTTGAACCAACGGAGGAAAGGAATGGAAAAGAGAGAGTTTTCCATTCCTTTCCCCCCTTTTCCTTCCAACCAAACGCCACCTTAGCACACTAAATATTCTCCAAAAATGAATTATACCATAATGATAATGATAGTCTTATTTGATCAAACATTTTAAAGCTTTAATTTAAAAAATGAGACAATTTTTTGAGACAACAAAAAAGGAGAAATGAAACTATCATTTTAAATCAAAGGGAGTACCCATTTTTTTAAGTCGAGGTGTTATGAAAAACGTGTTTTACACTGAAAGATGAAAAAACGGGTTTCTCGTAAGTGTCAGTTCTAATATTATAAAGTGTCAAATATTCAAAATGACACTAATAAACATTAAAATCGACACTTATAAATATTTAAACGGACACTTTTAACATTTGCTTAACACAAGATTAGTGGTAGTGTTAATAATTGTCGGTTGTAGCGATAAATAGTGTCAGTGTTAGAGTTAAAGATTGTCGGTTGTATTGTTAAATAGTACCGGTGGTAGTGTGAATGATTGCCAGTTGTATTGAAAATAGTGTCAGTCCTAATGTTAAAAAGTGTTGATTATAGTATTGAAAAGTGTCAGTTATAGTGTCAAAAAGTGCCAGTGAGTTTTTATAAGTTTTGATTGTTTACAAAAATATCACCGCGCGATTTAAAAAAAGTTTCACTTATTTACAAAAATATCACTGCGCATTTTGAAAAACACGTTTTACACTAAGCAAATCTATAACAAGTTTTTATGAGATTTTGTGATTTTTGTTAGAACAAAGTCAAGAAAATAGCAAGCAGGAATACCAAATCACAAGATTTACATGTTTTACCAATTTAGCTATGTGCATGAGCAGATGATATTGGAAATCAACAAATTACAATCTTTAATTTAGGTCACAAATTTCGATCACAAATTTTTTGAATGTGCAAATCTTAAATCTAGAATTTCAGACGAGAAATTGAACTTTTGAACTACTAAATTAAATTGGGAGAGAGGAAGTATTTATACTTCTCCTGAATTAACCTAATTTGATATGGAACGATTCCAAAATCCTTATTAAACAAGAAGAGGACAGCCGACTAAGAATCAAGACAACAGACCTCAGCCCAAGCAGGCCAACACAAGGCCCACTCTGCCAGCCAAAGGCTAGGCGCTGCCTCCCTTTCCTCGGCCAAACCAGGCAAACTCCCCTGGCCATCACCCAAACTCCTGAGCAACATCTGCCGGCTATGCTGCCTTGTGGCCAATGCGAGCCTTGGTCACGTCTTGTCAAGCATGAACGAGCGACTTATTTTAATACCGCAAGTGCACGGTGTGATTGTAGTATAGATTAGGCAAATGCGGGTCGAATCCCACGAGGACAACGTTACTATATTTAATACTTGTTTTTATGTAAATTAAGTAAATAAAATATGATTTGGGGAGATTTATTTTGTTATGAAAATACTAAAAACAAACACAAATTACTCTAACTTAAACTCTTATGATAAAAATGTTCTCGGGATTGAAAATCGAACAATATGCAGTCAACAAATAAATCAAGTTTATAAAATATAATCCAAGTCATATATCAAGGAAGGATGATACGCTATATTGTGCTAACTACTTATGGGTGAAGGCCTAAAACATGTATTTTAAGACTAACACGGCCTATCACTCGAGGGTTTCGTACAAGTCAAAATCCATTAAGTTAAAGTTATTTTCACGTATTTTCCACTAAGGATCATTCCTAGGCCATTAAACTACTCTCGTGATTAATGGAGCCTAGTTCAATTCATATGATTCCGTTAATCAAGATTCATCGCTAGATCCTTCTCTTTATTAACTATGATTCATACGAAATATGGTCGACTTTATATTCGTAGGCGTGACAAAACGTTATAAAAAGAATTGATTATGAAATGATAAAAAAGACTTTAAACATGATTTAATAAGAACTAGTGTAGCACCCGTGCGTTAAACGCACGGATAAAAAGTTGTGACAACAAATTTATACAAATAAGGAAAGTGCAAAATATATATATATTTTTTTTACAATGAATATAATTTTTTCCCAAAAAACAATTACTTAAATTGAAGTGGCTGAATAAAATTAAAGAAAAAAATATCATTTTATGTGATTCAGAGGGGTAATTAGTAGCATTATTGTAGTATAAGTAGTGTCTCTTTTTTTTTTAAATAAAGAAAATATAAAAAAGTTGATCTAAATAATTCGATAAATCAATAGCTATTGTTATTTCTCCTTAGAATATGCTTAGCAAATTAACTGTCATTTTAGACTTCTGCCCATCTTAGAAATTAAGAATTTATCATGAAGAAATATTCAAAATTGATTGTTTATAGGTGAAAACAGTTTTATGAATGTGATATTGGGGAGAAGGATAAAAAAGGTGCAAGAGTGTGGAATTGAGTGAAGGTGATCTTTAAAAAGAGAGAAATGAGTAATTAAGAAAATTTGAGGAAGCATTAATCATTAATTAAATTATTGGCTACTTGAAGGAAGCAATTAAAGATCTTCTACATTACTTTGAAATTGGTGCATTTGAAATAGCTAAATTCTAGAATCATCTTTGTTTTGGAGGGAAAATGAGTGCTCTTATGCACTTCCCTCTTTATATAATTATAGATGACTACATTATGCCGATGTTTCCAATCCCAGAAATGGAGGATTACTCACTAGCCATAATTGATGCAAGCATGAAGAAGTGGTGAAATAACATAAAAATATAGATAGGAGTAGAAAAACTTATGCTTGCGATTGTAGGAAACAAAAGGCTGGAAATAAAACCTTCAATCTTGTATTGCACTTTTGATCTTCAAAGATGTATCAGAATTCTAAGAACAATTTGAAGAATTGTATATAAATGTATTGCTAGAGTATTTCACTATAATTTTTGACTATTTTCTGATATCTTAAACTGATTACAATTAGGGTTGTTACACGTCGCGAGCCTGTTCGAGCTCGGCTCGGGCTCGGCTCGAAAAAAGCTCGAGTTCGAGTGGGCTCGAGTTGAACTCGAGCTCGAGCTCGAACCGATTTTTAAGCTCGTCATTTTTTCGAGCTCGGCTCGTGTTCGGCTCGAATGTTCGACGAGCTTTGTTCGAGATCGACTTGTTTGAGCTCGACTCGGGCTCGGCTCGTTAAAAGCTCGAATGAATTTTAGTATATATATATATATAAGTTCGTTTAGGCTCGAGTTCGATTACAACTCGAATTAGGGCTCGATAAAGCTCGTTTGATATCAGATTTTTTTCAACAAATAAGTCGAAGCTCGAGCTCGGCTCGTTAATACTCGAGTTCGAGCAGCTCGCGAAAAGCTCGCGAGTCGGCTCGTGAAAAGCTCGAAACTTGATTCGAGCCGAGCTCAAACAGGAATTCTGGGCTCGAGCTCGAGCTCGAGAAAAGCTCGAGCTCGTTTAAAAGTTAACGAGCTCGAGCTCGAAACATCAAAAGCTCGACTCGGCTCGGCTCATTTACAGCCCTAATTACAATGGCCTCTTATATAGGCGTTTAAGCTAGGGGTCGGATCTCTTCAAAAAGCTTTCAATAGAAAAGGTGTATTTTCACTGCAACAGTAACTGCACGGCCGCGTGTTGAAATATGCACGGCCGTGCAAGCGGTCTTGGAGTGATTTCTTTGAGAACAGAGAATTTTGCACGGCCGCGTGCTGAAAATCTGCACGGTCGTGCAAGTGGCCTTAGAGTAAATTCTTCGAGGACAGAGAGTTTTGCACGGCCGCGTGCTAAAATCTGCACTGCCGTGCAAGTAGTCTTGGAATAATTTATTTGGCAACAGAGACTTTTGCATGGACGCGTGCTGGAAATCTGCACGGCCGTGCAAGAGCTGAAATGGCTTGATTGCTTATTTTTCAAGTTGTCCTTCCTCGCTTTGATCATTTCCATTAAATGAACACGTCCCAAGTTCTGTTTGCACCAAAATTGCCCCTAAGCCCTGTAAAATCATACAAAAATACCAACAAGCATAAAATTCGTGATACAAAGTAAAAGAAGTTATTTTATACTAAATGGTATTAAGATTTAAGGTAAATGATGTAATTAAGATACTATAAATGACTATAAAATAGTCATTTATCAACTCCCTCACTTAATCCTTACTTGTCCCTAAGCAAGTTTTAAAATATAAATGAATAAGTATGCAAAAATAGAAAAACAAAGTAGATTCTTCAGAAAATAAATGTTACAAGACTCATTGCCTCGAAAAATTGCCATTTTATCGATTTATTCATATCTTTTACCGATTAAAAAGTATTTAGGAAGACATCTTTAGGGAAACATCTTGGGAGTAAATCCAAGATTTATAAATTCTCATAGCATGAATAAAATATGATTAAGCAAAGTCATAATGTAGCGAAAAATAGAATTTTTTTGGATCATAAGCTTGGGCGCAAAATAAAACTCACTCTTAGAGTGCTTTGTGAATAAGAGTTTTATACTTGAAATGTACAAAGAAGAAATGATTTTTATTCTCAATTCAAAAGTACTCATGGGATGATATGCACCTTGAATCACAAAAAATGGGAGCGGAGGATGATAGTGGAAAAATGTCAAGGCTAAAATTTATATCATTTTTATACATGGCAAAGAAATTCCTTGATTTAGGTCGTCACACTCTATTAATGATTTGCTCATTTAGATTTTTGAGTGGATGACCTTACAAGATAAATAAACACTAAGTTTAAATTGATTAGCTTTGATTAGTGAAAATGAACAGGTGGATTTTTATGTGAAGGTTGTGATTCAAAGAGTGAATAACGAGTATTGAATACCTTTAAAAGGAATAGAAGTCAATGTCTTGAGGTGTACTTGTGAAGAATAATTTTCAAAAATCACAAGTAAATATAAACAAGTGCTAAATGATCTGAAAGTACTATTTAATCAAAACAATGCTTTCCTTAATGAAATCTTGCTAATGTTATATTAATTTAAGATTTTTCATTTACCTTTCAATATATTCCTAAGCTCTTTTTCTAAAAAAAAAAAAATTAAGTTATAGAAAATATGAATTATAAAAAAGATAATATCCCAAGGCAATTAGCAAGTATATGAATAAATAACGATATCATCATAGGAAATTTATATATATATATATATATATATATATATATATATATATATATATATATATATATAATACATAAAACATGCTTTAATACATACATAGAAAAAGGGAATTTTTTCTCAAATAATACATTTTTAAAATTTTATTTATCAAAGTGACTTACTGTTCAAACTTTTTCCCAAAATGTCCCACTTTTTGAAACTCGCTACACCGTGTAACGAGTTTATAATTTTTTCAATTAAAATCGCTACACGGTATAGCGATTTTAAGTTTGCTAAATTTATTTAATATTTATGCTTAAAAAAAAAACTAAATTTGAAATCGCTACAAGGTGTAGCGATTTTAAATTATCACAAAAGTAAACCAAACAAACAAAGTCCACCAAACCTAAAATAAAGTTTTGTACCTAAAAAGTCCACCAAACCTAAAATAAAGTTTTGTACGTACGTACTAATAAGTACTTCCTCCCATTTTAAATTACAAAATAATAATATAAAAATTATGTATTAATAAAGAAAATTAAATAGAAATATTATTTTTTCCATCTCAAACAAATATTTTAAAAAATGTACTTCTATAAAAAAAATATTTTTCATTTCAAAAATAAATATTACTTTCGACTCAAAATGAATTACCAAAAAATAATACTACATTTTTTGTTCAAATAAATGAGCATTACTTCCTTCGTCTCAATGAATATTTTATAAAATAATACTCTTCATTTTCCTCAAAAATTAATATCATATTTTGAGACGAAGACACTAACATTACAAACATTAATTTTAGAGGCGAATGAAGTAGTATTAATTTTTAAAATATTCATTGAGATGAAGGAAGTAATGCTCATTTTTTTGGGATAAAAAATGTAGAATTATTTTTTGGTTATTCGTTTTGAGTCGAAAGTAATATTTATTTTTGAAATGAAAAATATTTTTTTTTTATAGAAGTACATTTTTTAAAATATTTATTTGAGATGAAAAAAATAATATTTCTATTTAGTTTTCTTTATTAATACATAATTTTTATATTATTATTTTGTAATTTAAAGTGGGAGGAAGTACTTATTAGTACGTACGTACAAAACTTTATTTTACTTTGGTTTGGTTTTGGTGGACTTTGTTTGTTTGGTTTACTTTTGTGATAATTTGAAATCGCTACACCCTGTAGCAATTTCAAATTTAGTTTTTTTTAAGCATAAATATTAATTAAAATTTAGCAAATTTAAAATCACTACACCGTGTAGCAATTTTAATTGGAAAAATTATAAACTCGCTACACGGTGTAGCGAGTTTCAAAAAGTGAGACATTTTGAAAAAAAGTTTGAACAGTAAGTCACTTTGGTAAATAAAATTTTAAAAATGTATTATTTGAGAAAAGATTCTAGAAAAAGGAAAATATAAATATGCAACTAAGTTAATGCAAGAATGAAGAACTAAAATGCAATTAATGCAACTAAAAGCGGATAAATCCCCCCCACACTTGAAGTAAACATTGTTCTCAATGTTTTAAAGACAAAGAGTAAAGTCATAAGGATGTGGTGGGGAAAAGAGTATACTTACAGTGATGGTGGTGGTGGTGGTGAAAATGACGGATTCTCGAGTATTATTGAAACCATTACTTCAATTGGATCACCGACTACTTAGTGTTTAAGTCTTTGTCTATTGACTTCGAGTTCTACCTTTGACTCGCTCCAAATCATGATGGCCCCGTATGGATAAACTTTCTTTACTTGAAATATGTCCGACCATCTTGACTTCAATTTTCCCGATAAAAGTCTTAATCGGGAATTGAAAAGTAGAACCATATCTCCTTCCTTGAATTCCCTCCTTGTTATATGCGCATCATGACATTTCTTTGTTTTTTCTTTGTACAACTTGGCATTTTCGTATGCTTCAAACCGAAGTTCTTCAAGCTCTTACAATTGAAGTATTATTTTCTCACCGGTGGCTTTCATGTCATAATTTAGGCTTTGATAGCCCAATATGATTTATGCTCCAATTCTACCGGTAAGTGACAGGGCTTTTCGTACACTAATCGGAATGGTGTGGTTCCGATAGGTGTTTTGAAAGCGGTACGGTATAAGGCGTCATTCAACTTTATCGACCAATCTTTACGCGAGTCACTATCTTCTCTAGGATCCATTTTATTTTCCGGTTTGAAACCTCTACTTGTACGCTAGTTTGAGGATGATATTCGGTGCCTGTTTTGTGGTGGACACCATACTTCTTTAATAGGGCCTCAAACTGGCGGTGTGAGAAATGAGTTCCACCGTCGCTTATTACTACCTTCGAAACCCCGAACCTTGGAAAGATGATATTTTTGAAGAACTTCATAACGACTTTAGAGTCGTTTGTTGGAGATGCCATGTCTTTTACCCATTTAGAGACATAATCCACTGCTACTAGAATATACTTGTTGTTGTAAGATGATGAAAATGGTCCCATGAAATCTATTCCCCATACATCAAAGATCTCGACCTCTAATATGTTGTTTATAGGATTTTCATTCCTTCTTGAGATGTTACCGATTTGTTGGCAACGATCACAAGAAAGAACAAATTTTCTTGCATCCTTAAAGAGAGTGGGCCAAAACAAACCTGGTTGAAGAACCTTGGCGGTGGTTTTGAATGTGCTTGCATGCTCACCATAAGGAGAAGAGTGACAATGATGAAGAATGTTACTCACCTCTTCATTAGGCACACACCGCCTAATAATTTCGTCTGCGCATTGTTTGAAAAGGAGCGGGTCCTCCCAAAAATAATTCTTGACTTTCGAAAAGAATTTCTTCCTTTGTTGATAACTCATTTCTGGAGGAATAATTCTACAAGCCAAATAATTTACAATGTCCGCAAACCAAGGGTTTCGACATTGCTTATGGCTAGAAGATGATCATCCGGGAATGAATCATCAATAGGAAGCTCTTCTTTACCGGAGTCTTCCAAACTTTTGGGGAGGCGGGACAAATGATCGGCTACCAAATTTTTCGTCCACTTTTTATCACGGATCTCCAAATTGAGTTCTTGGAGAAGAAGGATCCACCTAATTAGTCTTGGTTTGGCATCCTTCTTAGCCAACAAATACCTTATCGCTGCATGACCCGTGTAGACTATCACTTTTGATCCCACCAAATATGATCGAAATTTGTCTATTGCGAAGACTACGGCCAATAGTTCCTTTTCCGTAGTAGCATAATTGACTTGTGCTTCATATAGTGTTCGGCTTGCGTAGTATATAGCATGCAATTTCTTATCTTTTTGTTGTCCCAAAACGGCTCCTACCGCATAGTCACTTGCATCACACATAATCCGAAAGGGAGATCCCAATCTGGTGGTTGTACTATGGGAGCGGACACCAAATCTTTTTTTAACCTGTTAAAAGCTTCAAGACAAGAACTATTGAACAAAAATGAAGCATCTTTCATTAGTAGATTAGTTAAAGGTTTAGAATTTTTTGAAAAATCTTTAATAAAACACCGGTAAAACCCGGCATGGCCCAAAAAGCTTCTTACATATTTAACATTTTTTTGTGGAGGTAATTTTTCAATGACTTCAACCTTTAACCTATATACTTCTATCCCTTCTTCAGACACCATGCGTTCTAAAACAATTCCCTCACTGACCATAAAATGACTTTTTCCCAATTAAGTACAAGGTTAACCTCTTTGCAACGTTGCAAAACTTTGGATAAATTTTGTAAACATTCATCAAATGAGCAACCATAAACAGAAAAATCATTCATAAATACTTCCATTATATTTTCTATAAAATTCGAAAATATGGCCATCATATAACGTTGAAATGTGGCGAGAGCATTGCAAAATCCAAATAGTATTCTCCTCTAAGCAAAAGTTCCTTATGGACAAGTAAACGTAGTTTTTTCTTGGTCACT
Source organism: Adenophora triphylla var. japonica (assembly GCA_022495995.1). Classification (NCBI taxonomy): domain Eukaryota; kingdom Viridiplantae; phylum Streptophyta; class Magnoliopsida; order Asterales; family Campanulaceae; genus Adenophora; species Adenophora triphylla. The sequence continues at coordinate 306,286 of JAFEMH010002226.1, forward strand.
TGGATGGATAGGTATTTGAAAAAATCCGGAATATCCGTCCAAGTAAAAAAAATAAGAATGCTTTGCTAACCTTTCTAGCATTTAATCTATAAAGGAAAGGGGAAAATGATCTTTCCGGGTGGATTTATTTAATTTTCTATAATCAATGCACATACGCCAACCTGTGACGGTTCTAGTTGGGATTAATTCATCCCTATCATTCCGAATGACCGTCATTCCTCCCTTTTTAGGGACTACTTGAACGTGGCTCACCCACTTGCTATCCGAGATTTGATAGATAATGCATGCGTCAAGTAATTTAAGGATTTCTTTTTAACCACCTCTTTCATATTAGGATTAAGCCTTCTTTGGTGATCTATTGAAGGCTTATGATCTTCTTCAAGATCAATTCTATGCATACAAATCTTAGGATGAATTCCCTTCAAATCGTCTATAGTATATCCAATAGCTTTTTGATGTAGTCTAAGTTCTCTTAATAATTTTTCAGTCTAAGGAGGACTTAGACTAGCATTAATAATTACCGAATAAGTAGAATTAGAACCAAGAAATTCATACCTTAAGTTAGAAGGGAGGGTTTTTAACTCAACTTGAGGTGCCTTATTTACCTCAATGTTAGAAGGCTCCGCTTTAGCCTCTAACTCTTCTGTTTTGATGTTTTCCCTTCTTGCTGCATGGTTAGCATCAAGATATATAGCATAATTTAAAGCATCAACATCATTATTATTTGTATGCCTCCAATCTATAAGACTTTCAAGCGGGTCATTAGATTGAGGTTTCTCAAATTCCTTACTTATAGATTCTAGCATATTAATACCGAAGCAAGGGTTCTCAAGATTAGGGGCCTTCATTAATTTGGACAAATTAAATTCAACCTTCTCATCCTCGATATTCAAAGAGAGGTTGCCATTTTTAACATCAATAATTGCCCCAGCGGTGGCAAGAATGGCCTCCCCAGAATGACGAGAATGTGATGGTCTTCTTCCATCTCGAGAACTACGAAGTCGACTGGGATGATTAGTTTACCGATACGACAAGGAACATCCTCCATAATACCCATCATATATTTAATAAAGCGATCCGCTAATTGGAGAGATATGGTGGTGGGTTTGAGTTCCCCCACACCTATTTTCTCACTAATCGATAGCGGGATGAGGCTAACACTTGCCCCAAGATCAAGCATGGCATTATCTATATCAAATTTACCTATGTTGCAAGGAATAGAGAAAGTGTCGGGATCTTTCAATTTAGGAGGTAATTTTCTTTGTAAACGGCACTTACCTCTTCCATTAAAGCACTGGTCTCATATTCTTCAAGTTTCCTCTTATTAGAAAGATTGTCCTTAAAAAATTAGCATAAGAGGGCATTTGTTGTAAAGCGTCGGTAAAAGGAATGTTGATGTAAATAGATTTTAAAACTTCTAAAAATATTGCAAATTGTTTGTCAAGTTTTGCCTTTACCAACCTTTGAGGATATGATATTGGCGGATCAAAATTTCTAGCAAGTTTAGGGGATTACGTCCCCTTCTCATTTTCTTCATTAATCTCAACTATTGGTGGGATGGACTAATATTCTCCTCAATAGGTTTGATATTTTCTTTAGGAGGGGGATCTACAAGTTCTTTTCCACTCCTAGTTATTACTGCTTTGGCATGCTTGTCGGGCCTTTGCGGTTGACCGGGGAAACTCCCTTCTGGTCTATGTGAGGTCCCGACTTGTTGATTTTCTAGCATTTTGTTATGGGCAGCAAGGTTATCAAACCTACTATTTAACAACCTAAAGCAGTCCCTAAATTTGTTATTAGTCTTCTCTTGAGCATTCTTATTCTCAACAATAAAGTCCATCAGAGGGGGGAAAGCATTAGAATTGCTGTTGAAATTCTTTTGTGCAAATCCCGGTGGTTGTGAAGAAGGTTGTGGGTTTAAAACGTTGTTATTCTTATAGGAAAAATTGGGGTGATTTCTCCACTCGGGATTGTATGTGTTTGAATACATACCCCTTTTTTGGCCATAAGAATTGACAAAGTTTACTTGTTCACTAGAAGTAGTGTCAAGTAACTCGTAACATTTCGTATTATGTGAGTTTGACCCACATAGTTCACAAACAATATTAATGTTGGCCACGGGATTGACATTCAAGTTTTCAAACTTTTTAACAAGCACATCAACTTTTGACAATAAAAGAGTAACAACATCAACATTATACTTACCTGGCGTTCCTTGCGGTTGGTCCCTCTCATTGGAACATTGATAGTGATTCAAGACTATGGTTTCTATCAAGCCCTACGCCTCATCCACCGCTTTGTTCATAAGCGCTCCTCTTGCGACGGCATCTATGGTCTCCCATGTTTTGAATGTGAGACCATTGTAGAATGTATGGACTATCAACCACTTTTTGAAGCCATGATGGGGACACATCCTTAGGAGTTCTTTGTATCGTTCCCAAGCATCATATAGTGTCTCGCTCTCCCCGTTTGACTGAAATTTGTGATTTTGGTACGGATTTGGGCGGTCTTGCTAGGAGGGAAGAAACGCCCAAGAAAGGCCTCTTGAACTTGGTCCCATGATGTGAAAGAGTTTTGAGGGACCGAGTTTAGCCATTGTTTTGCCTTATCCTTCAAAAAGAAAGGAAATAGGCGCATCCTTATTGCCTCTGATGTGACACCGATAATACGGGTGGTGTCACAATACTCTAATAAAGTTTGCACATGGAGGTGAGGATCTTCAAATGCTGAGCCGCCGAATTGGTTATTCATAACCATGTGTAGTAACTGTGGCTTGATTTCAAAGTTGACCGCATTAGCATTCGGCACAACAATTGGTGATCTAGTTCCCGGGGTACTTGGGTTAACAAAGTCCCTTAGGGTTCTTGGTAGTGGTGTTGCAGGTTCTCCTTCCGCCATTTGTTGTTCTAATACTTCTCTTAACTTTCTCAGTCTTTCGTGAAAAGTTCTTTCGGGTTCCGGATCTAATTCTTCAAGACAGATCCGGGTTCTTTTCATAAATTCCGAAGATACCTAAAAAGTATTCAAAGACAACAAATCTTCGAACGAGAAGTTAAACAAAAAAATAGAAACAAAAGATATACAATAAAGACAACTATTAAAAAAAAGGTAAACCGTTGTCCCCGGCAACAGTGCCAAAAACTTGTCAAGCCTGAACGAGCGACTTGTTTTAATACCGCAAGTGCACGGTGTGATTGTAGTATAGATTAGGCAAATGCGGGTCGAATCCCACGAGGACAATGTTACTATATTTAATGCTTATTTTTATGTAAATTAAGTAAATAAAATATGATTTGGGGAGATTTATTTTGTTATGAAAATACTAGAAACAAACACAAATTACTCTAATTTAGAGAAAACTCTTATGATAAAAATGTTTCCGGGATTGAAAATCAAACAATATGCAGTCAACAAATAAATCAAGTTTATAAAAATATAATTCAAGTCATAAATCAAGGATGATATGCTATATTGTGCTAACTACTTATGGGTGAGGCCTAGCACATGTATTTTTAGACTAACACGGCCTATCTCTCGAGGGTTCCGTACAAGTCTAAATCCATTAAGTTCAAGTTATTTCCACGTATTTTCCACTGAAGGATCATCCCTAGGCCATTAAACTACTCTCGTGATTAATGGAGCCTAGTTCAATTCATATGGTTCCGTTAATCAAGATTCATCGCTAGGTCCTTCTCTTTATTAACTATGATTCATACGAAATATGGTCGACTTCATATTCGTAGGCGTGACAAAACGTTATAAAAAGAAATGATTATGAAATGGTAAAAGAGACTTTAAACATGATTTAATAAGAATGACTACATTATGCCGATGTTTCCAATTCCAAGAAATGGATGATTACTCAGTAGCCATAATTGATGCAAGCATGAAGAAGTGATGAAATAACATAGAAATATAGATAGTAGTAGAAAAACTTATGCTTGCGATTGTAGAAAACAAAAGGCTGGAAATAAAACCTTCAATCTTGTATTGCACTTTTGATCTTCAAAGATATACCATAATTCTAAGAACAATTTGAAGAATTGTATATAAATGTATTGCTAGAGTATTTCACTATAATTTCTGAGTATTTTCTGATATCTTAAACTGATTGCAATGGCCTCTTATATAGGTATTTAAGCTAGGGGTCGAATCTCTTCAAAAAGCCTTCAATTGAAAAGGTGTCTTTTTACTGCAATAGTAACTGCACGACCGCGTGTTGAAATATGCACGGCCGTGCAAGCGGTTTGGGAGTGATTTCTTTGAGAACAGAGAGTTTTGCACGGCTGCGTGTTGAAAATCTGCACGACCATGCAAGTGTCCATAGATTAAATTCTTCGAGGATATAGAGTTTTGCACGGGCGCGTGCTAAAAATATGCACGGCCGTGCAAGTAGTCTTGGAATAATTTATTTGGCAACAGAGACTTTTGCACGGTCGCGTGCTGAAAATCTGCACGGCCGTTTAAGTGCTGAAATGGCTTGATTGCTTATTTTTCAGCCTAGCTTCAAAGGCAATTGCCACTGGATTGTCAACTACTTGATACTTGAGAAATAGTATTTCGACTACTTGATTGGTTTTATACTTGGGAACACGTGCGGCTACAAAAATACCAACAAGCATAAAATCTGCGATACAAAGTAAAAGAAGCTATTTTATACTCAATGGTTGTAACGACCCCAACCCTAGGCACTAATTTTAAATATTATATTATATGCTTTTAATATTTATGTTATCTTTATGTGATCAAATATGTCTTAATTTCTTATTTTATGATAAGATGGTTGGAATGATTTCTAGAACCTTAGGATTTCTAGAGAAAGTACATAAAACATCTTAAAAGGAAAATAAAAATAGAAAATAATTAATGTGTATGATGAAGTTAAAATGTGTGGAATAATGAAATAGAATTGAGGGCTTAAATTAAATGTGGGAAGTCCTTAATTATTAAAGGAGTCAATTTATTTTAAAATGGGAAGGCTTTGGTTAATAAATGGTTCATTTTAAATCTTTTGGTGGGGCTTCTTTTATTTGGAGAGGGAGGGGCCAACTACTTATTTCTTCCTAGGCCTCCAAGTGCCCCCCCCCCAATACTCCCTCATCCGGCCCCCCTCCTCCATCATCCCTTCTCCATCATCCTCCTCTTACTCCCCTCTTCTCCTTCATCCATTTCTTACTTCCTCCTAGAGAAGTCATTGAAGATCCTCCATGGAAGCTCTCAACCTCTCCTCTTGAAGCCAAGCAAATCTTCCACCATTTTCAAGTCCAAGGATATCATTGAAGTTGGATTATCTAGAGGAATCCATCTAACTAGAAAGATCAACCTCCCATTACAAACCCTAAGGTGAGTTATTATGAATTCCCTTCTTTGTATGCTCATCAATGATTTGATGTTGTGATTGTTGTTAAATGATTGTTTAATGCCTTAGAAATCTTCTTGGTATTTGAGGGTTTGATTTATCTTATGGAATGATGTTATTGTTGATTAAGAGTGTAAGAACCTAGGTTGGTTTGGGATTAAAAAGGGTTAAGCTTGAAATGGGTAAAGGAAGTGGGTTGAGATTAATGTTCATAAAAGATGATTTAGAGGAATTGAAATGGATGGAATGTTTAGGGATAAATCACCTAGGTTTACTTTATCTTGAGTTTGAATGAGTTAGGATGAACTTAGTAAGACTAAGGAATCCTTTGGGTGTTCTTGATTTTAAAGTAGAGAAAAAGATAAGGGTTTGAAGCTAGGAAGAAAGTTAGAAAATTATTGTCTTTGGAAACCGCCTTGGGCGGTCGCCCATGTGGGATTGGGCGGCCGCCCATCATGCCAGAAACCTTGAATTGCCTTGGAAAATCCTCTTGGGCGGTCGCCCAAGAGGTTTGGGCGGTCGCCCACCTTGGCAGTAATTTCCTCCCTCTTTGATAATCCACTTGGGCGGTCGCCCAAGTGGTATGGGCGGTCGCCCATGACCCTGAACCCACCTTTCTTCAATTGAACTAGGATCACTAACAGGTTTGTTGGCCACTCACAATTGGTGACTCCCACCCGATATAAATTAATGGAACCTAAGCAACCCGGATACAAATTGATCCTCTTTAACCTAGGTTAGAGTAGGATACCTTGGTTTGGCTTTGACCTTTACTTGGTCAAAATGGAAGTGTAGGAGTAGTTAAATATTATTCGGGAAGTAGTCCAAACTTGGGAAGTAAGTCTTGCACTTTTACTAAGATTATTCAAGGTTGAGGAATGACTTCGTAAGATGGATTTGTGATACTTGGTGACCTTACTTGCCCATACTTGGGGTAGTTAGCTTGAATCATGTTAAAAACCATCGGTCACACTATCGTGTTAAACGTATATGTATCACTGTAGTATGATTATTCCGATTGTGAATTATTTGGTATATGGGTGTGTGGTACTCCCGTTGTGGATTATTTGGCCCGTTGATTATGTTGTATCCCAATTGTGGATTATCTGGCGTGTTGAATTCATTGTATCCCGGTGTGGATTATGTGGTTACATTGTTACCTTAAGTGAACTCATATTCATTGGTGTTATTATGCATAGTGTATTACTTAAATGTTGCATTATGATGTTGGTTGAACATGAGTATATTTTACCATGTTGCTATATTGTTTATCCCGTTTTGTGGATTTATCTCAAGTAACTATCATGTGCTTGAGCGTACTATGTTCGGGTGGGTATGATGGATGCCAATCAATTATTGATTTGTTCAATAAGTGATTGAAGGTACATCATACCGGTGACCCTTCCCCACTCTGTGGCCACGGCGTGGGCCGTGCTAACGGGCATCTTGAGTGATAAGTAGCCTTTACGGTTACATTTGCAACCGTTGTAAGGAGGGACGATATTATGTTTTTGGATATTCTAATATAGGTATCCTTTCTTATATGGATGATGCAGGTATGAGTCCTATAAGAGGTGAATGTCTTGGAGAGCAATTCACCAAAGAGTGGAGTTTTACTCCCGGTTGTACGACTTATTGTTCGGACGGAAAAGGTAAAATGAGGTAACGTAAGGTGTTTACCGCTTTCATAATGTGTTATGTGTTGCCATGCTACGTGTTGCATCTTGTATGGCATCTTGCTTTGCATATCATAATAGCTCATTGAGATTTATTCTCACCCCTCTCCACTTTCTTGCTTTAGATTCCGAGACGGGTGACCCGAACCGGTGAGGCCGGGATTCCATTGTGGACTTTTGCTTTTGGGGCTTGACAAGTTAAGTATAGGAGTGGGTTGTTAGGAGTATTTATTAAGTATTCCTCTTTTGTAATTTGTTTAGAAACCACTTTTGTTAAACAATTGTTAATTAAGGTTCCCAAATGTAATTGATCGCATTTCGGTTTATTAAAGTTGTAGTTGGATTTCCTTTAAGAAGGGATATTATCAATTGACTTTATTTTGAAGTTGGAAAAGTGGTATTCTTTAAAAGGCAATTAAATGTTTTAAAAATAAGGTTGGATTTTCTTAGTTGAGTTCTTCCTAGCTCGGGACACGTGTTAGGTCCGGGTTGGGGTGCTCACGGTTGGTATCGAGCTTAGTTTAGAGGTCAAGGGTAGATGTCTAGACTAAGTGGGAATGTGTGGTAATTAACGCCGAGTGTTTATTGCGGGAGTCCGTTCTAATGGCCGGAAGCAAGGATGATCGAGAGGAAGATTCTAGGAAATGAAGGAGATATGGGCATAGATGGAATTGAGAATGAAGAGATGATGGAACTATTCGGGACGTTTGTACAAGATATGAAGACTAGAGGATCGTTCCGAATCAACTTTGAGGGATGTCAAGGTAATGGATTGGAAAAATTTGTGAAGATGAACCCACCGAGCTATAATGGAGATCCGGATCCGTTAAAGGCGTAAAATTGGTTAGCGAGAAATAAATAGGATTTTTGAGGTTATAGAAAGTCCCAACGAAGAGAAAGTTAGGTATGCCGTATTCAAACTTGAAGGTTTAGGCGATCGGTGGTGGCAGTATATTGAAGGGATGTTGGGAGGCGGGATCATACGCCCTGACTTGGGATAATTTCACTCAACAGTTCGAGGACTACTTCGTTTCTATGGTTACAAGGGATAAGAAGGAGATTGAATTCTTAGGACTAAAACAAGGGGACATGACGGTGGACCCGGTAGGAATTTCAGCCCGATTTGAGGAATTAGCTAGGTGTTGCCCTCATTTAGTATCGCATGAAGTCAAAAGGGTTCGGAAGTTCGTAACAGGTTTGAGGAGTGAGCTTAGGAAGAAATTATGGATGAATAAATTCACCACTTTCCGGACGATCATAGATAGAGCATATAAGGTCGAAAAGGACATTGGGGAAGATAGTGGAAAATTGGAAGGTGGGATCGAAAACAAACCAAAGTATATAAGACAAGGACCCAAACTCATTAAAGGACAGCCAAGGACTTTAATTTCAGGAAGTGTGAGAGGAGAGTTTGTTGTAGCTTCTTCGTCAGGCCAAGATAAACTTGAGTATGGAGCGAATTGTAAATTTTGCAAGAGGATTGGACATACCGAAGATCGATGTTGGAGTAAGCAAGGCAAGTGTTTAAGTTGTGGAGCACTGGGACACTTTAGGAGAAATTGCCCAAGGTCGCAGCGGGGACGAGCTTCAAGCAGCAGTCAGCAAGGTGAACGACAAAGAGGAAGTACCAAGAGAGATAGCGAAGGGGAGCCAAGAGAGAAGGTCTATGGTCGAGTAGGTGTTTCGGTTTCAGGAGAGATGGATCCCTCCGAGGTCACTAGAGGTAAATTCCCTGTCTCAGAAGTTAGGGGTCATACTTGTTAGATTCTGTTGCATATCATTTATGTTTGGCATCACCTTTTGCTTATATGTGACATACATTGTTGAAAAGTTGTTTTATTGTTAGAGGATTCTGCTCTTATGAGAGAATACCTCGAACCTTCTTTGGTTTGCCACGATGGTGATGTGGTTTTGGCTGAGCATGTATTGCCAGTTGAATTAGTATAGTTATCAATTTATGATTTCGAGATATACTTGACCTGGAGGGTTAAGTAGTTGTTGTATACTGATAGACTATCCAAATAGGTGAGTCTCCTTTTCTATGCCTAAACTGCTTGTATTGGTATTTGATATAGGTAGACTGTAACGTGAAACTCTTGTTATTTACGTGCCTTTAAGGTGGAACTTTTGAATTAAGGTGTGAAGAGTAACTGGTATATGTTAGACTTGTATAAGGAGTCTTTTCCAAATTTTATGTGCTAGTTGTAAGAAGGTAGTAAATGTGTTTCCGTCGGTATATTTCATGTGTTGGTTCTGAGTTAGATAAGCAGAATTGTAATCCTTATTTCGTTGGCTTTAGGGTGATTGGAATTGATGACCTCCTTGTTAATTAAAGTTTCGGGAAGATCGTGAAAATAAACTGAGAGTTGGGTTAATGATTTCCTTGTGAGGAATCCCTGTATACAAAGTTTGACTAGTGTGAGTTGGCTCGAGAAGATTGCAAATTTTGGGTTCTATAGTCTTAAACTCGGATGTTACCAAGGATCTTGTGAGGATTGAGTCAGTGATCTTTAAGTTGACAAGTGTTACCGAAGGAATTTAAGGAATTCTTAAGAACTGTAGAGTCGTTGCTCTAGTTGACTCTAAAGGACGTATAAATGGTGTGGGATGTAATAAGGATGAATCATATTGTAGTGATGGAAAATAGGTTGGCTTTGGACCCGACCCTTACCTTACCTAGTGGATGCGAGGATCTTGTGAAGTTTTAAGTATATATTACCGGAAGATCAAGGGGTAGTGTTGTGCAAAATGGGAAGGTGATAGCGTATGTTCGAGGAAGTTAATTTAGATGGAGCGGAATTTTCTTATCATTTATCGAGAATGGTTACAATTGGTTGTGTGATTTAAATAGAATCTTATCATTTGAAGCACCCTTTTTGGGATTGGTTACCGACCCTAAGAGTTGAAGGACTTAGTTAGTCGAAAGGAAGAAGTTTGAAGACTACCCAAATTCTTGAGGAATAGGTTATATTGTGTGACGGATTTTCCTTTCAACTTGAGAAGTTTAAGTAACCTTAGTGAGTTTACATTCTAGCTTAAGATAAAACCGTATGAGGCGTTGTTAGGGAAGAAAATATCGATCTCTAATTTGTTGGGGGTGTTGCGTCGTAAAATCGTGTTATTAATGAAACTTGGAATCTTGGGAAGAATCATGGTATTGAAGAGACAAATTGGGAAGTGAAGTTCTAGAGTACTCGGGTTGTGAGAGTGTATAGTAGAATCTTGCCCTTGAAAAGTCTAATTAAAAATATTAAGTTAGAATGTATGAAAGGTAACCTTTACTAGTTTGAACCTTAGGGTAAGCGACAATCAAATTCGGGACGAATTTTCTTTAAGGGGGAGTGAGTGTAACGACCCCAACCCTAGGCACTAATTTTAAATATTATATTATATGCTTTTAATATTTATGTTATCTTTATGTGATCAAATATGTCTTAATTTCTTATTTTATGATAAGATGGTTGGAATGATTTCTAGAACCTTAGGATTTCTAGAGAAAGTACATAAAACATCTTAAAAGGAAAATAAAAATAGAAAATAATTAATGTGTATGATGAAGTTAAAATGTGTGGAATAATGAAATAGAATTGAGGGCTTAAATTAAATGTGGGAAGTCCTTAATTATTAAAGGAGTCAATTTATTTTAAAATGGGAAGGCTTTGGTTAATAAATGGTTCATTTTAAATCTTTTGGTGGGGCTTCTTTTATTTGGAGAGGGAGGGGCCAACTACTTATTTCTTCCTAGGCCTCCAAGTGCCCCCCCCAATACTCCCTCATCCGGCCCCCCTCCTCCATCATCCCTTCTCCATCATCCTCCTCTTACTCCCTCTTCTCCTTCATCCATTTCTTACTTCCTCCTAGAAGTCATTGAAGATCCTCCATGGAAGCTCTCAACCTCTCCTCTTGAAGCCAAGCAAATCTTCCACCATTTTCAAGTCCAAGGATATCATTGAAGTTGGATTATCTAGAGGAATCCATCTAACTAGAAAGATCAACCTCCCATTACAAACCCTAAGGTGAGTTATTATGAATTCCCTTCTTTGTATGCTCATCAATGATTTGATGTTGTGATTGTTGTTAAATGATTGTTTAATGCCTTAGAAATCTTCTTGGTATTTGAGGGTTTGATTTATCTTATGGAATGATGTTATTGTTGATTAAGAGTGTAAGAACCTAGGTTGGTTTGGGATTAAAAAGGGTTAAGCTTGAAATGGGTAAAGGAAGTGGGTTGAGATTAATGTTCATAAAAGATGATTTAGAGGAATTGAAATGGATGGAATGTTTAGGGATAAATCACCTAGGTTTACTTTATCTTGAGTTTGAATGAGTTAGGATGAACTTAGTAAGACTAAGGAATCCTTTGGGTGTTCTTGATTTTAAAGTAGAGAAAAAGATAAGGGTTTGAAGCTAGGAAGAAAGTTAGAAAATTATTGTGCTGGAAACCGCCTTGGGCGGTCGCCCATGTGGGATTGGGCGGCCGCCCATCATGCCAGAAACCTTGAATTGCCTTGGAAAATCCTCTTGGGCGGTCGCCCAAGAGGTTTGGGCGGTCGCCCACCTTGGCAGTAATTTCCTCCTCTTTGATAATCCACGGCAGGCGGTCGCCCAAGTGGTATGGGCGGTCGCCCATGACCCTGAACCCACCTTTCTTCAATTGAACTAGGATCACTAACAGGTTTGTTGGCCACTCACAATTGGTGACTCCCACCCGATATAAATTAATGGAACCTAAGCAACCCGGATACAAATTGATCCTCTTTAACCTAGGTTAGAGTAGGATACCTTGGTTTGGCTTTGACCTTTACTTGGTCAAAATGGAAGTGTAGGAGTAGTTAAATATTATTCGGAAGTAGTCCAAACTTGGGAAGTAAGTCTTGCACTTTTACTAAGATTATTCAAGGTTGAGGAATGACTTCGTAAGATGGATTTGTGATACTTGGTGACCTTACTTGCCCATACTTGGGGTAGTTAGCTTGAATCATGTTAAAAACCATCGGTCACACTATCGTGTTAAACGTATATGTATCACTGTAGTATGATTATTCCGATTGTGAATTATTTGGTATATGGGTGTGTGGTACTCCCGTTGTGGATTATTTGGCCCGTTGATTATGTTGTATCCCAATTGTGGATTATCTGGCGTGTTGAATTCATTGTATCCCGGTGTGGATTATGTGGTTACATTGTTACCTTAAGTGAACTCATATTCATTGGTGTTATTATGCATAGTGTATTACTTAAATGTTGCATTATGATGTTGGTTGAACATGAGTATATTTTACCATGTTGCTATATTGTTTATCCCGTTTTGTGGATTTATCTCAAGTAACTATCATGTGCTTGAGCGTACTATGTTCGGGTGGGTATGATGGATGCCAATCAATTATTGATTTGTTCAATAAGTGATTGAAGGTACATCATACCGGTGACCCTTCCCCACTTCCGCAGCCACCGCGTGGGCCGTGCTAACTACCGTATCTTGAGTGATAAGTAGCCTTTACGGTTACATTGCAACCGTTGTAAGGAGGGACGATATTATGTTTTTGGATATTCTAATATAGGTATCCTTTCTTATATGGATGGTCCTGGAGTATGAAGTCCTATAAAGAGGTGAATGTGCTTTGGAGGCAATTCACCAAAGAGTGGAGTTTTACTCCCAGTTGTACGACTTATTGTTCAGACGGGAAAAGGTAAAATGAGGTAACGTAAGGTGTTTACCGCTTTCATAATGTGTTATGTGTTGCCATGCTACGTGTTGCATCTTGTATGGCATCTTGCTGCATATCATAATAGCTCATTGAGATTTATTCTCACCCCTCTCCCTTTACTGCTTTAGATTCCGAGACAGGTGACCCGAACCAGTGAGGCCGGGGATTCCATTGTGGACTTTTGCTTTTGGGGCTTGACAAGTTAAGTATAGGAGTGGGTTGTTAGGAGTATTTATTAAGTATTCCTCTTTTGTAATTTGTTTAGAAACCCTTTTGTTAAACAATTGTTAATTAAGGTTCCCAATGTAATTGATCAGATTTCGGTTTATTAAAGTTGTAGTTGGATTTCCTTTAAGAAGGGATATTATCAATTGACTTTATTTTGAAGTTGGAAAAGTGGTATTCTTTAAAAGGCAATTAAATGTTTTAAAAATAAGGTTGGATTTTCTTAGTTGAGTTCTCCTAGCTCGGGACACGTGTTAGGTCCCGGGTTGGGGTGCTCACAATGGTATTAAGATTTAAGGTAAATGATGCAATTAAGATGTTATGAATGACTATAAAATAGCCATTTATCACATCTGTTGTGGCGCTAGCCCTAGGTTGCTGCCCACAAAGCTGGCCGACCAGCTCTCCTTCCTTGGCCGAGCCTTGCTTCTCCTTGTCCCTTGATGAAATCCAAACGGGCCGCTTCCTCTAAGGCCCCTCTGCCGATATTTAAACCCAATGTATAACACATCAGATCTAAAATTTTATATACACCCCTCACCATTTTATAACTGACTTATAAAATTATTTCATTTCTTATCAGTGACTTATAAGACTTTTTCATCTCTTATAATTGACTTATAAAACAAAATTTTCAATAAAAAATCAAAAATTTCAATAGTAACAACGAATTTTTCTCATAATGTACACATTACAACTCTTATAGCTGAATTATAAGATCAATTTTCCTTTTATAACTACTTTGTCTCTTATAATTGACTTATAAGTCAAAAAATTCAACCAAAAGATAAAAAATTTCTATAATAACGATAATTTAATTTTATAATTTACACATTATGACTTTTATAGCTTAATTATAAGACCTAAACAATTTTTTAAAGCCAAAAAATCAAAATTTCAATAAGAACAACAAGTTGATCTCATAATATACACATTACAACTCTTACAACTTAATCATAAGACCATTTCACCTCAATTATAAGACATTTTTTCATCAAAAATGATAAAATAAAGTATAAACTCATGTCATTATTGAACGATGGCTTGACTGAGATTGACCTGAGAAAAATATTGCCCAATTTGTGTGCCGGAGAAAGCAAAATCGACAGATCTAGACACAAATCTGAAGATATGGTCAGATTTGAGTAGGCCAGTGCGAAATAGGCGTCGGAGAAGGAAGGACAATGGTTGGCCGGAGGTGTATAAGGGTGAGGAGAGAAGAAGGCGGTGTGAGGGTGCCGAAAATTGGACTCTGGCGGGAGAGGAATAGGTTGACCGGCGTGACGAAGAAGAAGGAAGTACACTTCGACGGATTTCATAGATCTGACCTGGAAATGAGCAGATCTGACCGAAAATGCGTAGATTTGACCGGTCGGAGATGAGGAAGACGAAGGTAGAAGAAGAAAGTGGACGTCGATCTAGATTTCATAGCAAAGAGAGGAGGAAGATGGTGTCGGTTCGTACACAGACGATGAAGGTCGCCGGCGGTAACGAAGAGGCGCTGATGTATTAAAGGTCGGCGGCGTGGACGAAGGAGAAGTGGCTGGAGAACGGGGTGGGCAGAGAGAGAGAGGGGGGGGGGCTCGTGTGTGTGTGTGTGATTAGAGAGAGAAGGAAGAGATAAAAAAAAAATGAGAAGAGAGAGTAGGGAGGTGAGGGGTGTGTGGGAAATATAATTTGGGAAAATTCTTTTTTTGAAATAAAGGAAAGAATGTTTTTTAAAACGGAAATAAATCTGAACATGGGATCCCAGGGGAATTTTTCCAATCCAAACTACTCGACAATTGTTCCAAACCCGGAATTACCGATAATCTTGTCCCTTTCTAAACAAAAATCTAGCTTATTCATAATATGGTGGCCCAATTAATATAAGTTGGCCCATTATTATTCTCACCAGAGAAAGAAGGCCCACTAAGACATCAAAAAGGAACCAAAAAGTGTTGGACGAATATACTTTTATGAGCCCAAGTTAGTAAAGGCTTGCGCATAAATCTTCTCAATTAGGGTTTCCGAAGGCAGAAATTATCTTCCGACAGCAAAGAAGTTTCAGTCAATCTTCAAAATTTACTTCGCCGGCGACAATGATTTACGACACCAACTCTCCTCTCTTCCGTTCTTTCCTCAGCCAGAAGGGTGGCTCCTCCGATAAGAGGTAATTCATCGCTTTCTCTCTCCTCTCTTTATATACTCCGATTATTTTTGTTAGATTAAAATAGATGCTTACAAGTTCGCTCTTATATATATATATATATTTTTTTTTTTTTCAGTGTTTTTTTTGGTGCGATTTAACTGTTCTTTGAATTATTTCTTTAGAGATTGTCTGACGTCTTCTTGGAATTTTGAATTTTGAATTTTGAATAGCCCTAATATTTATAAGTGATTGCTGGTTTAAGAAATTAACTCAATGAATTTGGATTGATTATTAAGACTAACATGCTTTGTTTCTATTGTGTAACTTTTGTAAATGAAATTGTTGTTTTTCTTTTACTGTGTAAAGGCTACACGATATTCCGGTAGCCTTTTTGATGCCCTTCCTAGACTTGAGAATATCATTTGACCCAACGGCTTGATCTTCGATTTTGGAGTTTGGGTCTTTTGATTGTTAACGGTCTTTTGATTGTGAATCACCTACTGTGATCTGATGAAATTGTTAGCCAAAGCTTAATCGAGCAATGACGGATTAATCCCTTGGAAAGTTGAATGTTAGCACTCCCTCCGTCCGTCCCAAAATAAAATGAATTTCTAAAAAGTTTTCAAATTTGCTTTTGTCACGAGCAAATTTGAAAACTTTTTGGACATTCATTTTTGGGTCAGAGGGAGTAACATTCATGGATATATTTTTCTAATGCATTTGGATTAAATTGTAAATCTATAGTTTCAACCCTATAGATATTAATTGATTTGCTTATAAAAATGTCGAAGTTTGTGTTTTAGTTTATAATGACCGACCCCTCACGTTGCAATCAATTCAAACACACCGGTATTTGGTTCAAATTCTTAATCCTCATTTTGAACCCAATAGATAGTGAGTAGCTTATGAAAACATTAAAGCTTGTGTTTTTGTTTATGATGACCACGCCCCTCCCCCTGCAACAAGTTTAAACACACCAGTATATGGTTAAAATTTAAATCTTTAATTTGAATCCAATATATAGTAAGAAATTTACATACAAAATGTCAATGTTTGTGTTTGAGTTTATGATGACCACCCCTCCCTCTGAAACCAATTTAAACACATCTAAAAAAGAAAAGATAGATGGAAGCCAACCGCTAGGAGGCAGTAGATGAAGATGCTTTTTTAGTGAATTCACCGGTATGCTTAAGCCAACTATGATTAGGTGGTACCATTAGGAAGGCTAGTCCCTGAGTCTATTTTGGAAGCTGCCGATGGTTCGGCTTGAAGAGAGTGTTTTATACCTTTTTTTTCCGCTATTCTAATACTCCCTCCGTCTCATAATGATCTTCCCACTTTTTTCATAATTATCACGGAGGAACTTTGAGCAATTATTTTAGGTTGATTTAATTATCTTAATGAAAATAATAAACTTGTTATTGATGGTGTATCAATTACAAGCTTTAGATTTACACTAGTACAATCAAATCAATCTATAAAAGCTTCTTCGTAGTAACTGCAAAAATAGTAGGAAGATCATTGTGGGATGGAGAGTAATAAAGTATAAAACTTCGATCATGTAGCCTAATATAAGTCACTAAAACAATTTAGAAACTATGGTACATTAGAACCTGCAGAAGACAAACTAGATCAGTTTATTCTACTAGCTCTGTCCCAAAATGAATGAACAAAAAAAATTCAAATTTGCTCTTGATCAAGAGTATATTTCAAAACTTTATTTTGGGATGAAGGGAGTATTTCTAAAGATAAATGGCTAACTTCGGTTCTTGTTCCTCGGTACAGTATCACACTATAATAAGTTCATTGCCTCCAAGTTGCCTCTAATGTTAGAAACTCACGACTAGGAAACGGAAAATAAACATTCCGTTTGGAGGAGTGATGGATCCCCCCCCCCCTTACTCTGTTCTCCTGGCAATCTCATTTTCTTAGTATCTCTTCAGAGTTGAATTAAAGTCCAGCTCTTTTTACTAGTTTTAAGAATACTCCATATCTTTTTTTGTGTAACAGAAATTTTGATTTGATTTGGCCCATTCTTTTTAACAAGATTTCATCCTATCACAATAAACTTCGGAGCTACCTTTATGTTCTTAGTGAAAGGAACGTTGTTCAGTTTTATCGTTTTCATTGAACTTACTAAACTTGATTAAGGTTGTGAGATAAATCTTGCAATGGGTTATTAAGCTGGTAATGATTGCAGAACAATTTTAAGAATGCAAGAGCTTCATTATATTGACATTTGAGGTTAATTTGATAATGAAACAGGAAAACGGAAGAGCAGAAACCAAGGGAGCAGAAGCCAAAAGCAAATGAGAATAAGCCTGTTATGAATGAGTAATTATAGTTAGGGTCCAAGTGGTGATGGTCTTTTGATGCAATTACATAGTTTATAAAACTGCTTTGCATTGAATTTGGTTTTGTAATTTACTTTTAATTAAAACATGTAAAAACCTCATTCGTTTAGAATGGGTATTTTCGCGCGCTTGTTATGGATTTTATTTTTATCATAAGCTAAAATTGCAATGTTTTATAATGCTGATAACTTGTAGGAGTAGATGGTGCTGAAACTTGTCTCTATTGTGTCACAAGACCTTATTGGTCTCAGTACCCCAATCCAGCTTGGGATATTTGTGTGAATATACTCTCTGACATCCCAGAGGAATAGTCTTTTTTGACCGGTTAATACAAGTAAACTTTGACTAGATATTAATTTCGATCTAATCATCCTAGTGAATTTTAAAAGTTATTGATAAATCGATTAAGTGATTTATCAACAACATTTCTCAGAATTTTATTGGTATTGGGATGCTTAGATTGACATTAATTTTTTGTTTAATTTTGGTTGTGTTACTATCAAAATCAAATAAGACTATTTTTTGGAGTTATGGAATATTTTTATTATTTATTTTATATAATCTGTTCTTGTTAAAAAAAGTTGTTTAAGGTTCTTACTTTTTTTTTTTTAGTTTGTCAAAGTTTAAGGTTTTTGGTTGCTTTATTACATAAATAAAATGGATAATGAGACTCACTTGTTATTCTCACCAAAAAAAAAAAACTTCCTACCAACTTTCTCTCATATTTTACTATTTATACTCACAATATTTATTTTTTCTTAATTCTCGTGTCAAGTCAAACTAACAACATTAAATTGAGATTGAGGGAGGTTTTTTTTTTTTTTACATAAACACCCTCCTACCTAGGTGAATAATGATAAGGGTAACACCAACAGACACAAAAGCCCCATCTAGAGGTGAAAAGTGTAAGAACAAAAAGAGGATCCAAACATGGCATATGGGCACTTGATAGAGAGCATGATTGGTTCCCCATGTGAAGCCTTTCTTTTCTTTATCCTTCCCTAATCAACTCTTGTCTGGTCTTCTTCTTTCCATTTTCACTTTTCCCTAATTACAATTTCCAACCCCTTCTTTTCTAGTAATTACAACCCACTCCTATTATTCATTTCCCTTAACCCCTTTGGTTTGACTTTCATCTTCCATTAATACCCCATAATTGTATTTAAACTCCACTTTCACTTCTTTCTCAATCCAATTTGCCTACTTGTTAAACATTTAAGTTTGTACTCCCTTTGTCTTTATGTCAATTTGAATGACTTTAATTTTTTCCAAAATGAATACTATTCTGAAACTTTTTTTCAAAAAAAAAAAAAAACTACTATATTTCTGAATATCTTTATATTTCTGAATGTCTTTTTTTCATAGTTCATTATATTTTTTCAAAATTAAAAATTTGGAAGTGAACTGCAAGAATATTTATGATTTTCTTTTCCAATTAAAAATCAATCCTTTCAAAGTATCTCTTAAATTCAAAATAGTCATTTATTTTGAGACGGAGCAAGTAGATTAAATTTTGATAAAAAAAAAATTATCTCAATAAAATTCAATTTTTTATAGTGTTTACCATATTGTTATGCTTTGAGTAGTGGGAGGGAAGGGTGTTTTGGTAATCTTAGCAAAAGGAAAAAAAGGTGAAGAAAAGATAGGCACCACATGGTTAAAGGATAGTACAATTTAGGAGAAAAAGTTTCTAAATCAATTCATTTGTTGTTTTTTCCATTGTTATAATGTCAACTTAGTTAGTTAGTTAGTCACTTCAATCTATCTCACACACAAAAAATGCTCTTCATCTTTGTAATGAATATGAGTGAGATTATTATATCATGTCTGCCTATGACTTTATATTAGATAAATGAAATGAACTCCAATTGAAATGAGATAAACCTAAGGCAGTTAGAGCATCCACAATCATGATTTTTGAAAATATAATGATTGATTTGGATTAATAATATGATCCATTCATATTTATGACTTTTACAAAAGTCATTATTCATGACAAATTGTAATTTTAGTCTTGCAGATGACGTTTGGGTAAGAATAGAGAAAAAGAAAATCAGGAAAAGTGAGCAAGTCAGAGAGTAACGCATGTCTTACCCAAAAATTAATTTTTTCAACATAAATTGTAATTAATTTATAAAAAATAATAAACATCTTCAAAAAATATAAATATAAATAAATATATTAATAATAAAATTAATTATAATAAATTTTTAATTAATTTTTATATAGTACAATAATTAATAATTATATATAGTAGTAATAAATATAATATAAATGAGTAGGAAAGAGAAAATATGGTGGGGCATAATAAAAAAGTAGGAGAGAGAAATTGATGACTTTTGTCATAAATGGAGATAAAATTGTTTGAAGTTGTGAATATTGATGATGGATGACGTGGAACTGAGTTAGAAGAGAGAGGAATGCCATGACTTAATTTTTAAAAGTCATGACTATGGATGCTCTTAGAGGACATGACTCTTTTTATTCTGCTCCATATGTCCGTCTCGATTTAAGGTTATTACTTCTTTTTAATTTGTGTCAGTTTAAGATTTTTAGTCGATTTATTATTTAAAATGGACAATATAACTCACTTGTCATTCTCACAACAGAAACTCCCTATCCACTTTCTCTCTCTTACTTTACTTTTTATACTTGCAACATTTACTTTCTCTTAATCCCGTGCCAATTCAAACTAAAAATGTTAAACTGGGATGGTGGTATGTATTTTTAATGCATAATCCCTCCATCCCATTTTCATTTATGAGTTTACTTATTTTTCAAATGAGTGTCTCATTTAAAAAAGATTCATGAACGGTATAAATCGATGTATGAACATGGGCCATAACCGGGCAATGTCCAATTGATTGGGCCCAAAATATAATTCATACAAGACTCAAGTACGACATATGGAGTGGGCTTTTCTAATTATGCTCGTCATGCCTACTCGTCATTTCCCACTATGTCGACCTAGACATAGCAGATTGAACAATGACTATGGCACACATATGCCGACAAGGCATCCATATTATGCTGACCAAGGCACCTACTAAGTCGACGAGGACCTCACCAAAAGGCGACGAAGTGGCCTCCTCGGTCATCAACAAGGCAAGTAAATGGGCTTTCCCATCCTTACTCCCCTCTTCCTCGACATCCAATCATGCCAACAAAGCATTACATGTCGAGTAGAATGCCTCCTAGGCATACGTATAGAAGGCAATACTAATGCTAATCAAACAAGGATGGTGTGACGTTATAATCCAACTAGGATTATAACCTTCCTCTCACACAATTACCTATTCAAAAATGGACTCTACATTCTACACGTATAAATACAAGTCACAATTCATATAATTTTGATAACGCATCTTTTGACACTCAACTCTTGTCAATTGATTTGCTTTCTCTTTCACACGAATTCTTACTCTAATGCCGGAAGAATTTTGCCGGTGAAACCCCGACTTAGTTTACGTGTTTGTTCATCTTTTTCAGGCTATTCAAACATCCAGGATATAACCTAACGCTGAATTTGGATTGATGCAAACGTTTTTGACATCATCAGTTTACTTTTTCTAAAATAAAAATAAGTCTAACTTGTTATACTCACAACAGTAATTCACTTATTTCACTTTTTTTAGTTTTTCTCTTTTATCCAACTATCTTTACTAATAAATGTATCACCTTTTTTAAACCATGTGTATTAATAAATACTCCCTCCGTCCCATTAATAATTTCACTTTTTGTCAAAACGGATGTCCCGTTAAAAGCTTCACCTTTTCTAAAATGGCAAAAAATTATTACTATTCCACATACTAATTCTCTCTCCTACTTTATTTTTACACTCACAACACTTTTAAAATTTACTATTTCCACTACTCATTCTCTCTCCTATTTTATTTTTATACTCATAACACTTTCTCCTCTCTCCTATTTTTTTAATTTGCATGCCAAGTTTCAAATAATAAACTAATTAATGGGACTGAGGGAATATATAAATGGGACGGAGGGAGTATATTATTCTGACAAACTTCTTATGAATGATTATGTTGAAGGCCAGACCCACGCCCAATGTATCTTCATTATAGATTTCTAAGGTAATAAAACGTTAGCTTTATCTCACCGAGCAATGCTAATGATAGGTGAATAAAAAAAATCACAAAATCTTGCTGATAAAATTAATTGGCGATATTTTATTGATTGAAATGATAGTAAAATAACTACAATCTAATTAAAAACACTAATAAAATTGTTACAACCTACGATTTTATGAGCAACTTATTGTGATTATTTTGTGCCACTAATATTATTCTTATTTCACCGCCGTCCACTACATCGAACCATCCACCAATTTTTTATCTCTTAGATTGACACCAAACTTTTACTGTGGAGATTTAGATGCTTAGGTTAACCAATAAATCGGTTTCAGACACAGCTTCTTCTTCTTTAAATCAATAAATGAGATTTATTTGACATATATGAGATCCACTGCAAGATTGTACCTTTTATTTTTCAATAATATTTAGGGGACATTGCCCTTTTCACTAAAAAAAAAAAAAAAATCCACTGCAAGATAAATTAATCTCGAATGTTGATGCAAAAATGGGAAAGGTATTTTGATCTCTGAGATTTATTTCGAATCCGCCCCGAATCAACAATGACCCGCTTCTATTGAGAAGAGTTTGGGAAGCTTTTTTTAAAACCCGTCGCGTTTGGGACGGGTCTGAAATTCCCTCGAACCCGCCCCGTTTAATCCGCCCCACATAACATATAGGTTGTAATAATTTTCTTAATGATGAAATCTAACTTTTTAATTTTATATAATATTATATGCTTTTTATTGTTGAGAAAGAAAAAAAAAGGAAAAAAAAAATAGTTTTTCATAGTAAAATAGTGAGATTTTTAAAAATATTATGGAGCATACAGGAGTGGGCGGGGACGGGTTTTGGTTTATTCGGGATAGGGCGGGTTCGAGTTTTGAAGTTTTTGTGTAGATACGGGTTTGAAAAATGTTAAACTCATCCCAAACCCACACCGTTGTCATCACTACAAACAACCTTACGATATATCAGCCTTAATCAATGAATTGAGTATCCCTATCACCCAATTGCATAGGAGGCTACGTGATTTAACGGTCTAGATTTAATATCACTCAAATGCTCAATTCGTGTTGGCTAGGATATAGATGCACAAAAAGACAATTTAGTCGTCATCAAAATAAAATTTACCACCACCATATATACAACATTTACGAGCAGTGGCAAATTCAGGATTTTAAATCAGGTGGGTTTGGTATTCAAAAATATTGTAAACAATAATAACCATAAAAAATAACTTCATTTATCCAAAAAAGAAGTTACATATAGTCGATGACTTAACGAGTTTTAAACATTACATACATGCATATAAAAGAGCATAAGCTAACTAAATCTAACTCTACGAGTTCCTAAAGTCTCAAACTCTTTAATTACCTCGTCGTTGCTAATACCTGCAGCATATTTTTTCTCGATATGAATTACCATACAATCACCAAGAAACCCATCATCCATCTTGTTTCTAAGTTTATTCTTGATAATGTTCATAGCTGAAAATGCTCTTTCGGTGGTTGCAGTAGAAACATGAATAGTCATAACTAAACAAATCAACCTGTAAAGCATAGGAAATAATATTGGCTTCCTTGTTTCAGCTAATATTCGGCACAAGTCTGCAATAAATTTCAACTTCTCAAATTTTGGATAGATTCCAACTTTTCAAATTTTGGATCCTTACGCATCACTCTCTCATAAAATGGACACTCTAATTCTAGAGCATACATTTCAGTATCATCAAAGTCCCCAGGATAAAACTTCTTTGCAAGATCACATACATCATCACGTGAAAAATTTCTAAAGTTATCACGAGGATCCAATGTTGAGCTAAGTATAAGAAGTTCTGTTGTTTGGTCTGAGAATCTTCTGTCCAACTCACTCAGCTGAAGATCAAGTAGAGCATTGAATACATCAATACGGTAATGATGCTCAATCGTAATGAAATCTCTTTGTTGACAAGCGCGACCCATGCCATCCTTGTAACGAGCACTCATATCAGGCATATCAATATCATGCTTGAGACAAAAAGATTCTACATTACTTAACAAGTACTCCCAACTTCTTCCCTCATCTCTTGAATAAGTGATTTTGTATATCCAACAAAATTCATTGCATCCACAAACTCAATAGACTTTTTCTGTAATGTCTGACAAAGAACTTCAGTCGTCTTCATAACTTTGTGCATCAGAAGCAAACAAAATACAAAATCCAATGTTCTCATAGATTTAAGAACTATCTTAGCTTCTACTCGTACTTCTGAAGAGGCATGCTCAATCATATCCCAAAGTGTTTGTTTGATTGAACAAAACTGCTCAATCAAACTTCTAATAGATCGAAAATGTGAGCTCCATCGAGTAGCACCGTGTCTTTGCAATGTACGAACTTGATTAGCGCCGAAACCTGACTCAAGATGTCCACATGCTATCAAATTAGCAATTTCCTCCTTTCTAACATCTTTTAATGCAGAATGTCGCTTAGCAGAAAAATCTACAAAATTCACAATTAAAGTCAAGGTTGAGAAAAATTGCTAAATGTTTTGCACTCCCTTAGCTGTAGCATTTAATGTCAATTGCAAACGATGTGCAAAGCAATTCACATAATATGCGTAAGGACAATCCTCAAGAAATAATGCCTGCAACCCATTGTAAATACCTCTCATATTGCTAGCTCCATCGACCACGCATATTTTTCACTTGAAGATTGTACATAGTAAGCACTTTACATATCTCATTTTTAAGAGTTTGTGAGGTAGTGTTAGGAACACTCACAATCTTAAAAAACATTTCTCGGATCATACCTTGACAATCAACAAATCTCAAAATAATGGCCATTTGTTCCTTACTGGAGATGTCTACCGCTTCATTAACAAGAATACAATATTTTGAATCTCCAACTTCTTCACGTATCCCTGACTTTGTTACCAAGAATACTTAATATTTGCTTTTGAATTGTCGAACTTATATACTTAGCATTTGTAGGAGCATTCAACACAACTCTGTCAACCTCCATACTCATTCTTGAAAAAGAATTGATAACTTCCCTGAAGTATCCATCATTCAATGAGTTCTCAGATCATCATGACCTCTGAAAGGAGCACCTTGATTAGCCAGCAATCTAACACTTTCAATTGATGCCTTAAGCCTCAACCGATTGTCTTCCACATCTTTAGATGATTTTGAAAGAAAAGCTGCTTCAATTTGTTTGTTCGGGTTCATCAAACCATCCCATTTTTTCATTGCTTCATTATGGGGAGATTGAATACCTCCAACATGCTTTACAAATGCATTATCACTCATCTTCCAGGCTTTAAACCCATCTCTAGTGAACGGTGTATGTGTTTGGTGAGAATCTTAGGTATCAAATAAGAAACAAGGGAAGCAATATGCACTGTCAGATTCAATTGAATACTCAAGCCATGAATTATCTTTGAACCAAGAAAACTGAAATTTACGTTGTTGATTCTCATGTTGAGTTAAGGGATATGGACCCTCATGTTGACATGGACCCATAGTAACATAGACTCTTCTAACATAATCACGTTCATTCACCGGATATTTCCATATAGTACATCTCTTTCCAGGATCCCTTTCAATAGCATTGACATAATCTTCTTTTTGTAAAGGAGGCTCTAAAGACACCGGTTGGACATTTTGAAAGTTTCGTGTAGCTAGGAAACTTAGATCACCCAACAGACAACGGATGTGAGTACAGATGTGTCTCACAACTGTCCACACATCCACATATAATGCAGCGGAATAAAACAAATTAAAAGCAATAACTCAAGAGTTATATACGCTTACTGATCTATGAGATCAGCAAACTAGGCTTACGCCCAAAAACTTTTCACTATAAAAACTTTGTTACTTACAAAAATACGAATAAGTGAAAAGTTAAAATATGAAAATACCAAACGAGTTCTAATCACCTTCTATGACAAGAACAACTCCCCTTTCCCAAGTAGGATCTATTCTAGTCAGAAGTAAAACAAGAGAACTCTATGAAAATCTAGATGTAAGTTACGGATGTAAGGCACAACCTTCACTCACAATCTAAAACAACAATATGAAAACGTGAAGAAGAAAAGTATTATTCTCTCAAATAAATCTCTCAAGCTCTATCTTCTCTTGTGCTGGTCTCTTGTATTTATAGGCACCTTGGAGAAGATCTTCACGAATCCAAACTCTTCCATATGTGAGAATCCAATTCCTACAAGGAAACATAAAGCACACTCACAAAGGAATAGATTGTTAGTAGGTTAGTCCTAATATAAAACTATGTACATAAATAAAAGATATTTACTCTATTTACAAAGTCCTTTTCAAAGTAGGATACTTATGAATCTTTCCATGAAAGCATAAAATCAACTTACCAAAAATTCCTCTTTGATTCGAAATAGAAAACACTTTATTTCTTAAAACTAAAATCCTTTTCACAATAGGACAATATAAATCTTTCCATGAAAGTCCCAAAATCAAATCACCAAATATGCTTATTTGGTTCGAAATAGGAAACATATTTGTTCCCTAAAAAGCACACGCTTTCAATCTCCCCCTATTTTGGACTTTCTGGTCAAAACTAAAGATTTATGATTTGATTACTATGATCAATATTTTCAGATTTGAAAACTCCCCCTGAATGGATGTGTGTGCAGATGTGTCAACACATCCACACAAAACTGCATAGAACAAGTTAGTACTAAAAATTGCAGTTCAACAAATATAAACTAAAGCAACCATTCAGCAAATGTATTTAGGAATTACAGATCATGACTAAAACTAACAAATAACTAAAACGAATATTAAAAGCAATTAAAAATATTAAAAACAAATATTAAAAGCAAACCTATTGATGTTTCATTCACAAGTAAGAACAAACATTAAAACTCCCCCTGAGTTTAAGCATCAACTGAAACATCAGCAGCAGCAGCAGCAAAGACAACATCAGAATCATTCTCATCCTTTTTCTTCTTCTCCCCCTTTTTGACTAGAAAGTGAAGTCACCCATTTCAGGAGATCCACCTTCAAAACCTTCAAGTTCTTGGCATGTGCCTGGGAGGTAATCATTTGAGCATTGAGAGCAGCAGCTGCAACAATTTCTGCATAAAAGGCTTCCACGATTGCATCCAAAGAATCTGCAGATGTGTGACAAGATGTGGCCACATCCTGACGCACATCCACAATATCAGCTCCGTTGATTCTGCAGATTGATTAGACAGACAAAGAGAGAGAAATATATGGTGTGTGTGTGAGATAAAAATTGGGGTAGAGGGGAAAGAAGCACAATGAAGGATTAAAGAGATGTGACAGATGAGGCACACAATAAAACCTACAACTCCCCCTTTCCAACTAAATTAAGGAATCCTTTTTCCAAAAAAGGTCTCACACAGCCAAAAATTCACAAAGATCCACCAACGGCTATAACCCTTTGATATTACCACACACCAAATTACGAAAAAATTAGGGATTAGAATAAGTCAAAATTTTGCCAACGATTTATGGTAACAAAAAAATCACTTCAGCCATATCTTTTTCAACAGAATCCCTTTCAAAATTATCCAACCTTTTTAAATAAGGATTGATACACACCTTTTTATTTCATGAGAGATATTGGAAAACAAAAACATGTTAAATCAAAGAATAAATTAAGAATGAAAATAAATTAACTAGCATATTTACAAAGCTCCTATATGTCCTAAAAAATGCAGTATGCCTAGCATGATGCAAACACGAGTGATGGAAAAATTCTCGGCTTATGGATGTGGCATAGGATGTGAGTCACATTTAGGGACACATTTAGATCACAAAAAGTCAATGAGCAATAATCCAATCTGCACAGCCTCTAGGATGCATCCACCAATTTTTTTTTTTTTATGTGGATTTTTGCATTGTGAGTAGCTTTCACTTTACTTGATCCCAAAGATAGCCCTTTTTCCCAATGATCTTGTCAAGTTTGACTTCAAGTTTTCTTATGAAAATCACTTGATCACAATGGTATGGCTTCATACTAAGGGTGAAGCAGCTGTTTCTCACATATATTTTTTTTTTCTTTTATTGCACCCACTGTGAGATACCTAGGAAGGTTATACCAAGTCATCAAAAGATAACATGGACAGGAAATACTCACAATTAAGTGATCAAAAACAATGTCAAGATGAAGACTCACAAGTGACCACGCTGAGAAATTTCGTGCTAATGCATGATATTTTTTGAATTTTTATTTTTAATTTTTTTTTTTTTTTTTTGTTAATCTAATATATAGATGTGTTAGAGGATGTGAGACACATTTGTGCTCACAACCTTAGATATCACACAAACCAAGAGACTTCTTCAAGGAGGAAAATCTCTCCAAATCTAATGCCTTTGTAAATATATCAGCCAATTGATTTTCAGTCCCAACAAATTCCAGACACACAGTTTTTTGTTCTACAAGATCTCTGATGAAATGATGTCTAATATCAATATGCTTTGTTCTAGAATGTTGGACAGAATTTTTTGATATGTCCAAGGCACTTTTGTTATCACAAAAAGCAGTCAAAATTTTGCTATTTAATCCATAGTCTTTTAGCATTTGATTCGGCAAAAATAACAGAGTGCAAAAACTTCCAAGGGCAACATATTTAGCCTTAGCTATGAACAAGGAGACATAACTTTTTCTCCTTCTATACCAGGAATCAAGGATGTTATCAAGGTAGGAACATCGAACACAAATGTTTTTATCATAAAAAATTTCTGCCCAATCTAAGTTAATGTATCCCACAATGATAGACACAAAGCAGTAATAACATACCTTGGAGTATAAGGATGTATGACTCCATAAAGCATTCAAATAACTGTGATTTACCTTCTCATTCATTTTGGTTTGCCTTTGATCATGCACTTCACCAATCACTTGAGACGTGGGGTGATTTTTCTGAATTCTGAACAAAATGTCATCTGATCTATCAACGGACCCAACATGGTCTCTTTCGTAATTAGCTTCTCCTTCGAATCCGAAGAACCGACTTCGGACTCGGTTCTTTGAGTGGATGTGTGTTCGAGATGTGGGAACGGTTGTGTTCACATCGCGAGATACATCCTTTTGCACATCTGGACTCACATCCGCTCGTTTTTCCTTTACAGTGCTTTCCGTATCTCCAGCGCCTATATCGCTAGATTTCCACTCCAGTTGATAACCTGAAACATTATCCTTGGCAGTTTTGAGGTTAAAATCAAGTGTATCATCAAATATAATATCAAAGGAACTTAAACAAGACAAATTATCACAAAACTTGTAACAATTGTCAGATGATCTTAGACCAGTGAGGACACATGTGTTAGACTCATTAAAAACCTCACAAATCTTCTTATCAAACTTCACATATAAGTCATCATCACATAACTGACTTATACTAATGAGATTAGTCCTAAGACCTTCCACATGATACACATTGTGAAGTTTTGGGAATCCCTTCACATCTAGGGTACCTTTCCCAATGATTTTGCCTTGAGCACCACCACCAAAATTCACCTTTCCCCATTGATTAACTCATAGTCTACTAGAAAAGCTTGATTCCCAGTCATGTGCCTAGAGCACCCACTATCAAAATACCAAGAATCGGAGACACTAATCTTGAGGGAAGAGTAAACAACATTGCGGGTAGCACTTGGTTTGGCCACCCACCGTTTTTCACTTTTCTTTTTGTGGTGCGAGAGGTCTCGGATTACATGGATGTGTGTCCGGATGTGTATACATCTTTCCACACATCCGAGACTCCGATGAAAACCGATTTCTTATCAACCTTTAATTTGTGACAAAAGGGTCTAATGTGCCCAGGAGCAAAGCAATAATGACAGATGTAGTGCCTTCTCCTTGGCCTTTTCTCACTCAAAAAGTTTTTTTCTCTCAAAATTGATTTTTCCACACTTTTTGAAGTAGAAGTCTCACATCCTTCCTTTATAAATTTTGTTTTCTCAAAACCAATGCCAATTTTTCCAGTTTTACCAAGAACAATAGCTTCATCAAGTTTCATTTTCCCAGTATTTAACTTGGTTACTGTACTTTCAGCTTTTTCAAAATCAGTTTTGAATTTTTCGAATTCAACTTCTCTCTTGGTTATTAGAACTTCAAGTTTGGAAATGATATCTTTTTGATCATCATTCTCTTTTGAAAGTATGGCTTTTTCATCTTCACAAACAAACTAAATTATCTGACAAAGATTTATTTACCTTAGCAAGCACCTCAATTTCTTTTGAAAGTTTGGTTTTCTCATCTTCACAAATAACTAATTTATCAGAAAGAGATTTATTTACCTTAGTAAATACCTCAATTTTGTCCAACCCCTTTATCCAATCAGTATGCACCTTTCTGTAGGTCGCAAAAAGTTCCTCATAGGGAATGTCCCTATCTTCATCATCAGAATATCTTTTTACAGTGAAGCAATTGAAAATCGAGATCGGATGTGTCAACGGATGTGTTCACATCTGGGACCACATCCAAATATTCCTCGGGAACTCCTTCTTCAATTCTGCGCAGAATAGGCATTAAACACGGGATGGCGGTTTATCACAGTATGTTAGCCACTTCTTCCTCATCCTCACTATCACTCGGAGAAGCAGTGTAACTCATTCTCCTTTTCTTAAGTGTGTTAGCACACTCATTAGCAAAGTGACCAAAGCCACGACATGCTCTACATTGCACGAACTCGAGATAATTTCTTGTTATCAAAACCTTTCTTCTTGGACCCCTCAACAGAATTATCATCTTGTTTCTCTAAATCTCGAGAGGTTTCTCTAGGAAACTTGTTTCTCCTTTTGTTATTCAAAATAGAATTGAACTTCTTGGTTATTACAACCACATCATCCTCCTCAAGATTAGACTCATTAATTTCGTAAGAAAGGTCGGCAAATTCCTTTGGAATAGGCTGCGAGAACTTTTAAGAGCAATACTTATTGCCTTGTTCTTTTGTTGAGCTTCAAGATTTAGCTCAAACACGGTTAAAATACCAACAATTTTTTCTAATTCTACCGTGTTGGTGTCACTCGTCTCTTCAATGACAAAGAACCTTGATATTAAACCTTTCGTGCAAAGTTCTTAAGATTTTGCTTACTAATCTAGCATTCGAAATTGACTCTCCTAGGCTAGTGCATTCATTGGAGATTTCATGGATTTTTGCAGCATAAGAAACTATGTCCTCGAGACTCTTCCATTCGAAGTAACTCAAACCTATCCATTAAAATTCTAAGCCTCGTAGCTTTAACACTTGGAGCTCCCTCACATTGAGTTTGCAAAATATCCCAAGCAGCTTTGGCTACACTCTCATTAGTGATAAGTTTGTACATATTCCCAGAAACATGGCTGGAAATAGCACCCATAGCTTTTGAATTATAATTAGCGGCTGAATTTCTTCAAGAGTCCATTGCTTCTTCGTGTTTTCTTTCGAAAATAGACTCACCAACACCGGACGCAGCTTCTTCTCCACAGTAGGAGGTTGCCATGCAACAAGGATACACATCCAAGCCCTTTCATCAATACTTTTGATGTAATTACGTATTTTAGACTTCCAAAGAGAATAGTTCGTACCATCCAAGACAGAAGGCCTATTTTGGTGATTTTGGTATTCCATAATGACTACACTTTCTGGATCAACACTCAGTAATATATCGAGAGTTGGCTTTGATACCAATTGAAAGTTTCGTGTAGCTAGGAAACTTAGATCACCCAACAGACAACGGATGTGAGTACAGATGTGTCTCACAACTGTCCACACATCCACATATAATGCAGCGGAATAAAACAAATTAAAAGCAATAACTCAAGAGTTATATACGCTTACTGATCTATGAGATCAGCAAACTAGGCTTACGCCCAAAAACTTTTCACTATAAAAACTTTGTTACTTACAAAAATACGAATAAGTGAAAAGTTAAAATATGAAAATACCAAACGAGTTCTAATCACCTTCTATGACAAGAACAACTCCCCTTTCCCAAGTAGGATCTATTCTAGTCAGAAGTAAAACAAGAGAACTCTATGAAAATCTAGATGTAAGTTACGGATGTTAGGCACAACCTTCACTCACAATCTAAAACAACAATATGAAAACGTGAAGAAGAAAAGTATTATTCTCTCAAATAAATCTCTCAAGCTCTATCTTCTCTTGTGCTGGTCTCTTGTATTTATAGGCACCTTGGAGAAGATCTTCACGAATCCAAACTCTTCCATATGTGAGAATCCAATTCCTACAAGGAAACATAAAGCACACTCACAAAGGAATAGATTGTTAGTAGGTTAGTCCTAATATAAAACTATGTACATAAATAAAAGATATTTACTCTATTTACAAAGTCCTTTTCAAAGTAGGATACTTATGAATCTTTCCATGAAAGCATAAAATCAACTTACCAAAAATTCCTCTTTGATTCGAAATAGAAAACACTTTATTTCTTAAAACTAAAATCCTTTTCACAATAGGACAATATAAATCTTTCCATGAAAGTCCCAAAATCAAATCACCAAATATGCTTATTTGGTTCGAAATAGGAAACATATTTGTTCCCTAAAAAGCACACGCTTTCACATTTGTAGTTGGGGAGGAGGCTACCATAGACTCGGGAACATCGTGTGAACTTGTAGCTTTAAAAGTAGACTTTGAAAACCACGAATCAATAAATTTTGTTCGCTTTGATTGCGGCTTATAACTTGTCATTTTAGCTTAACACACCTAATGATTTAGATCAATTATATTCAAATCATGTTATAAGAAAATAAACAAAATATAACGATCTATAACTATAATAAATAAGTAATTACTCCATGGTTGAAAAACTCACTTAAACATATTTGATCCATAAAATAAAAGATACATTTATTGATTTACTCTGCCAACCTAAACAAAATTGCAAATTTTGGCATCACTTTTATACTTTGTAGTGCACAACATAAGGCTATGAACTATTAAAATTGCAAATTTTGGCATCACTTTTATACTTTGTAGTGCACAACATAAGGCTATGAACTATTAAGTCTGTGTAATGATGATATTATCAATTAGTCGTTGAATTATAGTGAATTAGTGATACACAATACGGTATTTAGGTGATTTCGTAACAATACTTGCGATAGTTTGGTGGCAGATCCCTCAGACACACAAACAAAAACACACGTGTACATAGTCCCCCTGCCTTTATTCACGGCGGCTTTACTTCCACTCTCTCACACATACCTTCCCATTTTCTCTTAAACAAATCAAACACCATAACTCCCTCACTTTCCTCTCCATCATCTCCCCCAATTTTCTATTCCAAATCCTCTCTCTCTCTCTCTCTCTCTCTCTCTCACTCACACACACACACACACACACACACACACACTGAGTCAAGATTCAAGAAGAAAATGTCTGAGCTCTGCAACTCATCAACCACTCCCTATGACTCTAAATTCCTCACTCTTTTCCTCTCTAACATCTTCTTCTTCTTTCTCTCTTTCATTCTCTCCCACCCTCTCTACTTCTCCTACTTCATTTTCTTCTCCCCTTATCTCCTCAAACTCCTCTCTTTTCTCTCCCCTCTCTTGTTCACCACCCTCCTCCTCCTCTCACTCCTCTCCCTCTCCATCCACGGCGGCAATGCCAACCTCGAATCCCCCAAACACACCCCGGGTTTTCTCCTCTCCACATTCCTTAAAATCTCAGAAAAACTTGACCCAAAAACCATCCAAGAAAACCATGAAGAGATTCTAAACTTTGAGGAGTTTGAAGTCTACAAGATTGTATTTGATCATCATGTTATAAGAGAGATTCCCATTGAGGTGTCCGATTCGGATTTGGATTGCGTCACCAAGTTTTGCACGCTTGAACATGAAGTATCGAGCGTGATAGTGGAAGAGAGAAAATTGGGAAATTTTCTTGAATTATTGGAAAAGTTTGAAAATATGGACAAAGAGAAAAAGGTGGTTGATCATGATCACGAGCCACCATGCTTAAAGTCCAATAAAGTCGATGGAGAATTACAAAAAGAAAATCATGTCACCGGATCCGAGGTTAATGTCGGTAAAACTGATAATGGAGGAGTGTACACTTCAAAAGTTACGTCAAATACGCATCCCAAGAAAAATGGTGGAAATGATAATTGCGAAAAATACAGTTTGAATTTAGACAGTTCACGGAGTTTTGGTTCGAGCTATGGATCAATGAGGAAGGAGAAAGAATGGAAGAGGACGTTAGCGTGCAAGCTATTCGAGGAGAGGCACAATGCAGGTGGGGAAGATGGAATGGATTCGCTTTGGGAGACTTACGAGAAAGATTTGAGCCACAAGGATTCCAAAAATACGAATGCGAATGTAAAGAAGAAAAATAGGAAAAAGAGCGAAATTAGTGAATTTTATTACGATTTTGATAAGGAAGAAAATGATGAAGACAATGAAGAAGAAGAAGAAGAAGAGTTGATAAGTGGGAAGATTTGTTGCTTACAAGCTTTGAAGATGTCATCAGGAAAGATGAATTTTGGAATGGGAAAGAATAATTTTGTTAAGATTTCCAAGGCACTCAAAGGAATTGGATGGTTACACCATGGTAGTAGACATGGGAAAAAAAGATAGATATTGATTTTTATTTTTATTTATTTTTTATTGCTTTTTGCTTTTATTTTAATAATTTTGTTAATTATATGTAATTGTTCTGTAATACTAATTTGCAAGTGATTATGTGTTTTTTCCTTCTAGACTTTGACTTGCTGATTCTTGGGATGTTTCAGGGTGACATGAGGCCATGCGAGAATAAGATTTTTTTATATCATACTTCCTTTTGTCCAAAAATATCAATAAATAAACACTCCCTCCGTCCCACTTCAATAGAGACAAAAAAAAAAGGCACAACTATTAAGGAATACTAATAAAATAAGAAAAAGTGGAGATAAAGTACAAAAATTAGGACTGCTGGCAGTTATTTAATTTTTGGCTCCAAATACTTAATCTACAAATTTCAAATACTAAGCTGCTTTAATTACAGAGAGGTAGTTCCCTCCAAAATACAAATTACATCCAAAAGTTTGAATCTCCCACTAATAATTTACATAGGACTATAAAAAAGACCCAGTTCATAGCAGTTTCTGTAAACTGTTCACCAAAGCAACAACAACAGAAAAAGAAAATCAAAATGGCAAAAGATAAAGACATTTTCAAAGATAAAAGGTTGTTGATTGCCAGTTCATAGCAGTTTCTGCAAAAAACGGGATGCTTCCAAAAGCCAAAGTTGAAGAAGCAATGCACATCTTCGGAGTAAGCAGACCAACAATCTTCAGATTCTGGAAGACAGTCAAGACTCAGATGCGCCTTGGACTTCCAGTTGATTTGCCTTCAAGAAGATTAGGTATTGTGCATGCACCAAAAATTCAAGTTGATCATTCAAAGCTCAAATCAATACCATTTCATAAAAGAGGTACAATTAGAAATGTAGCCACTGCAATGGGGGTAAGTAAGAGTACAATTTTCAGATGGAAAAAATGCTCAGTGATCAGACCACATTCTAATGCCATAAAACCAGCTTTAAATGAAACACACATGATAGCTAGGCTTTTATTCAGTCTAAAGCAACTCAGTTATGATTCTTCTACATGTTCTCCAAAGTTCAAAAGCATGACACATGTTATACATGTGGATGAAAAGTGGTTTAACATGACCAAATGTACGGAAAAATATTACATTTGTCCCGGAGAAGATGAGCCTCACAGGTCTTGCCAAAGCAAAAAGTTTGTGATAAAAGTCATGTTTCTATGTGCTGTGTCTAGACCAATTTACAAAGAAAATAGTGAGCTTTTATTTGATGGAAAAGTAGGATTGTGGCCATTTACTAGGAAAGAAGCTGCAAAGAGAAACAGCAAAAATAGGACTGCTGGGAGCTTAGTTACCAAACCACTTGACTCCATTAACAGAGAAGTGACAAAAGAAATGATGATCAACCATGTTAGTTCATTGACTTATCTTATTTTCATGTTATTTTTTTTATTTTCATTGTTTTAATAGGACTGCTGGGAGCTTAGTATTGACTTGATTGCAGGTTCTCCCTGCAATTAAGCAAAAATGGCCAGCTTCAGAAAGCAAGAACATAGTGATTCAGTGGGACAATGCTCCACCACATGAGAAATGAATGGATAGGGTGGAGTTGCGTAAATGGGTTGAGGAGAAATTAGGTTGGGTGAATTAAATTAGGTTAGGTGAATTAAATTAGGTTCCTTAAATCACTGGATTAATGGCCCAATTAGGATTAGTATTAGGTAAATTATTTTTATTAGGGTTAAATGAGTGGGTTAGAAAGAATATAAAATTATAAATATTTTGCCATTTTGGGAAGTATCAATTGAAGTGGGACGGACCAAAAAGGAAATAAGTATCAATTGAAGTGGGACGGAGGGAGTATATATATATATATATATATATATATATATATATATATATATATATATATATATATATATATATATACTCCCTCCGTCCCATAAAATCTTACCCGGTTACTACGAACTCTGTTCAACCAAGTTCAACTTTGACCAAACTTTAATATCAATTTACTTATCATAATAAAAATCTAAAAATTGTTATCCATAAAATAACCAAATGATTTATCAATAGCAATTATTAAAATTTCATTATAATAAATAGATTGATATTAAAATTTGGTCAAAGTTGTACTCGGTTGACTTCGCACTATTCAAAACGGGGAAGATTTTATGGGACGGAGGGAATATATATATATATATATATATATATATATATATATATATATATATATACCCTTTTAAAAAATAAAAGTAAAATTATTTATATTTATTTATCAAGCAAACTTAATTATTTGATATTTAATATACTAGTTTCATATTTGATGCTGCCAAAAAAATCGAATCAGCCCAAATCCAGAGGTCGGTTGTACTATGGCGATTGAATAGCCTGAAATAGACGAACAAACACGTAAACTAAGCCGGGGCTTCTCCGGCGAAGGCCCTCCGGCGTGAGAGTAAGTATTTGTTTATAGAGAGAGAAATCAATTTGACAGAGTTTACGATAGAAAAGATCACGTATCAAAATATGTGAATTATGGCTTGTATTTATAGGTAGAATACTGTAGAATTCATGTTGAATTGGATTGCTAAGAGATAAGATATGAATCCTAAGAGGATTATATCTGCTGAGGAGTCCTTGTTGGACCTGAATTTACATAGGAGGTGGTTACAATCCTAATGAGATTATAACTGATGAATATCCTTATTTGAATAAGACTGTTCAAACTGCTGCACGATAGCCGAGATGGCTCCTTCCTCGTCATACGTAACTTGGCCGGCTTACGATGAGCCGGGAAAGGAATAAGAGATAGTCGGAGAGCTATTTATCTCGGCCTCGGAGGGAGGTTTCCTCGGTACTTAAGTTGGGCCTTGCTCATTTCTCCTGTTTAGGCCTTGGTCGGCCTAGGGAATGCCAAGGTGATTATATATGAGGAAGCCCAAGTCTTCCCTCGTAGCTGAGACTTAATGGATTGTGTTTATGGCCCAATCCACTTGGGCCTTGCCCGGACAAACCCATGTTCGTATCTCGGTTTATACTGTTCAGTGGCCCCCCGACTTTCTAGCTCGGTTATGTCGAGGAGAAAGTGATCTCGTCCTCGGCTTACGAGAATACGAGCAGGTGTCACCTGGCAATGTGATAAGTGACTATTATATAGTCATTTATCCTAAGTTTTTATATCTATTTTCTTAGTTTAATTATCATTTAGATCTCATTTTAGTCTATTTTAGTTCCTTTTTCATATATATTAGATTTTACGTTTTTTGGTACACTCTATGCATTTTAGACAGGTTTTTGGAGTCTATTTTATGATCAAGGATGCTTGGACATCTTGGTGCAAAGGCATGGAGGAGCAACAAACAAACCAAACACACAAGCCAAAATCCAGCCAGAGCGGCCGTGCAGCCAACGTGGAGCGGCCGTGCACTCGGCCATGTCAAGGCCATTTTTGGCCCCAAAACACAGAGCGGCCGTGTCTTGAAAAGTGCTTGGCCGTGTTAACCTTCAGAGCGGCTGTGCAGCAAAAGTGGAGCGGCCGTGCTATTTGCCTGTTCAAAAATCCAAAATTGGCGCCAAAGAGGCACGACCGTGCAAAACCCTTGACACGGCCGTGCAAGTCGTGACTGCAGAATTAAAAGACACCTTTTGAAGGCACCTTCTTGAAGAGTTTCCTCCCAATTATAAAAAGACCCATTGTAATCAGTCTTACATACCGAATTTTCATAGAATTTTCATCAGAAATTGTTAGAGATTAGATACAAGTACTTATTACATTGATTTCCAAAGATCTTTGAAGATTCAAGTCTACATTTGTTCTTGAAGTTCCTTGGGAAAAGAAGCAATAAAGTTGAAGCATTATTCCAGCCATTCATCTCTCATTTCATCATAAGTTTCTCTTACTCTATCATTTATATTATTGCTTATCTATTTTACATGACTAGTGAGTAATCCCCCTTGTTCTTGGGGTTGGAAACTCAAAGCATAAACCATTCATCATCTTAAAATATGAAAGTCTTGTCTTCTATCTTCATCTAAACAATTTCTTTATATCAATCTCTAAATGACTTACATTTTGGAGACGTCCAACTTGTATGATTCAGTCAATTGAGAGAAGGACCTAGCGGAGAATCTCGATTGACGGAACTATATAAAGAAACTGGGTTTCATTGATCACGAAAGTAGTTCAACGGCCTAGGGATGTTCCTTTAATGGAAAGTATGTTGACTCTCGTTCTTAATGGATTCTTACTAATTATGGTCAGCTAGAGATGAGCCGGAATGCCCATTTGTGACAGGGCAGGAGTACCATAAACGGAAATCTCAAACAGTTAGGACATAATTAGTGAAGAATACAACGCGCTACCGTCTTAACCAGAAGTAGTGTAAGCCTAACGTACCATTCTTAATTTTTATGAAAACCTTTATTTCCTAAGACAATGACTATTTGATGAACAAATTATGTATATGATTTCCAATCCCGAGAATGCTTCGTTTATAAAGTTTTATTTAAAGTATTTTCTGTATATGTTTCTTTCTCTTTCTAAAACCAATCTTTATCTCCCCCAACCTCTTCTATAATTTTAATAAAGACGAAAATAATTCCAAAGTAAACCCTGTCTCTGTGGGATTGACCCGTACTTGCACCCGCTATATTGCAATAGCCCGTGCGCTTACGAAATTTAAATAAATCGATAGGTTTCGACCGAACCACAATGTCGCTTCAATATCCGTGTCGTTCCATTATCCGCCGGTTACTAGTGCAATGATGGACGTGGTCCACTAGGTCTAACACGTCTTGGGAACCCACTAACGCATTAAATGTTGGGGCCAAGGACGGCGCCATACCCGTTTTGACCCGTTTGATTCCGGATCTGACCCGTTTCTGAGAGTATAAAAACAGATTTCCCCTTCAATTTCAACCTTTATCATTTTTGTGCATTTGAGAGCGAAACACAGTGATTCAAAATCCGTTCGTGTTCTTGAGCTTTGAGTGCCCAAAATTCCACAATAGTTTTATTAGCTTGTTCGATTTCATCCACCTTCAACAGAAACAGGTATATTTTCTTCTCCCTTTGTAATTTCTGCCTTTAATTTGTCTTTTCTTGGGTTTTGTTGAACTTGATTTTGAGAAACCGGCATTAATGAACCTTTCGAAGCTTTTCTTGAGTTTCTGCATTTGAACAATTTCTTGAACCCTTTCTGCCACTTTGTCCCATTTTAGCAATGACCCGTTCTTGGGAACATGATCCTCGTGAGATTCATGGTTACCACAAGGGAAACCTTAGGGTTTACCGAAGAGACAAGGGGCCATGGTTGTTGGTGCCCCTGATGGAAATAGGGGAGATGTTGACGAGATATGGATGTCCGAGGGAGGATCTCCGTTATCCGAGCAAGATGAGAATTGACCGAGTTGATACAATGTCCCAAAGTATGGTAGTATTTCACAGCTGGGGAGAGATGATTGACCACATCATTCTCTTCTACCAGACCATCTTAGTCGTCTTCGTTTGAGTGGTAAGGCTCCCTCCTC
Organism: Adenophora triphylla var. japonica; assembly: GCA_022495995.1. Lineage (NCBI taxonomy): Eukaryota > Viridiplantae > Streptophyta > Magnoliopsida > Asterales > Campanulaceae > Adenophora > Adenophora triphylla. The sequence continues at coordinate 345,878 of JAFEMH010002226.1, forward strand.
GGCCTTATTATAAATGACGAGGAGGAGCAATCTTCCTCTTCCTTGTCTTGATGCCTTGGAAGATTTTGTTGACTTGTTTTCCTTAGTTTTATGCAGATATGATGGGAAGAGGAAGTGAAGCCAACACTAGTGGTCCCTCGACCTCGGCCAATATTGTAGACGCGTTCATTGAGGGAGAGCAGACTGGAGGCCGAGGGGGATCTAGCCGAGGAGCCGGCCGAGGTAGATCAGACCGAGGTAGGGCTTATACTCCCAGGCCTAGACCAGTTAAGGCCGGTGAGCCAATGTTGGAGGTGTTATACTCCAAGTACAGGGTACCGAGGGAGGAGTATAAATTAAGTTATCTCGGCCATCCAAATTTTGAAGACGAGAGAAAGAGAGAGGCACCTATTCTATTATAGCCTAGACCACGTCCACTTCTACTTCAAACAATTCCAACAGGGACTTCGTCTTCCCTTAAACCCCTTTATAAATGAATTTTTAGGAGATCTGCAGGCTGTCCCGGCCATGCTAGGAGCCAATGGTGTTAGGGTCCTCGTAGGCTTTATAGTCTTATGTCATAGCTTAGGGTTTGAGCCTACCCAATCTGCTTTCCACCACTTCTTCTCCGTAAGCTTTATCAAGGAGACTAAGATGATAGTGATAAGGAGCGACTCCAAGAAGCCCAAGATCATCCTCCCTATGTCGAGCAAAGTGTCTGGCTGGGACAACCACGTCATAAGAGTGGAGAGCCGACAAGGCAGGGAGTTCCCTTCTCCCTCGCGTGATCCTGCTGCGCTTAAGGAGGTACTAAGGGCTGAGTGGAGTGCAGCGTTGATAGCTCGACTAACTGAGTTTGTTGAGGTTGGTCTCCTTGACTGGTCGGGCCTGGAGACAGATGATCGATATTACATCCAGGTCGGGATCATGCCAGGGCCTAGGGATGGCCTGGTACCCTTCGTCCCCTTCAATAGGGGGAGAAGATTTAATGACTGGAGGGTCCACCCCGGCTTGGTCTTTCATTCCGATTGTGCCCATTGCAAGCTTGATCCTAAGGATCAATGTCTGAGAGAGGAGGACGTCGTAGGCTGTAATTATCCCACTTTCCTCATATCTTCATACTTGTAAAATTTTGTTTGTTTCTTTATTCATGTCGTAATATAAATGTCTCTTCCTTGTACATGCAGATTTGACAGCCGAGCAAGAAGCTGAGATGGCCTCTAAGAATGTTGATCCACGGGAGTTGATCAAGGCCAAGAGACGGGCAGCTAAGACCTCTGCCATTGATCAGAGGAAGGATGAGGCTACCCGTCGTCAACTCCTCTTGTCTACCAAGGAGGCTGCTGTTGTACCCATCAAGCCGGCTGGGGAAGCAGTTAACGAGGAGGCCTCAGGAAGCCAGGAGAAACAACTTATTGAAGGGCATAGCCCCCAAATTACAACTGTTAAGACTGAGGAGAGGCACGTCGATCCTTCTGCTTTTAAGACTGATCTCTTCCATAGGACGTTAGGCCAGAAGAGGCCACATTCTGGGACTACCGAGGAGGAACCTTCTTCCAAGCGGGTTGCTGATGCCTCGTCTCCTACAGCACTCACCCCTCAAACCATCACAACTTATCAAGAGGCCGAGCAGCTAGCTCGAAAACTTATCTCCCAGCCAAAACCCCTCAGAGGCCTCAACGTTCTAGCCCGGGAGGGCGCCCATGTCAGGCTAGGCCGAGCTGTTGTTCAAAGGGCCATGGACGAGGAGCTTCTTGAAAAACTGATTAAGGGCAAGCATAGCAATGAAAATATTGCCAACAGGAAAGGCTTGATGCTAGCCGAGTTAAGTCCCTCGTCTTTCCCTTCTCGTACTTTGTACTTTGTTATTTTTACTGACGTTGTTGCTTTTACCGTGCAGTTTGCCACCATGGTCGCTTACGAGAATATCTATAATAAGGTCGTGGATGAGCAAATCTCAAAGCTTAAGGCAAGGATGGGCCGACACGTCCCTCCCAAAACACCATGGTCGAAACAGATGCAGTTATGGTCGACCAGGTCATCATAGGCGAGCTATGCCTTCAGATCGACCAGAACTCGGGGGCCACCACCAGTGAGATTGCAGCTGAACTGGATGACATGATAGTTGAAGAGGCTCCACACTTAGGAGCCGAAGAAAGACAGAGGGTTCGTGAAATCATCATCGAGACCCTACAGTTCAGATAAGGGCCGGAGCTCGAACATGTGGACAAGCTAGAAGAAGTGATAGCTAATCCCTCCTACCCCGATCAGAAAATTCAAATTGGAAGACAATTGTCAGCCGAGGAAAGAGCAGAAATAGTCGAGCTACCGAAAGAGAGCACGGATGTCTTTGCTTGGCGAGTAGAAGATATGAGGGGGATCAAAGAGGAAGTCGTTGTTCACGGGCTGGAAGTCAATCCGACTATGAAGCATAAGGAGCAGAAGATGAGAAGTTTTGCTCGTGACAAATAGGAAGCTATAAAGCTGTAGGTAAACAAGCTTTTGAGTGCAGGCATCATCAAGGAGGCCTCCTATACCACCTGGCTAGCAAATGTGGTGATGGTGAAGAAGGCAAATGGAAAGTGGCGTATGTGTATTGACTTCACCAACCTCAATCTGGCCTGCCCAAAGGATAGCTACCCACTGCCACGGATCGATAAGTTGGTGGACTCTATAGCTGGACATACTAGTTTAAGCTTCCTTGATGCCTATTCAAGCTACCACCAGATCAAGATGCATAAGGATGACGTGGTGAAGACAGCCTTTCAAGCTGCTAGAGGTATCTACTGCTACAACATGATGCCCTTCGCGTTAAAAAATGCTGGAGAAACCTACCAGAGGATGGGAAAAAAAGTCTTTGCATCCCAAATTGGCTGAAACATGGAGGCCTACATCGACGATATGGTCATCAAAACAAAGGCCAAACGTCACGTGGTTGACCTAAGGGAAACGTTCGCCAATTCGCGGACAAATGACATGAAGCTCAATCCTAGCAAGTCTGTATTCGGGGTAGCTGCAGGGAAGTTTCTGAGTTTCATGGTCTCTCAACGGGGTATTGAAGCCAATCCTGAAAAGATCAAGGCTCTGGTCGACATGAAGGAGCCGATGTGTATTAAGGAAATGCAGCAACTCAATGGTAAGGTGGCAGCCCTATGTCGCTTTATTGCTAAATCGGCAGACCCCTTCTTCAAATCTTTGAGGGGGACGGATTTTTTTGAGTGGACGGCCTAATGTTCTTCGTCATTCCAGCAGCTTAAGGAGTATCTCGCCTCTCCACCATTATTGAGCAAGCCGGTTACAGGAGAAACTTTGTTCGTCTATCTGTCAGTGGGCGACCAAGCTGTTGCAGCCCTGTTAGTTCGAGAAGAAGGGGGGCTTCAGAAGCCTGTATATTATATAAGCAAGGCTTTGTCCGACGTGGAAGGCAGATATTACAACGCAGAAAAGGTAGCTTACGCCTTGGTCGTGGAGTCCAGAAAGCTACGAGCTTATTTCCTAGCTCACCCCATCATCGTGCTAACTAATGCTCCTCTAAGGAAGATTCTACATAAGCCAGAAAGTTCAGGCCGACTACTCAATTGGTCAATAGAGCTGACTGAGTTCGGCATTGAGTATAGGTCTCGAAAGGCGTTAAAAGTTCAACCTTTGGCAGACTTCTTGGTCGAGCTTACGTTCACCAAGGAAGATAGCGAAGTGAGAGCTCAGAAATAAAAGGTGAAGGGAAAGGAACCAGCAACTCAGCTCGCAGTAAGTTTGCCCGACAATTGCTGGAAAGTTTATTCTGATGGGTCGGCAACTCAGAAATTTATTGAGGCTGGGATTGTTCTAGTCGAGCTAGAGAAAGGCAAGGTTTTTGAAGAATCCTTAAGGTTCAAGTTTGAAGCTTCTAACAACCAGGCCGAGTATGAAGCCTTGATCGCAGCAATTGAGTACGCCAAGTGTTTTGGGGCGACTAAGATCGTGGCCTGCGCGACTGGCGAGTTGATAGTAAACCAAGTCGAGAGGGGAGTACGAGGTGCGGGCAGGCCACTAGTCAAATCTTTGCGACCTAGTGAAGGAGCTGATCAAGGACTTTGATTTTTGGGAGATACAAAGGGTTGGTCGAGATGATAATGAGTTGGCCGACCTACTTTCAAAATTGGCCACATCAGACGAGCAGCATGGGGAGCCTATCTCCTACCTTGAGCATCCAGCCTACGAAAGGGTTTAGATTCAATGTTTGGAGGACACTACTAGAAATTGGGTTTACACAAAGTGCTGGATCGACGAAATACGGGCTTATATAGAAAATGGCGATCTACCTGATGACGAGAAAGCAACTCGAGCTATCAAGAAGAAAGCCCCAAGGTATGTCATTCACGGGGACGCGTTATTCAGAAGGTCATTCACTAAACCACTGCTAAGGTGCGTTCATCCTCAAGAGGTTACTCAACTGATGCACGAGGTACATAGTGGAGTTTGTGGTGGACACCCGGGGGCCAGAACTTTGGCCGACAAGTTAATCACTTTGGGTTATTATTGGCCTCACATAAGAGCGGACGCTCATGACTTTGTTCAGCAGTGCGACCAATGCCAAATATTTTCCGACCTACCTAGACTGCCTACAACTGAGCAAACTCCAATGGTAGCAACTTGGCCTTTCGATATGTGGGGAGTCGATTTGATTAGTCCCTTCCCGCCCGCTCGAGCGAGGAAAGCGCAAGTACGTGATCGTTGCCATTGATTACTTTTCCAAGTGGGTCGAGGCAGCCGATTGCCGGGATTACAGAGGAAAATGCCATAAATTTTATTCATGATTTCATTTGGTGCCGTTTGGGATTTTGAGAGCTATAGTGTCGGACAACGAGATACAATTCTCAACAGCTTTCGAGGAAGAGATGAACAGAGTAGGCGTCAAACATTGGAAATCGTCAGTCGCCTATCCTCAAGGCAATGGGCGGTAGACGATGAACAACCTGGTCCTATCCGGCACTTAAGATGGGTTTGATTGGTCGACGTAGCAAGCTGGTTGGACGAACTACCCATTGCTCTGCAGGCGGTTCGCACAACCCCTCGGGGCCCACGGGTGAAACCCCATTCGCTCTTGCGTATGGATCGAGGCCGTGGCACCCGGTAGAGCTACAAGTTCCCACAGTCAGGGTAGTGTTCTTTGATCAAGAGTAGAACAACATCAACGGGTTGATCGGCTTGGACTTACTCGACGAGAAGCGGGATAAAGCTCAACTACGGATGGTCAATTATAAGCAGAAAACTAAGAGTTACCACGACAAGAAAGTAAAGAGAAGATCGTTCCAAGTGGGGGACTACGTACTACGAAAGATCAAGGTAACTGGAAGAAAAGCTCAGCAGAATAAATTATCTACCAACTGGGAAGGTCCCTACATTGTTACTCGTATTGTCACAGAGGGAACTTACATGGTCGGTCATCCAGAGTGTCCAGAGTTGAAACATTCGTGGCATGCTAGCCACCTTATCAAATACTACTTTTAAGTTCAGTTTGCAATTTAAGTTTTAGTTTCAGTTCCAGTTCCAGTTTTTGTTTTCTGTGTAATCGTCCTACTACTTCAATAAAGTTGCAGTTCCATTCAACAAAGCTGTGTTATTTCTATGCTACTAACTGGTCTGAGACCTAAGTCGACCTCGTTCTAACAGACTCGACTCTTAGTCAGTCTCGTTCCTTTAAACAGGTCCGACACCTAAGTCGACCTCGTTCTAACAGACTCGACACTTAGTCCGTCTCGTTCCTTTAAACAGGTCCGACACCTAAGTCGACCTCGTTCTAACAGACTCAACTCTTAGTCAGTCTCATTCCTTTAACAGACTCGACTCTTAGTCAGTCTCGGTCCTTTAAACAGGTCTGACACCTAAGTCGACCTCGTTATAACAGACTCGACTCTAAGTTAGTCTTGTTCCTTTAACAGACTCGACTCATAGTCAATCTCGTTCATTTAAACAGGTCTGACACCTAAGTCGACCTCGTTCTAACATACTCGACTCTTAGTCAGTCTCGTTCCTTTAACAGACTCGACTCTTAGTCAGTCTCGTTCCTTTAAACAGGTCCGACACCTAAGTCGACCTCGTTCTAACAGGATCGACCCTTAGTCAGCCTCGTTCCTTTAATAGATTCGACTCTTAGTCAATCTCGTTTTCAAATAAGCAAAGTAGTAATTCGACTCATTTCCTAATATAGTCCGACCAAAAACTTGTGGCAATTTCATTCTCTATTCAATCTAGTTCGACGTACATACTAACAAAGATCTAAACAAAATGATTCAAGTATAAAGTCAACTACGATTTAGAATAACGAGTTCCCCAAATCGGACTAGAACTTGAGCAAACAAAGTGTTACGAGTTAAATGCCTCCCAAAATCTGGGCCAAGGCATAGACTACATAAAGCAAAAGAAAAATTGTGTTGGAGCTTGTTCATTACGTCAGCTAAACAAAAAATTAAGCAGCTGGCATGTCGGTAGTTGGATCCTGCTGGTCGTTGTCATCCCCCTCATCCTCATCCTCCTCCATATCCTCTGCATCCAAAATTTCCTGAAAAACTACGTTGAAGTTCCTTTCAACAATAGGAGGAGCGACCCAAGGCTCACAGCCATCTTCTTGATCCTGTTGGGCTATGAATGCTAAATCATTATCAGTGTAAGGGATAACGGCACCACTGGCTTCAATGTCGTATTGTCCTTCAGACGCCCATCGGGATAGGCATTCCAAAGATACATCCATCGGATCAACTATGGCTCGACGGGCCATGTGACGACGACATGTATCAAAGAAATCCTTCGCTTTATCAATAATAATATTGTAGCATTCGTCACTATTCTTGAAAGCTTCAACGACAGCCACCTCCCAGGTCTTTCGAGTTGACAAATGGTCCTCAGTCATTTTCAGAATACGCCCGTTGGTTTCCTTGAGCTTCTTAGCTAGCTCCCTATTGTCTTTCTCCAGAATAGACTTATCGGCCTCAACAGTATCAACCTCCCCCTTGAAAGCATTCTTCTCTTGACCTCTTTAAGAGCTATCAGGGTCTTGTCCCTGTCAGCATCAGTAGCATCTCTCGTAAATTTCATGGCATCATATGCTGCATCCAGGTCGCTATACTTCTCCTTCAGCTCATCTATCTCACTGACCTTTCGAGCATAGGCAGCTGTGGCGACCCTCTCCTGATCGATGGCTGCCCTCCAGCCACTCTTGTCTTGCTCGAAAAGAGTTAAGGACTGCGCCCACAAAAAGAAATTGGTTAGATCGACAAGTAAGTACAGTCGAAAGCGATCAACTAATATGGCGACTCAACTAGCAAGAAAAAGAAAATGTAAAAATGAAAGTATTACCTCACAATGGGATAGGCCAGACCTATCAGCAAATTCTTCGGTGCGCCCCTTCTCAACGAAGCTGGATAGCAAGTTTGGATCCACAGTCCATCACACAACAGCCTGCCTATACCCCGGCTCGGGATAGCGACAACTCATGCAGTCAATCACAGTGAGGGCGAGCACGTCGCTAAGCTTCGCTACCTCAGCACGTACGAGCTCCGCGCTAGTCATGGGGGAGCTTGGGAAGGAGGATCATTGGAAGTACCAGTTCCATCATTACCTAGGCCGAGCCTCGACCTCTTCCTTTTAGTTTTGAGGGAAGGGCATCATCGTTTTGCTCATCATCTCCAGAGAGCCGGGTCGACGAAATTCGTTGGGATGGATTCGGCTTGCTCGCGGGTAGGGGCTAGATTCCGATGTTTTCTACGAAGAAATTTCAACCTCCGCCTCTTCAGTTTGATCAACAACAGGATCGTCAACCAGATGGAAAGGCCCCGACCCATCTACAGGGATCATCCCAGCACCGACCTTGGGGAGCAGCTTTTGGCGATCGACGGCCTCCTTCTCCCTGTTTGCTCGATCATTTGCCTTCCCGTGAGCCTTCTTGCTCCTTATACGGCCGAGATATGCCCGCAATGCGATTTATGTTCGCTGTTGCTCGAAGTAAGAAATCTTGCTAAGACAAGAAAGGAGCGATCGGCAAAAAGAAGGTCGAGCTACATATAGGAAAATAAACAAAAAAAAGTGCGAGTAAAAGGAGAAAGAAGATAACAATTTACCACCAACATGCTCTCTATTGGTTCTACAGTAATCGGGCATTTTTTGGTAAAAGTGGCATTGGTCCTCGAACCGACCTAAGGCATGGGTCACCCAATCAGGATATCTATGGCCCCTTACTATCAAGGCAAAGGGGGCCACCTCGCCGTCTCCCCCCAACATCATGCCAGCCTGAATGACCTTCTCCTTATTTGCTTGAAGGGAAGCCCAATTAACAATGCCCCGAGATACCAACATCAACCTACGAATCAACTCTTTACTCCATGAGGGGACCCAGTAATCTTCCTCCTTCACCGCCTCAGAATTATCATCGGGCAAAGGGAACTTCCATCCCTTTCTGCTCTCGACCAATATTACGTGGATGTTCCATCCCACCACTTTATCAGGCAAATTAATAAACAGTTTGGGGGCATTCCTCCTAGAAGGGGTACTAAACCCACGGGTTCTCTTATCGTATACCACCTTAAAAAAATCCCTAAAAACATATACACACGGCTCGTACCCCAGGAATCTGTATACCATGGCAAAGCAAGTAAGCACCCTACAAGTGTTAGCCCCCAATTGCATAGGAGCAGCTGCCAGGCATTCCAGGAATTCACAGACAAACGGGTCTAAGGAAAGTCGTAGTCCGACCTCAAATTGGCCATAGAAAAAGGCCACTTTGGTAGGGTCCATGGTCTTTTCTGCCCAGCTAAAAGCATCAAACTGTTTGGCCGTCATGTGGGTTAGCCGGAATTCCTCCCTATCGACCTCATAGTGATCGTACAATATTTTAAGCCTAGATTCTTAAGCCTGCTTTCCAGGTTTGGGTTTGGGGGCCACGTAACCCCTCTCATTACGGCCAGGGACGACCGATGAGCAGAAAGCGTCGAATTTTGGTAGAGTGAGAGATTGTTTTGGCAGAGGTCACCGCCCGTTCTTGAGTCAACATATCTGAAGAACAAGAGGAAACAGGGGAATCAGTCCTATATAAAGACTCGGGACCTACCCGATAGGCGACCTAGATTCTCCGAAAATCCTTTTATATCCGTAAGGAAGGAAGGCTTGTTGGGACCTACGATGTAAAACAAGGCGTGTGGTCGAAGCAATTCGTGAAAAGGTGAAAGGACACTACTCTTTGGTCGTTGGTTTCTAAATCACCCGAGTTTCTCCTACGGGCAAACCCTAGCTCGCTAAAGCGTAAACCCCACCTGAGTCGAGATGGAAATACACTCCTCAGCGGTTATCTCCTTCCATACTCCACTTAAGTGCTTGTATACTCTACGATTGACAGGTGCAATAGCCGTACCAAGCCCCGGGTTCACAACTAAAAGTCCCTAGCCGTGGCGAGTGAAAGGGAAAGCGAAATTAAACCCAGCGAAGGAAGAGAGAGGGGTACCTTGGTTAAAGTAGGAAATATGGATATCGAAAACATACGAGAAGGCTGGAATGCGCTTGGAGAATCGAAGATTTGCTCTTTACCTTGTTCTTGATGTACGCATGAGAATTAGGGGTTTGTGTAAGTACCCCGAATCCGGATCGTCCAAATACGTCGGAAAGTTAACCGAAATCCGTTAAGCGGCCGCTCCAGGTTAGCAGGAACTCGTTAAACTCCCGTTCTTTGTGCCAGCGAGGCGTCCGGGGCTTGCCGTGCATCCGACGTCGAGCCGTACTTAACACGTGTCATCTCACGTAAAAGTATGACTTTCCACTGAAAAACGCATTTTCAGAGGCACTTTCCCGGGCGTTTCGGACATTTTCCGGTTGTTATTTTAAAAAACGGACAAAGAAAAAGCCGGGACCGAGGGAACGAATTCCCATAAAATTTGGTGACTCGAGAGGACACTTAGCACGCATGCCACCTCCCTCTAGTCACCCTTCAATCAAATTGAAAGGGAAAAGACCAAAATACCCCTGATTTGCAAGCCTAGTCGTAGGACTCCTGTGCACTTTTCACGAAATTGCCCGGCAAGTCCCCCAAATTTCCAAAATACCCAAAAACCCCCTGGATTCGGTCAAGTCAGTCTGGACTCCTACGCAATTTTTACCCTATAAATAGAAGTTCTTTGTCAAAGCGAAAAGGAGACCAAAATCACTCCAAAAATTCACCCCCCCCTCGGCCCAGCAGTTTTCACCCGCCCCAGGAGCTTTCGTTACGTCTCGATTCGCGTGAAACCTTCGTATTTCGATAAAATACGCACCTACTACTTGAAACAACCTTTCGAATCACTTTCCGTGTCCGTACACACCTCCCAGGAGCCAAAGGAGTCGACCACAGCCATAGGTATAACTCCCTCTCTCTAAATCTCTCGTTCCGTCTCGGTTTACGTGCCGGTCGCTACAACCGTTTGAACGTCGTTATCGAAAATGTAGACGCCTCAGGTCTAGCGGGGTCCGATACGTTTTAGCCCCTCGATCCTCTTCTCTTTCAGTAAGAGAAGTAATCGCGGAGTTAAAACGGCGTTCATTCCCAGTTCCGTTTACTTTATTGTCATTTATCAATTCGGATCGATCGATCCGTTGATCGTTACTTAAATTTCGTCATTTACAAAACCGAGCCGTTTGGCCTCGTTGATCGTCATTTACAATTCAGAGCCGATTAGCCTCGTCGATCGTCATTTACGATTCCGGATCGTTTGATTCTGTTGACACTGCTTTAAATACTGTCATTTACAAGTCCGACCCGTTTGGATCGTGATAATATTTACTTTTCAAAGTCAGTCGCAACCCGATTCGTTGATCGCATATCATTTAATACGCATTTTTCTAGTAAAAATCGTTAACAATGTAATGCCCGGTTCAAAACCGGAGTTCGTCCGTCGAACTCTCTTTGAAAACCTCGAAATGACGTTCGGCCTTGAATGCTCATCTTCAAACTAAAAGCCGCCATTTGACACTCAAAATCATTTTAATACGCATTTTCCCGTAAAAATCGTTAACAATGACTCGCACGGTTCAAAATCGGCGTTTGCCACGCAAGCGCTCATTTCAAACTCAAAATCGGCGTTTGCCACGCAAACGCTCATTTCAAACTTAAAATCGACGTTTGCCACGCAAACGCTCATTTCAAACTCAAAATCGGCGTTTGCCACGCAAACGCTCATTTCAAACTTCAAAATCGGCGTTTGCCACGCAAGCGCTCATTTCAAACTCAAAGCCGACGTTTGTCATTCAAACGCTCGTCTTTTCAAAAGTCACCTAATCAACGTTTGTCATTCAAACCAAGATTAAGCTTGTCATTCAAGCCCCCATTTCAAAACACACACACACACACACACACACGATTTCGAGAAAGGTAGAAAGACTCGTCATGCGAGGCGTTTCGGGCGATCTCGTAATACTCTACCCGAAACGTAACTTGACCTCCGAACCTAACAATCTCTGGTACAAAAAAGCTTTTTACTCGTTTTTGCTACCAATAAAAATGATCCCCTTTTTCAAAGCCTTTTCCTAAGTTTTTGCTACCAATAAAAATGACACCATTTTCTAAAGCCGTTTCTCAACGTTTGGGCTCAAAATACAAAAACCGTGTGGCGACTCCTCATTTTTCCTTCCCGTGAAGCGAGGTCTCGAGACACCAACCCTCGCGAAAGACAACCGCGTTTCGCGCCCGCGCGAAAATCCGGGTAATTTCGGTTGGCGACTCCATTTGGGGAAAAGATACTTTTTCAAAGCTGCGATGTTTTCTAAAAAGCCTTAGTGGAGTCAAACTTTCGTTTACCCTTCCTCGGTTTCGTGTGCGTGTGTTACTTTAAACCTCGAACGGTTTTTTCGAAAGGCATTACATTGTCAACTTTTCAAAATCTTACCATGTTTGTGCATTCCCATTCATGTTTGATTTTCATTCTTTGTCTTTTGAGCTGTGCATCATAAATTCTTTAAAACACATTCGAAAAAAATCTCTGTTTTACTCGGAAAAAAGAATTTTAGTGACCGCACACTACGCGCACTTCGCCTCGGAACACCGCACTTCACGTGCACTTGCTACCTCGGTACACTGCACACTACAACCCCTAACCCGGGATGGCCTTATCGGTTGCACTCCAGGTTGGTGCGCCGGACACCTTTCGGGCGCGCGGGGTCGTCCCAAACATCCCATCCTAGCCCGTGTAAGCCATGCACTCTTTGTGTCACACTTTGTCCAAGACCCGGTTGGTTTTGGCTTAGCTCGTGTCATAAAGCCTAAGTGTATGTTTTTCACGCCGGGCCCTTTCCGAGTCAAGCTCGAGAGTTTGAGACCGAAGAGTCGTTCCCGACCCGAAGTCTTGAGCTTTTCATCCTTGACTTTGACGCGGAGCTCTGCCGAAAAATATACCCGAAGGTTGATGTGACCGTGTCACCAAACCTCGCCGTATGTATCGTGCCGGCCACAACTTGGCCAACGCTAAAAAGCTAAGGTCTCTCGCACAAGCGAGTCGGGAGAGGTCATGCCCAAATTTTGGCACGATCCCGCCTTAACTTAAGGACGTTGACTTCGGCCGTGGCCGTACGTCGCACACGTTGAAAGTTTGCGTGATCGGCTAGCCTTAAGTTCACTTTTTCCTTTGTCGGTGGAACTCGCTTGCCTTATCGGACCTCGCTCGGGATAGTCCGTCTGAGAAAGATGATCTACAATGGAAAGGAGGGGCTTATAAGCGTAGTGACGAGATCCGGCGATTAGAGCTCTAGGATTAGTTGCGAAAAGAAGACACTCTTTTCCAACCGATTAGGACTACGAGAAAACGCGCTTTAAGTAAACATTAATCGGTAGCTGCACATTGCACAAGCCCGAAAACCTTGAGCCAAATACCCTTTTCCGAAGCCTAAACCCTTCCTTTCGTTCCCTGCGGCGAGCGAGAAAGTGGTTCGGATTTCCGGGTCGGCGCCTTGCCGGGATCACGATAACGGCGGCGTCGAGACGGTTCTTCGGTTCCCTCGGTTCCCTCGGCCAGAATTTCCGACATGTCTAGCTCACCGAGAAATCGTGACGGGGAAGGACCCCCGCCACCGGTAACGAGATATGACATTGGAAGAAGCCATCCGGGCTTGTGAGGTTCACAAGAGGCGAGGAAAGAAGATCGGCGAGAATTTCGTGGTACGGCTTACGAATGAGCGTGGTATAGCGGCTATCCCCGGTCGAGACGGTACTTTTGTCTGGTCGAGGATGACGATTCCCCGAAACCAGTTCACCAAACCTTCAATCGGGTTCCTCCCCCGCCAACTTACGGGATGCCTTCCAACCGAGGAAGCAGTAGGCACTAGGCTCCATGTTGCCACCTCTCGGGGGCAACCACTGTCATTTTGGTCGGCCCGGTGCTACTCCTATCACTCAATACCACCGGCGCACCCATTTGGACCATCTCGGATGCCAATATCCCTCAATACCCTCCCGGGTTCGTCCCGTTGCCTATACACGAATCCTAAACACCGGGGACGAACCCCGTCTGATTCGAGAAAAAGGCCCCGTATATTCTCATATATCAAGCCTTCCACCTCCAATCACTACCGCTCACGTGGTAGCACCCGGCGCCGAGCCTCACGGTCCTGCTTGGACCCAACCTTAGCACTTTGGATGGTCAAGCAAATGAAAGACACGAAAGCCACCATGAGCGGCTCAGCGAGGAAACGCTCAAATCCGCGAGATCAGGGAATGGTCACGCCTCTCCCTGCCAAGTTCGAGAATCTGGAGATGGACCGGTGACAGCAGAATGTCCTCAAACGCACGTCGACACCTACGTTCTCGGCATGAGAGCAAAAGGAGCAACCCTCCGGCAAATGGCCCGACCACTTCCGGCATACGCTTAAAAGTTCGGCGTTACGATGGTTTCGAGGTCGAGCACTGCGGATCGCCACACACAGGAGCAGTTAGTAACATCTTCTGGAGCAGTGCAGAGATCCAACTTAGAGTGGGAAACAGAGTCGTGAGGACTTAATCACCGCGAGCGAAGCGGATGAAAGTGTTGGGGAATTCTACAAGAGATGGAGAGTGGAAACTCTCCGAGATCATGGAGCCACTCTCCAAAGACGAGCGATGCGGATCTTGAGTCACGCTTAAGACCGTCCATCGAGAACTCTCATCGATCACAATTTCTTCCCGGATCTCCGGGCCATGGTCAATGCCGGCTCACGGTTCGAGAAGGATCTCAAGGAAAAGTTGGCTCTTGCCACGGCCATACAGATGCCGCTCAGCGGTTGCATTCAATCCGCACCGGCCCCGGCAAAGGAAAGATACGTCTGTCGGCTACGTCCATCGGGGACAACGGTCGGGTAACGAAACCCGGTCCCACAAAGCAACAATTCTACTCGAAGCGGCTGCCGTACACTTCGACAAGTTGGACATGCCACGAGCAAGATGCTTTGGAAGGGTTAATCGAGGAGGGTCTCCTTAAGCCCGTTGCCAATTACAAACCCAAAATTCCGTAGCCAATGCGGACAAGAGCAAATCTTTGCGCCTTCCATCGGTATCACGGCCATACCACGCGACAATTGTTTGGGGTTACGATACGAAATCCAGAACTTGATAGAAAGAAGGCAAGTTGGAGCGCCCCGTGGGCCCAATACGATCGGAAACCCTTTTAGAACAATAACGGCGTGAATTCCATTGAGTGGGTGCCCAGAAGAGTGCCACGCAGAACCGGTTTCTCCGCCTCTTTCGGTGGATCCTCCTCTAATGTCCACATCGGCTACGATGTTTGCGGCATTTGCTCACTTTGCACAGTGCGGAGTCCCAAGAGGGCTGTCAGGAGCAATCCTCAGAAAGCAAAAGAAGAAATCCTCTCAACGGCAGCTACCAAGAGAAAGATACGAAGGCTGGGGATACCGGTGTAGGTACACTTGGAGAACCCTCAGGGAGGTTCGACTACTAAATCTTGTACTCCGGCCGATCCTCTTTGCCTCCAGGACCATGCGGCTTTAGAAGCGAGACGGGGGTGGGAAAGCCGAAAAGTCCCAGCGAAACCGAATTCGGACCACAGGACACCGGAATACCTCGGATCTTGGTAATCTTCTTGCCCGGTCGAAGCCTAACCCCAGCGGGATCGGCCAAGATTCAATTTGTCCGGCTTAGAGCTCGGCACCGGCAAGGAAGATCAAGGTCGGCTTGGCGTCGCACTCGATCAATGTGCTAACCAAGGGCGGCGGCCGCCACGAGCAACCTCAACACACTCACGAGGTTCAGTGAGGCTTTACCTCGCAAGAGGAAGAGGAAACGGATGGGCTGGATGACTCTCCTTCTACGGATAGAGGCGAGATCTACGACTCCCGTTTGTATGGCAGTATGATCACGTTACGTGACGAAGACCTACCGAGAGATGCCTCGGGGCACAACGAAGCTCTGTACATCACTCTCAAACTCGACACCATATCACTCCCGGAGTATTGGTAGATAACGGGTCGGCCGTTAATGTCCTCCCTCTCGTCATGATGCGAGCTCTCACGCGTCCACAGCCATCTGATTCCGTCGGCTCGGACTATCGAGGCCTACGACAACTCGTCTCGTCCCATCACGGGGACGGTGACTCTGGAACTCTGGTTCGAAACCCGAATGGTGCCAGCAAATTCCACGTGATGGACATTCCATCCGAGTTCACATCTCTTTTGGGACGCCCTTGGCTACACACGCATGAAAGCCATAGCTTCCACTCTCCATCAGTGTGTTAAATTCATTAACCGGCGGGGAGATCTCGAAGTCATTCGAGGGGATAGTTTCCTCATAGGGAATGAAGCGAGACGGTAGCCGAGCGTGTCCGCACTCACGGGCACCGGGGTTACCTCCTTCGAATCGACCGAGGGACTACGGGGAAAATCTCATCAGAATCCCTCGAGTCAGGAGATGCTAACTATGTAAACGTACTCGAGCGGGCGGACCACAGAAGCGATCCGATACATCAAGTTCAACTGTCGTTTCTAACATTTGGAGGCGATTGGAAGGAAACGCTGAATATCGCCATGATACGGGCACATGAAACCCCATCTACTCTCTTGGAGATTCAGTCGGCATTCTACCCCGAAGCCAACTCTACGGCCCCAGCCCATAATGCAGAGAGATCTTTGTGATAAAGGTTGACAAGCACGCGTCATACTCATCTCTGAATGTATAGCGGTTTGTATGGGATTTGTCCTACGAGAGGAACTGGCACGCTAATCCTTTCCTCAAGCACGAATGGCAGCAAGTCTGAGATTTTCCTCAGGTGCTCCGATGATGATACAACCGGACGCAATACGTCCCTACAGCACAGATTAGACGATCGAGATGGCGCGATGAATACTGGAGCTCTCCGGAGTCGAGGACGCGAGCGGACCCGCAAGCGAGATCTCTGCACATTTCCCAGCATGCTCAGGTTTTGAGGACGGAACTCCCTTCCCGAGTGCGAGGTCACCCTTACGACCAAGGCTCCAATACCATGGAAATTGTCAAGCTCAGCGTCCGGTACGGAGCGGCTATCCAGGCAATTGGAAGATTCTTGGATTGACACGACGAAGAATCCCTCTGATCAAGTGAGCGACCGTGACGACTTACGTCCCAACTTATCATCTATTCGAGATATCCCGAGTGACACCAAGGATCCGGATCCTTATCGTCGGATTACGCACCTTTGCTCATGGTATTAAGCGAGGCTTTGGCCAAGCGAGCTCAGAGCTCATCAGACTACTTCAGTACCGGCCCGGATGGCAACCGCGCCCGTGCCTTCGGTCGAAGCTTATACCCTCAGCGCCGCGAGACGAGGGCGGCGGCGAAGGAGACCAAGCTCCTCACCTTGCTATATAGTCGAGATCAACCTCGGGAACAGCTTCCGGCGGCCACCCCGAAAACATGCTAGCCTAAGAAAGTCTTCCCCGCAAGGCGGGAGTCGGCTTCCGACACTGGGACATGAAGCCACCTCGGCATCCGGCACATGCTCCCAGGTTTGATTCTACTCCCGGTAGTCGCGGCCCGGATTGAGGAACATCCACGCGGGTCGGCCCTTAGCTTTGATAGGCACTTGGCGATCGAGCGAGATCACGAGACCGTCAGAACATTGCAGAATTCAATACCCCCGTGGGGTCAATCAACCGGATATGGGCGAATTTCTTGGTAATCGAGATCCAAGGAAGGCCGCGTGGAATGTCCCGGTCCGGCTTCCTTCGTCAACGTAATCCAAGTGTTCCGCCGTACCACGGCCAGATTTTGCAGAGCGTAATCACGGTTACGGACACTGCAACTTGCCGGACGATGTCGCACCTACGGAGCGCTTCCTCAGCTCTCCGCAAGGAAAGCCCTCATGGAACTCAAGCCGCCCAAGAAAGTCGTCTTTGGGACGAAGATCAAGGCTCGAAAGACCTACGGGGACGAGCCACTTAAAGTGTGCGCAGGCGGCTTCGGACGAGAAAGCTCTCAGAGGCCACTCTGAGACCCGATTCGACCTCAAGAGCTTTGCTCACGGCAGCTTCTCGACTATCGTCTGTGGTCTCATGCCAACCCCTACGCCGGGCAAGGGTGGTCGATGGTCCCGATGACACTAGGAGATGGAGACGCACAGCGAGCGAATCCCGGGCGCTTACCTTCCTGAGGAAAGCAGAGTTCTGCTGTGAAAACGCGACGATGAAGAAGATGAAACCATTCTCTTCCAAGCCGGGCATGGAAGTCAACAAAAAGCCGGACTCCCAAGGGTCAGCACGGGAGGATGGGAGCCAGGATCATTTCCGCACTCAAATTGAAAGGCCCGACTCGGGGAGGAAGGTCTATTTAAAAACGGGAGGAGGATGGAGATTCGTCTTGGCTTGACTACTCGGAAATTCCCACAGTCTACGGCATTCGTTTTACGAGACGGATCAGCGGGCGGCACAGCCGAGTCACGTGGGCGAGATGTTCCTGGGAAGCCGTGTACTCACCTTCAGACATACCCGCCACTCCGAGATAAAGCGAGAGGAGAAAATTCTCCCCGATGGAGGTTTACCTAGGCTGCCGCACGCGGTTCAAAGAAGCACTTGGCTATTCTCACATGGGAAGAAACGCTTGAGACATTATTCTAACTCTCGGCAGGAGGTTCGGCGCAGAAGGTTGATACAGG